>BLKR01002659.1:0-42500 GCA_011170035.1 Teleogryllus occipitalis
CCTTGAAGCACATTTGCTTCAATACCTATATTGACGTCATCAAAATCACAGTGTCTTTCAATGAATAAAGGGGAAAAAATATCGAACTATGAATGAACAACGTAAAAGAAGGAGTCGAAAACAGAAGGGAAATTCGAAACACCAGGTGAAAGCCGAAACAGTACTCTAATAAACGGGCCGCGCATCTCGCGCGATCTTTCCTTCCTTTTCATTGTCCTGTCATCATCCCTTAAACTTACGCACACTCTCTCTACAAGCTTTACATCACCATACATGTCAGGAGATCATTCGGGAGCTTGGAGCTTGCCCCGGCTGGAGCGATGTCCCACTGGTGGGAGATACCTGGAGAGGGGAAACCCCGAAAATCGCCGTGAAGGTTAGATCCGGATCTCACCATCCAGCGGGGTAAGAACATCGTCACCTCTCATGATAAGACATGCACTACACTCCTCGCAGAACAAATGACCATAGCAGTTGATGAACTCGAAAGCACGAAATAATCAACCATGCACAAAAATCACCAAAGGAGTTTGTTCGTAAACAAAATCGCGGTTTGACGTATTCCTGCTCAAAAAACACGTGTTGTAATGGCTAGCGCACTTCTGCAATTGCACCATCTTCATTCACCTTCTCTTCAGTATTGCTATCATTTGTACATTATATTGTCATTCATGAACCTCAGTGACTTCAGCTGATGGATGGGTCTAAAACACGAGTTGCGGTAAAGTCGAATCGGCAAAATGGGGCCTCTGATGGTACGTTCTTTATACCGTTAAACAGGAGATGTGCCACATTATTATTATGAGAGCAAAAATGAGATCAGTGTTGGGAAACGAATGCCAAATTTACCCAGTGAACAAAAAGAACACATTTTTGTGTCAACGACGCTTCATAAGACTGTGGTCAAAACCACCGCCGCTTTGTGTAATTAACCATTTATAATTTTATTTACGTCAAAAATACAGGTCGATCAGCGTTGATGGTCATCATTTCATGTATAATAATGCACTAGATACGTGAATACACTGAATGCAATGCCATTTTCATTTAAACTCTTGTATTAAAAAAATATTTTTTGTACTTTTTGCCTTGGTTGGTTATTTTTCAAATGATGGATGAGGTATTTCTAAGATAGGAATTGCAATATTAAAATGTAATAGCAGTTATCAAGATTACGAAAAAGGATGTGTTGTAGCGACACTAGTTTTCTAATCAGTGCAATTATTTCCTTCTTTGTTATTGAAGCACAGAGCTATGGTGTTGGCGGTGCCAGCTTAGGGTAGAAACACCACCTCCTATAACATGCACGACGTTCACGGAACCAATTACCACATAAGTTGACGCGCCCATATAGACACTCTCTGGCGAGCGCACTGTGCGTGTGCGTGCAGGGCCGAGTACGACGCGGACGGCGTGGCGCTGGATCCATCACGTGGGCCGGGGGCGGGGGTGGGCGGGGGCTCGGGCGAGGGGACGTGGCGCTTGGAGGCCGTCGCGGCGTGGGCCAAGCGCCCGCCGCCCGCCGCCCCGGCGCCGCTGCCGGACTTCATCCCGCAGCCGCCCACCGCGCTGCCTCGCGCAGCGTGCGACGTAAGCCAAATTTTACCGAAACATCGATGTTTCGATACATTGCTAAAGGGTTTTCGACGTCGATGAAAACATCGACGAAAAACATTGATGTTTAAATCATCGATATTTTAATTATAGACGAATAAACATGCTATTTTCCATCCATTTTTTATTACAGTACGTAAAAGGGATATATTTTATTGTTTGGTTACCAGCATTTTAATAGTATGTTAATAGAAATTATTATCGAATGTAAAGAATAACATTAACAATAAAGAAGTGTTTTGCTACTTCACCCTTTAGTCACTTCCATTCACACACCATTGAAGTAAATCCATCTAAAATTCCCTCAGATTGCACAGGCGAAATGTGCAGCGTGATAAAGAGGATAACGCAAAACAACGATATTGTTGGGGATTGCTGCTACTCTATAACGTGCCCAAATCCCTTTATTTAAAAAAAATAAATTAAAATTTAAAAATGATCGATGTTTTGCCACAAAATATCGATGTGAAGAAAATATCGAAAGCAAAATGTTGATGTTAATATATTGATGTTCCTGGTGGAAAATATCGATGTTTTAAAAATACCCATGTTTTTTGCCATCCCTAGACGTAAGTGCCGAGCGCGTCCCGCAACATGCGCTCGAGATGAGGGAGTAGTATTTATGCGAACTAACTCTTTATTACATGACTTTTTTTATTTTTACTTACAATAATTATTTTTCATTACATTTATTTATTTTAATTAAGGTAAAAAAATTCAGAAGTAAATAGTGCTTGAGAAAAATACAAAAATTAATTGTGCCATTGTATTACTCCTCCAACAAAATGTACTATATTTCAGGATTTTAAAAAATACTTATTTTTCAAATCGTTTGTGTGATAAAATAAGTATTAAGCAAATCAATAAAATAAGTATCATTCGTATTTTAGTTTGATTATTTTTCTAAATCCCTTTTTTACTTATGTATATCACGTGTAATATAAAATAGTTCATAAATAAAATCGATAGAATGCGTTTAAGAACGGAAAATCATTATGTTACAGCTGAGTTACACTATGTAATAAAGGGTTAAGCAAGATGGAGCAAGTCTAGCAGCTCCTGTTATCGGGCACTCAAGAAGTCATTTTGTTTAAGTATATTTAATAATATACAAGTTTTTATTTTGGTTGTCTCTTATGATAATTTATATTCTTTCAATCCCTTTTTTAAATTTTGGACAACCACAAGTACATATTATCAAAATTCAGTCGTGCCAATTATATCATAATTTTATTGAAATGAAAAACTGGTTAATTTCATAAAATAGAGAAATTTATTAAACGTTTCGGGTGCTACAATTGAAAGTGCTATTTACAATCTTTGCTACTACGGTAGCGAGGTACTTTAGTGAATGTGTCTTAATGCTCTTGCAATATTAAATTTATCAAAAATATATTTTTTATTTTAATTCTAATAAAAAGTAGTATTTGTAAAGTTCAAAATTCAACATTTTAATTAAATAAGTTAATGTAATAATCACTCCATTTTTTATTCTCAGTAAATAATTCAAGCTCTCTCTAAAAAAAATTGAAAATGAAATGTCAGTCTTGGTAACTTGGTTGTAGACATTTTGACATTTCTGGCTGCTTGCTATGACCAAGTGGCAAGTTGAGGCACAGCTTAAGTTAATCAGATTAATCAAGGTCTTTTTTGGAAGTAAAAGACGTTGGATAGATGCATTCCAAAAGTGACACACAAATTACTTGGGAATGTACAAGTGATTTGCAACAATAATCTTAATGAGTTGCTCCTTCTAGTGAGTGATATATAAACCGAAATAAACAGCACTCCATCCTTGTCGTATGTTCATCTTGGTTAGAAACGATGCGTAATTATGGTTTTCCTGAAATACTCGTTATCTATCCCTTTATTACTTACCTTTCAATCTACGTGATTACACATTTAGTTGTTCTCTTGTAGGGCAAATGAGCCGCGTATCGTGTGGCATTGACACCGATCATCAAATTGTGAAATGAAGGCCGCGACATTTGCTTCTCAATATAGATGCGGCGTCAGGACCGATGCCCACGTCCAGAGGACCGATCTCCTTGTTCCGAATATCAGAGACGCGATGGACGATCAAATTATCTAGGATCAAAACAACTTGAGTTACTGCTTGAAGAAAATATGCACGTCTCTCTTTATTGATATTCTAGAGATCTGAAGACCTCCAAAACAATACCGATTAGTAACGCACAATTAGTTCATAGTTATCTTTTGGCAAATGTGTCAGTGAATGAATTTTACATTACAAACCTAAAACCTCCATAAATATATGTCAATGCAATATCTCTCAAATATCGCTGGTAATATTCAACATTTCGTAACCGAATTTCGCAAACTCTTATCTAAAAGGGTCTCCCTCAAGTTACATTAAAATGAAAAGCTAAATATTCACTTGTCGATTTCCAGCCTGAGATACAAACCGGCGACGGCGCAGCTGCTATTCCAGTGGAATGGAAACAGGAATTTTCAACTCAACGGAATCTAAAGTTTCAATCCAAATGAAGGAAACGGGACCCCCAAAAAATCATTACCCAGAGCATTTGTAGAATTTATTCAGATCGGGTTGCATAAGCGAAAGTAGCCTTCGTTTCATTACTCAGTTCGTTGATTCGATTCGCCACCCTACTCTTAGAGTTTTCAATGTCCCGGCGGCGCTAGCCGAATGCGTTTACTACGCTCCGTGAAGTCATGAAGGTTAAGCGCATTCGAGACTCGCGGGTTCGTGGTTGGGTGACCGGCCAGGAACCCCGGGACCTAACGTCGTCGAGCCCCTGGCCGAAGGGATAAAAGGCAATGACTGACTGCGACGTGACGAGACTTGACAAATATTAAAAATAAAAAGCACTTTATGGAGGATTACTCCCCAGTGCTAAAGCGCTCAACGCCCCTTAAGGGGGCTTGGAGACGCGTTGCGTCAAGGTGGAGACGCAACAAATAAAAAAAATGTCCCCTTCGGGAGAAAATTGCCCATCATCTCCCTGGTTTACGTTGTTGCCCTTTTATCGCCCTACTCATATGCTAGTTGCATGCGAATGATTTTTACCGCGAAGTGAATACCAACTGCAAGCCAAGCGGGTGGCGATATATTTATGCGGGTTACTTCCTCTTTTCACCCTCCACATCCTGCACAATCCCCACTTGTACATTTCCCTTCTGGAAGGGTCGCCTTACGGTCTTGCATCTTCCACAGGACGCCAGGTAAAGATGGATGTTGCTCTCGGTGTCGTGTTCTGTGAGGGTGAAACGGAGTCTTCTAAGTTACACCCTCGTGGCTACGTGGAAGGTAGATATTGCTGAAGGCGCGCGGAAGTGAGAAGAGGGTGGACCTTTGAGGCGGCGTCCTCGAAGGCGACATCGAGTCTCCTAAATTTTCTCGTTACGTCACAAGCGTTGTTAAAAGAAAAGTAGTGCTTAACATCGGCATATATAATTCGTTAATTAATCTGAAGTTGTATTGCAATATTTTCAAGTATAATTTCGCATTTTCCCCTTAATTTGTTTGTACCCAATTGAGGGAACCAAAAGCAGACACTCGGAGAAGTTGTTGGTTTTACCTTCCTCTATTACTCCCCTTGAGGCGCCAGCAGTTGACTCTGAAGTGTACTAACACAAGATAGATTGCTGAGAGCTTTAGTTTTCAGAATCTGGACTATAGTCTAGATTCTGAAAACCAAAGCTATACTTGGGTTTTTCTAACGTGGCGGTATCTCGAAGATGGAATTCGGTACGACTTTTTGAGTTGCACGCGGTCGCGATCATGCGACATCATGCGGCAGGATCAAGAAAGACGCAAAAAGTCGTGGCGGATTCCATCTTGGAGATACCACCCTCAACCGCCACGTTAGAAAAACCCAAGTGTACAACGGTGGGCGCGCGTCGTGTCACCATTGACGCCGAGTGTGGCTTTGCAGCGCCTGGGCGGAGGGACACGGGCGGCGCGCGCTGGCGCTCGCTGACGATTCGACGCGATGCGACCCGATCCGACGGGACACGCGCTCTGCCCGCAGCGCCCAGATACTACCCGCCCCGCCCCTGCGGCCCCGCCCACCGCCACCGCCCGCGCACCCCGCAGGCCCGGGCCGCCCAGGCACTGTCCCGCTGCCGTCGCCGGCGACGCGCGCGCTCTGGCGAGGACTCGCGGCGACGCGCGCACCACCTGACGGCGCCCGCCGCAACTACCGCCGCCATGTTGACTCCCCGCCTGCCGACCATGTGCCACCGTGTATCACCACAATGTCCCCACAATCCAGTTGCAATACTCACCTTTTGTACCCAGAAACTACTTTTCGCACAAAAATATTGTATTTTGTAAGCTTTCTTGACTATATATGTAACAACTTAAAAAGGTATTGTGACAATAAACTACATGATGGATTTTCCGATACATGTGCTTGTTACTTACTTTACGATATATGTACAATTAATTGATCTTCATTTGCTTCTTGACTCTTACCGTTAATTGAAATTTATTTGCTTTTGAGTGCTCAAACCGGCAAATTCCTAGGATTTGATTTACGACCTGGCGGGCCGATTTTGAAACCATGCTTTTTTACGATTTCCGTGTCTTAAATAATATAATTTTTTAATATGTTTATAATAGTAATTAACGAAACGAGTGTATGAAGAGGTGTATAATTGCATGAATGGAATGTTCAAGAAAACGAGCGACGATAGAAGCGAGTTTTCGTATATACCATGAGTGCCGTATATACCCTTTTACACGTTACGTTCAATATTTTTGCGTTTCCATTTACGAATGATTTAAATTTTAAAAAATTCAAGCGCATTTTTTCACCCAAGATATGCATTTTATGACGTAGTATTGCTTCTGAAAAAGATCGTTTAGTGGCCTTGCATTGTTTTTGTTTATACGAAATATTTGCAAATGGAAAGTACTAAACATATTGTGGATAAAATATTAGAAGCTGACCAAGAGAAGAAAACATTCTTCCCGCGAAAAGTAAAGACAGGTATGAGAGAGAATTCAACATGTATAAATATTGGGGAAAAAGCTAGTCACCTCTGACACAGTTTTGCTGTAGCTTTATTTTCAGGAGTGGTAAACACAACTGGTCTTTACATTTTTTACACTCGTAATCCTAAGACCATGTTTCACATGTAAAATATTTAATTTATTCTCGTTAAATATTTTATGTTGTTCCATACGTCAGCTTACTTCCCCAATTTAGTTTTATTCATTCGGTGTGTATATGTAGTTGTAGGTACGTAATATGCGGTGAAGATTTTTGTTCATGTTTCATAACTGACTGCAAATACCTTGGTTATATTTTCTTTATTACACAATTTGGTTCTGTTTCTGAATTCTGATTGGCAGGTGTCGTTTTAATTGCACGTTTGAATCTTAATTACACGCGTGCTATTAACATAGATCAATCAAATCAAAGATTTTTTCATGGAATTAATGAGCATATTTAGTTAACTAAACGAAAAAATATATAATATTGTCAAAATTGATAAAAATAATAGAAAATGTCTTACTATTGTTGGAAATCTTTATTACATGTCGAATAATATTTTTTTATTCCAAACAAAAATGCTTTATATGTCATGAAATACACGTAGATGTACAAACTAACAATATTACGGTCATCATTATCTTCATTGTTTACAGGTTCAATATTTCTATCAATAAAAATCCTATATAAAATTGCAGCGGGTCTGAAAATACGCGACAAGTGCCTTGCAAGAGACAAGTAGTAAATGATAATTGCAACGTGAGAAGAGCAACCGATGCTTCTGAATCCATTTGGGCAATCACATGTATACTGCAGAATACTGTCAATCCCGGGTGAATCCAGCTTGTATTCAACGTATACTTTATACCGCATTCGATTGATGTGTCGCGACTGGATGTTAGTTAGTTAGTTAATGCCTTATTTTACGTGGCGAGACTCGGGCCATCAGGCCCGCTCTTCCGTCTAACCACGCCAATTTCGCTACGCTCCTTTCACCACCTAGCGGAGAAAGGAGGTATTATCTTGGGCGACGAAACAGGCGGAACTCAATTTTGCTCAGAGGCTTCATTTAGGCTTGAGGATCTTTTACATGTACATGGATCTTTTACATGTAACAGTAAATCTACTACATGGTACAGCCGGCTTTACTTCCCCTACGAAGGAAGGCGTATGAAGGATTTTTTCGCCCTTAAAAATCCACGGCTTCGATCGGGTTTGAACCCGCAAACTCGGGTACAACAGTCCGATACGCTAACCGTTATACCACCGAATCCGCAAAGGTTTCCGCAAAGCTTTATAGCAGTTAAGATTAATCGCATCATTATCTCCGATAATTTCAGCAAGGTGTGTTTAAACCGATTGTGTGTTTCAACAACAACTTGTATGAGAAACGGTTGAATTCTGACGAAGGATTTAAGGAAAAAATTGTAAGTCATATCAATACTAGAAAAGATTTCCGCAATACTCTTACAGCAATGGTTGATAGCTGGGGCAAAAAGCGTACCATTTTTAAAGGAATTTCTTCTTCAGAGATTTTAGACTTCCCAGAAATGATTGAACGAGAATTAATCATTTTCTTCACGGAAACGTACGACCTACCTCAATCGGTGTCTTACCTTGCTGAAATTATGGGGGATAATGATACGATTAATTCTAACTCTCCGTGGAAAATATTTGAAGAAAAAATTTGGAGCGATTTGTGTGAAAATCGTTTTTGTATAAATTGCATTAATTTCAAGCACAAATTACGCGAAAAATACTTGTTTCTTCAAAAGCGTATACATGATTTTTTTAAAGAGCTGATGTTTTACAAGAGTCTAAAGCAAAGATCTCTATCTTTAATTTCGTAGTTTTGAAAAGTTCACGTTTTACAATGTTTGAATATGCGGAGAGTTCGCCGAAAATGGAATCAGCAACATACTTTTCCCGTTCCTTAATACATACGGGGAGAAAATGTAATTAAAAAAATATGAAGCGATTTTTTTGAGAAAAAAAACAAAATATTTTAAAATTTTCTAAATTTAGCATAAAATTAAACAAAAAGTACTCGTATTTTTCAAATAATTGAACATGACATTATTTCAAGATCTATCTTTAAAAAACATTTCATTAAGGAAAAAAATATCAATCTTCAATGTTCTAAGAAGACTCTCTCAAAAAAGTACACATCTAAAATCTTCGAAAAATCATGAATTTCAACGATTTTGAGATATGCGCCATTCTCTTAAAGGTATTTTACGATATCCGAGGACAAAGTTTAATAAAAAAAATTGTAACAATTTTTTAGATAAGTTTGAATATGTTTTTGAGGCTTCATGTAAAGTACCCTCAAAAATCAAAATATCCGTTTGAAACTCCCAAAGCTTCGCGTTTGTTTAGATCATTTGGAGAACATAATTTTGGAGAAAATGAGCTTAACCGTTCAGGTACTAGCGTTGACCACAGTCAGCCAAACTGATGGACAAATAGACGTTTTACCGTCAATCGATTTTTCGGTATCAAGGACCCGCAAAACATGGATTCACCACTGTTACGGGGTTACAGTGGCTACATCACTTTTAGAGGAAGTAATTTACTGTATATTAGAACTGAATTTATCCACTTTTTCGTTACCAGGGCTCGACAATGTGAGTTTTTCTGTCGAAAGTTCGCCGTTTCCAGGCGCACGATTTCAATATTTTTTCTTACGTTCGTGAGGGCGAGAAAGTAAAAATCAGATCTTCAAAAAGGCCATATATATTTTTGAAGAAATAAGCGGTTTCGCGTAATTTCTGCTTTAAGTTAATGCCATTTATACAGAAAGTATTACGGATAATCCAAGCATTATTAACGCAGAACTCTCAGAAATTTCGAAAATTGCAAAAGTTAAAAATAATGCCAGAAAGTATGTGTATTGTAACAAAACCACCTAGATATCCAAGATCTTATCAGTTATTCAAGATGGGCGCCTAAGAAGGCCACACAAACTGAAATGCGAAGTAAATCAGTGGCTACCAGAAGAAAATATATGTAATAAATTACACTATCAAATAAGAAGAAAAGAGGTCTACGCTGGAAGATTGTACATAAATTTAAGTTGTTTTTGAGGCGAAAAGAGCATACGCTTTCTATTGATACTGTTATGACTAAAACCACACGGTACGTGGAATCCTACCTGTTCTATTTCCAACATTTTTTTCAAAATATTTTGCAAGTTCTTTGTACACATTTTATTAACAGGTACTATGTGTAATATCCCTTTCAGATCTGAAATTATGGTTGATATGAAAGTGGGAGCACTTGATGCAAGTAATTGTTTTAGTACTCACAATATTATCTGCTTTAAAATCCATCACTGATTTTAAATGTATATCAACTATTATGAGAGTCTAATTTATGAATGTCGCTAATTTATATAAGGATTAATTTCTTGTATACTTTCAAAAATTGTTTTCACTTTGTTCCATTTGAAGCTCTAAACCAAATGAAGAAACCTAATTGTACTAGGATGACGAAATATTATGAATCCTAAATTCTTAAAATACTTAAAGGTATATGTCTATATGATAAATAAAATACACGACAAAACACCGTGAGGACTGTTACTGCTGCTTGTATGAAAACATAGTTTTATTCTAATTTTTCTAAAAAAAACACACACATATTGCAAACATCTGATACTTAAGTTCCTCGAATTTTTAATAAATTTTTCACAATAATAAACACTTAGTTTCAATTTCTTTTCCACCATCTGACTGATGTCGATGAAATTTAAAACGGATAATTTAATTTTTGAGATTTTTTTGAGGGACATTTGATTTTGGTGGACTTTACATTAAGCTCCGGGGACATTTCAATATTTTCAAAAAATGGCTCCATCGTTTTGTATTAAATTTTGTTGTTTGATAGTGTGAAGGACGTTTGAGAAAGTGGTGCAGGTCTCATGTTCGTTGAAACCCTGATTTTTTTTAACATTGCAAAATTGCAAAATATTTTTTCGGCGTCTTCCTACACCTAATATATTGAAAATAAAGATTTCCCCTTTGTTAAATGTGTTTCTTGAAGATAGATTTTAAAATAAGGTCATTTTTCGTAAATTTGTTTACTTTTGCGTAGTTTTGCGTGAAAGCACGGGCGAGAAAGAAGCTGTTTTAGCACCACTAGCTTTTCTGGAGTAGTACTAAGACTGCATATTTGTATCAATGCATTTTCGTTCCTATTGTAGCGTCGTTCTAGCCTTTGTTATAGAGAAAGCGGATGTGACGTTGAGAGAAAAGCGAGGAGGCGGCGTGAAAGGGGTGCGGGCTACCTGCGCCGGGCGCGACGACGCTTCGGTCTCTTTCGCTTCGAGTTTTCATGGGGTGCGCATCTTGCCGGGAGCCGGTCGGCGAATGCCTGGTTGGGTGCGGGCCGCGAGCGTGGCGGATAGGGCCGGCAATGTGTTTACTGTACGGAGGGAGACTCAAGTACGAGTCCATAAATGCGGCGCTTCACGCCATCGAATGTAAGTGATATTCGAGCGTAGTGGTGTGGTAGCCGCAGCAACAGATTACTCAGAGTAGTGGGATCTTTTTAAGTTAATTTAATTGTGTAAACAAGGTTGTTTCGGTGGTGGAACTTAGTAAATAAATCAGCAATTATTTAACCCACTCGCGTCTGTGTATTATTGCAACCGTATGACGCCACACTATCATGCAAAAGGCAGAGTCGTACTCGCTGGGCGTCCAGCAGAGTTCGTATATCTTGTAACAAAATCTCGGCAACGATTTTTATAGTTTCACGTTGCATTTCACTTACTACTATGCCATTCGCTTGACCGGCCCATTCAAACTACTAGCGTAAATCGCTCGTCAAATTCACGGTGGATGCCAGCATTACGTTCGCGAAATTGTTATATTTATTGCCTTTTCAGCTAACAGTTTCGTCAGTATTTGCGTTTCTTTTTGGTACGGAAAGGAAATATAAAATGCGTAAATCCTAACCGAAAAGTCCAAATCTGCGAATACAGAAGATCCCTTATTTTTTTATTGACATCGAGAAGCAATTATTAAAAATTGACAATATTTTAAAGTTTTCTTTTGGTCATACATATTGCCAAAAATCGGGAAAACTACTCATCCCAAGAGGAAAGTCGCTAGTTATGAATTTGTCGTAAATTTAGTCAGCTTTAATTTCAGTTCGAAAGGACGGCAGTAGGCTCGATAGTTGTCTCGGAAGTGGCATAAAATGAATTTTGAAAGAATGGGGGAAATTCGATGTAAACATTTTTGAGCACAACAAAAGGTCAGCATTATTCTAAACAAAGCAGTTATAAAAATGCTTCTAAGGATTATTAATTTTACCATAATTATTTTTACGAAAATGAACCACGTTTAAAAAAACAGATAAATAGTCTTGTTCCTACTCATAAAGATAATTATCTACTCTGTAATATATTATTAAGGGAGAAAGCTTTTTGATATTCCTAGTTATTAAGTTACATTCCATCAGTAGTGGAGTTATGGGACGTCAAGACATTAATTAAATATCATTGCAAGACATCGCAAAAACTGGGAATCAAAAGACTGATAATTTTAATGAAATGTCATTTTTTCTTTTCGCTTTAGAACAATGCCGTTTAGTTTAGAAATTCATTTTGTTATGGCAAAAGGAAATGACCCATTTTTATGGGTCTTTATTTTGCATTTTTTGTCGATTTCGACTAATAAGTCATTTTTTACCCTTTTCCGCCATTTTAATGCATTTTTTGCTGATCTCATCGATTTTAATGTCATAGTACAATTTTTAATGTCATGGTACTTGCTTCAAATAATATTTACGAGATACAACAAATGTTCTTCACAGAATTAGTCAGTAACCGAGTTGATTTGTTCGCTCAGAAATTGTTTTTGAGAGTCGTTGTTAGTATGTCATTCTTGTGACGTATAACAGCGCCATTGCCGAATTCGGACGATTTCGGAATAACTAAAGACCATGGAGCTGGTCTTGACATTTTCTAACCAGGCATTTGAGGGTAGTATCGTCAAGACGGAATAAGGCACGACTTTTCGTGTCTTTCTCGGTCGTGCCTCTAGAGGCGCTTGATCTGCAGCACCTCTTGATACGGTCGCGATCATGCGACACTTTGCGGGAGGACCCAGAAAGGCGCAAAAAGTCATCCCATATTCCATCTTGGAGATACTACCCTCTGACGCCACGTTAAGAAAAAACTAAGTAAATGAATGTAGTGATTGATCCTTGCTAAAGAAAGATATTGCCTAGCAAAGAATTGTCCAAACGAAAAGTTCGCAAGCTGAGTTCACTGGAACGAATGTAAGAAGCCTCGATTACATCAGTAACGTGTCCAACACCTTGAGTCCTTCATCCGAACTATTTTTGATAATATTTTTTACATCACTTTTCTTTAGTTTTAGGATATTTTTAAAGCATTTTAAGAGCATTTTATTGACTATTTTTGGCGATTTTTTGTTGATCAAAATCCGCCCCTAGTGATGATAATCGTAGGTAAAACATTAGGGAAAGTAACCTTCAAACGTAAAAGCAAAGAATTTACATTGACAGCCATCATCAGGCTGCCATCAAAGTGCCAAACAAAGTAGACAACGGTGCACTTACAATTATGGGCGGGGTGTACATAACAAAGCAATCGGACAAAGAATTAAAAGTTATCTTTAAGAATGAATTAGCACTTTTCCCTATGATTGTTCAATGAAAATGGGATGCGAAAGAAAACCAATTCCAGCTTCTATTCTTCTTTTACTTCCCTCATAAGCCAACATGGCAAATGACACTAATTCTAGTAATGGATAGTGGATATATTTTACACAAACTAGTTTGGATCCGCAATTATTCCATAGAAACCATTGTCCCTGATTGTTAACAAATGTAAAAATGTGGAACTTTTTTTGAGAAAATTTTGAAAATATCCCTGGTGCTTCACGTAAAGTACCTCCAAAAATTAATCAATGTTTTTCAAAATCACACAGCTTTGATTCAGGCCAAATCGACAGGGGTTCACTCCGTTTGGAAAAGTCTTACGCATACTTTAGGCGCTAATGTTATTCACATAAACTCAGACAGAAGCACGGACAGACTATTTGCCGTCAATCGATTTTTCTGTATCAACGACCCACAAAACCTGGATTCTGTCTATACCACGTATTAAAGGATTTTTTTCTTCATTTAACAAATGGATTTATCCACTTTTTCGTTATCAGGGCCAGTTAATGAATTTGTTCTACCAAAAATCCGCCGATTTTCGCACAACATTACATAACTTTCTTTATACAACGTTTTACACCTTATATACGTGCGTATGCGAGAAAGTAAAACTAATAGTACTACAACTGCACCGAATTTTTCGCATTATGTGTAACTCATGCAATTTTCAAAAATTCAGAGAGTTCAACGAAAATCGCACCTGCACCATTTTTATAACTTCACGAAACAAGTATGAACTTAGTATACATACATACATACATTTATTTGAACTGCAATTGGGTATGACCCGGTGGCAGTTAAATAACAATAATTACAATAATAATAACAATAATAATAATAATAATAATAATAATAATAATAATAAAAATTAGTACAGAAGAAGCCGAACATGCCATAATCATACTATAACAAATATTAAGTATTATAACAAATATTTCAACTCTGTCATGATGTCCAATAATTATATGTCGGTGATTCTAAAATTTAATACAAGCTACATAAATATTGGCTATTTTTTTAATTCATTGATCGTGTTCACTACACTTAACTGTACTGCACTGCACTGCACTACACTACACTACACTACACTACACTACACTGTTTTTGCTTTGAATTACACTGACCAGCACTTCACAGCACTTCACCGCACTTCACAGCACTTACTCATTTAATGTCTATTACTCTCATATTGTTCTAACTTACTTCTAAAGCTTCGGACACTTAGAGGAAAAGCTTTGAAAATTGCTGCGAGTAAACTGTTCCAATCTTTAATTGTTCTGTTACAAAAGGAAAATTTGCCGAAATAATTTGTTTTTTCTAGTCTAACCTGAATTTCCTTTATAACTTCCTTTATAAGCGTTGATAAACTACCCCAGAAAAAGAATGAAGAAAAAAAGGTTGAGTCGTTTTTGAGAAAATCTTTGAAATTGCCTTTTTCTCGTAAAATTACGCGAAAAATCCTCACAATTTCAAAACATTGTTCATGATCTTATTTAAAGATGAACCTTAGAATATATTTTAATGAAATTTTGAAGAATAGATTAAGCCGTCAAAAATATTGAACTTTTGCAATATTGAAATTCAGAGAATTTAATGAAATATAAATCTACGCCATTTTTTATAAGCTTACTTTGGTTTGTTCCAGGAAAAAATTGGACTATCTTTGAAAAAAAATTGAAAATGTCCTTGGGGCATAATATAAAGTGTCTACAAAAATCAAAACATCCGGTACAATGTCAAAAAACAAAGAGATCAGTCAGATTGATCGGGGAATAAAAATGTTGATAAAAATGTCTGCCTACAGTTTAGCCGCGAGCATTGTTCACAGACAAATTGCCGTAATTATTGTATTAAGGAGCCACTGACTACACAACGTATTAGTTCTTTGCTATAAATAGGAGCAATTATTCATTCTTTCCGAATCAGAGACTCAAAACTAGAATTTTTCGTTCATAAAATTGCCGTTTTAGCCGCAGTATTACAATATATTATCTTTTCTACGCCATTAGTACGCGAGAAAATAAAAACACTTTGTTAGAAATGTCTCGATTGTTTTCGGCGGTTACTATACGTCGGTGACTAGAACAATTCAGAATGTGCTGAACGAATTCCAAGTTCCGTTACTCACTTATATATTGATATAATTTGTGAGGAGACCACCGTCATCCATCTACTCCAGGAAAAACTATCGGCCAATAATAAGAATAGACGTTTCAACTGCCTACAGCGTCTTGCAGTTCATCAGCAAGACGTTGCAGTGAAAGTAGGCGAATACGACGCTGATCGGGACGTCATTCAAACGGCACTATTTAAAAGTCTGTATTTGATCATGATTTCGTTATTGGAGAAGACCTGGAACTCCAGGCCCTCGTTAATGGTCTGGGCTCAGCTGCATCGAACCTCTACCTCAAAACAGTGCCACACGTAAAGCCGAGAGCGTCCTGTCTTACATTCGTCTTACATCCACATAGCCACACAATACCTAGTTCTTTTTACTTTATCGAATACTACTAAGTACTAACTTATGTCATGTTGCCACGAAAAACCGCGATTAACAGAAAAACTCTGTGTTGTGTGTCTTTCGTATCAAAAAAGGTGGATGATTCTTTCTCCGATAAGCAGAATACACATTTGGGAGACCTTAAGCCGAAAAATTGATAGTCGGCAAAAGTTTGTCAGTTTATGAACAACTCTCCCAAACCGGTTCACAGGACAGCGCCTCTTAAACCCATCACATGATTTTCACCAAAATTGATATTTCCCAATGGATGTGGGTGATGTCAAGGTCTCTTGCATTTGAAAAGGATATTTTTATTTTGGCGTATTCGTATTCATTACATTAAGCCACAACGACATTTTCAAAATTCTATCAAAATTGACTCCAAATGTTTTCTTTAATTTCTTGCTCGAATACAGCAAAGTACGCACATAAAATTGGAGTAAGTCAAAACACTTTACTGATATGTATGCATTTTCGATCATTGCAATATTTTTCGGCGTTTTTCTTCTTATTAAAGATATAACTATTTCTGGTGGTGATACTACCAGGATATGTGGCTCAGTGCATCAACTAATGTCACTGCATCAACTAATGACTCTGACCGAGAGGTTCTAGGTTCAAGTTTTGACAGTGGCAAGATTTTCAACAGTAGCTTGCTAGCTAAGTCGAATTCAGTCGCCGTCGGGAGGAGAATTCTAGAGGCCGGCTACTCTGGTCGGTAGTTTTTCGTGGTTTCTTCGATCAACACCAGGCGAATGCCGGAGCACTACCCTAACAAGCACACCATGGACTGCGCGCGATCTTTCCTTCCTCTGCCTTGTGATATCCTCACCCCTTACACACAAACACACACTAACAGGCACTACACTACCACACATGCCGGGAGACCGATTGGGAGCTTAGACCTTTTGCGGTTGGGGCGGAACCCTGCTGCTGGGAAATATCTCGTTGAGGATAATCCCGCTGGCCGACTGTAGGTCGACGCCGGATCTCGCCATCCAGCAGGGGAAGATTACCGCCATCTCCAGAGGAAAAAACACTTACGGGTCTAATGACCTCAGTAGTTGAAGCGCCCTGAATCACTAACAACCAACCAATCAACTCGGTGGCGATATTGTTATTGTTCGCCTTGAGGCAGGTAGTAATGTTGGTGTTGGTGGTGGCTCTGGGAGAGGCTCCGCTTGTGCGGGACCCTTCGTCATGGGCGCCAGGAGGGTGGGCGTGGCGGGGCGTAGCGGGGAGGATGGAGCTTTGCTCCCGGGGCAAGCGGCGGCTCATCGGGCTGGTCCGGGCGCCGCGCAACGCCATCGCCGTCCCCTCCTCCCTGGCGCCACCGATTCAGAGGCTGCGACGATCCCGCGCGCGAGGGCTCGTTCGGGAAACAGACGACTCCGCCGCTTCGTCACCCCCGCCCTCGTCTCGTCCCGCCCCGCCTCCGCTCCGCCCCTGCTTCGCCACGCCACCGCCCGACCCCACCCCGTCACGGTCCCTCCATCGCTTCGTCAGTGTCCCACCCCCGCTCCTCCCCTCAACGCCACGCCCCCGCCCTGTCCCTGCTCCACTCCCGCTCCTCCCCTGCTCCGCCACGCCACCGCCCGGCCCCAACCCATCCCTGTCCCTCCACCGCTCCGTCCCCTGTCCCACCCCCACTCCTCCCCTCCCCGCTACGCCCCCGCCACAGCCCTGCCCCTGTCCCACCTCCACTCCTACCCTCCCGCCCCGCCCCCTGTCCAACTCCCGCTCCCCTGCCCCGCCCCGCCATGGCCCCTCTGCTCCACCGTCCCCTTCCCCGCTCCTACTCCACCCTGCCCCGCCCCTCCCTGTCCCACTCCCGCTGCTCCCCCTTGCCGCCACCACCCGGTCCCGCCCCTGCCCCTCCCCGCTCCGTCTCTGTCCACCCGCATCTCCCCGCCACGCCACGCCCCACCCCCGCCCTGCCCCTATCCACCTTCGCTCCTACCCCCCCTGCCCCGCCCCTGCCCCACTTCCGCTCCTCCCCTGCCACGCCACGCCACTGCCCGCCCCCACCCCGTCCCTGTCCCACCTCCGCGTCACCCTCCCCCCACGACCCCGTCCGCGCCCTGCCCCTGTCCCACCTCCGCTCGTACCCTACCTCCCCGCCCCTGTCCCCCTCCCTCTCCTCCTCTGCCCTGCCACGCCACCGCCCCCCTCCGCCCCACCCGTCTCCCTTCCCCGCTCCTACCTCACCCTGCCCCGCCCCTCCCCTATCCCTCTCCCGCTCCTTCCCTGCCCCGCCACGCCACCGCCTCACCCGTATCCCTCCCCGCTCCGCCCCTGTCCCACCTCCCTTCTCTCCTGCCACTATTTTATGGTTTCAATGCCACTATTTTATCGTTTGTAAATTCTTTAGATTCAGAAATCTTCAGATTCCCTATTTTCGACTTTGTGTGCCATTCCCAGAGGTCCATTTGAGGCAACTGTTCTCTCGGCAGCTACTATGGTTAAATTGAGCTTTTAGGAGTAATTTTGAGGACTAATTTTGGACAATTTCGTACTGCAAATTGCGTAGCATTTCCTGCTCCTTATAAATGTCACGATAATATTTCGTAGTAACCTTCACCTTAAAATACCCGGAAATGTTTCTAAAACCGTCGTGATGCTTTTCGAGAACGTTAATTATTACACATAATGACTATATGTGTGTACGGATCTATTGATCGATGTAATATATCCGTTCGACCGTCCGCTGCGCAACGCGTTGATGATGCCCCCTACCATTTCCTTTCTGTCGCATTGAGGGGCCACTGCTTTCATCTCTCAGCGCTCGATGCAGAGGGAACGCGTGAAAAATCAAGACGCAAATACAAAGAGATTAAGCTTATTGGCGCATTTCTCAAAGGCTCGGCATACTTCCCGTACGTATCCTCTTTCAGTATTCAAAGAAACTGAACGTACATACATCCTTTGCCTCGCCGCCCCAATTTTCTTTTATTCGCCTTTCCTTCCCTTTTCCTCACTACGTGCATATTTGATTGCATAAAAATGTTCGTTTCCCCATTTCCGTTATTATTTTCAATTCTCTTCCAGTTTCTTCCGAAGTTTGTGTTTTCTTATACTTTCGTAGTGTACTGTGTGTGTCTTGTATTATTTTTTTCTTATGCCTTTGGCTTTGGAAAATAATTTTGTGTTGGTGTATCCGTGTTCACTTGCCATCTTTCTCCTCCTCTTCCACTCTCTTTTTGCCTTCTGCATCCCCTTCTCTCTCTCTTTCGCTCTTTTTTCTCTCTCCCTCTCTACTCCTATCTCTCCCTCTCTCTCGTTCTCTCTCCCTCTCTCCCTCTCTCTCTCCCTCTCTCTCTCTCTCTCTCCCTCTCTCCCTCTCTCTTCCTATCTCTCCCTCTCTCTCCCCCTTTCTCTCCCTCTTTCTCTCCCTCTTTCTCCCCTTTCTCTCCCTCTCTCTCCTTCTCTCCCTCTCTCTTCCTCTCTCTCCCCTTCCTCTCCCCCTCTCTCCCCCTCTCCACCCTCTCTCCCTCTCCCTCGCTCTCCCTCTCCCTCGCTCTCCCTCTCCCTCACTCTCCCTCTCTCCCTCTCTCTCCCTCTCCTCCTCCCTCCCTCTCCCTCTCCCTCTCTCTCCCTCTCCCTCTCCCTCTCCCTCTCTCTCCCTCTCCCTCTCTTTCTCTCTCCCTGTCTCTGCCTCTCTCTCTGTCTGTCTGAAGTGGTGGGTGCGTGCGTCGAGGGCAAAGCACTCAGCCTCCGCGCTCGGTCCACGCCGCTCCACCCTCGGCTCGCGCCGCGACCTTCGCACGGCCACGCCCCGGCCGCAGCCCTGCCCCTCCCCTGTCTCTGACGCCGTCCCTTCCCGCCCCGCCACACCTCGCCCCGCCTTACCCTGCCACCCGCCATCACCCTCCCCGCCCCACACCTCCCCGCCACCCGCCCTACTCCGCCCCTGTCTCTGTCGCTATCCCTCCCCGCTCCACCCCGCCACTCGCACCGCAGACGCAATCCGAGCACGTGGTTGGCGGCGGCGGCGGCGGCGGCTGTTGACGCCGGCCTTCGCGCGTATCGACCCGCGGGCGCCGGCGCCGGCGGTGGGGCGGGGGCGAGGCGCGGGCGGCGCGACGCTCGCATCGACCCGCGTCCTACTACGCGAGTCCGCCCAGCGCCCAAATAACAAAGCCCCCAGGCCCGGGCTTCGCGCCCCGGGGCGGGCCGTGAGGACGCGGAGGGCCACCTTTTATCCTCAGGTGCACGAGGGTCCCGGCGCGCGGGGCCGGTGCGCGGTCCACCCGCGCTTTGGACCTGCGCCGTGCAGCGTAGTCCCGCGCGTACTACGGCGGCGCACCCCGGGGGAGGGGAGGGGAGGGGGGAGCGTGTGCTCGCGGAATTGATTCATGCGCGATCCCCCGCCCCGCGCCGCAGCGGAGGGGCCGAGGGGGCGAGAGCGAAGGGGCCGGGCGGGCGAGAGGGGCGCGCGAGGCGGCTCGAGGGGCGAGAGGGCGAGGGCGAGGGCGAGGGCGAGCGAGCGAGCGCCGGGCAGTGGAGCAGGGACAGCAGCGCGAGGCGGAACCTACCCTCGTCCACGCACTGCGCCGCGACACACAAGAGGTAGGTGACCCCGCTGCAGTAGCAGCAGTAGTAGCGGCCCGCGCCCGCCCGCCGTGTTTACACCCTGCAGGTGGCGATCAACCCGGTCATCGATCACGCGGCTCCTTCATCGCTAATCGCTGTCTCGAAGTTAATCTCGTGGGACGGGGAGTGTGGGAGCGGGGCGGCTGGAGAATGTTTACGCGAAGGCCGCGTTGAGGCGGCGAGGCGGGCGGAGAGAGCTGATCGCCCGCGAGCGGCGGCGGAGTCGGCGGGGGCGCTAATTCGGAGGCGCTTGGGTCTGTGTTGTGGCGGCGGCGCGGCGCGGAGCCTATTCACGTGCGTCTGTTGTTGAGGCCCCTGGATGATTAATGGGGCGCCGTTCGCCGTCCATTGGGCGCATGTTTACCTCGAGACGCCGCCGCCGCCCGCGAAAGTCACCCCCGCCCCGCCCCCGCCCCGCGAAGCGAGCGGAAGAGCCGCCGCCGGTTTATAAATAATCGCCCCTGTCCCAGTGAAGCCGCCGCTGTATTAATATCGCTAAGCAGATCGAAGGGTGCACGTGTGAGTTGTGGCATGAAGTGGAGCACAGTCGTTGGGCGGAGGGAGCACTGACCTCGTGGTGCTACTGGAAGGGAGCTGAAAATGGCTAGGGAAGACCTGTTTTTGCCTGTGTATTGTGAGTGGGACATATGTTGAGAGATTCTATACTTGATTATAAAGGTACAGTATTCGCGGAATGATGTTGGATGAAGAATACTTTAATTTCATGTTTTTGTAAATTCTCGTTAGCAATACATAATTTGTGGTAGATTTTTTTTATTCGTGTTCTCTTTTTTATTGTAATGTGGCATATTTCCTGTCTTTCTTCGTTGACTCTTCAAGCGACAATTCTGGCAGAAACTTACTATCATGGATTTCACTGAATAGAAACAAGTAATTTTGTCGTTATGTCAGGTTGAATAATGTGTTCCAATTGGATAACAAACATTTCAATTTGGGACAAAATTTTTTGCACCTAATGGAATAAAGTTACGTCTTCCCAAATACATTTACAAACCTCTTTAACTTCCTGGTCTATAAAATATTGTATCTAAATTAATAATTTTTAAAAGATTATTACTATTAAATTGTTAAATTATTTCTCAATTAATTTATACATTATATACCAAATATTTTATAGCATACGTGTTTTTATATCTTAAGAGGGCAAAGAGATATGTAGCCTTACCTCGTCTTATTATATAATATGTTAATTCCCCCCCCCCTCCCAAAAAACACGAATGTCGACCAGGAAGTTATGAACTAAAAAAATATTTTGACAATGCTGATTTTACACAAACTTGTAACGAGTACATTAAACAAAATTATTATTGATTTCTCCTACCATCTCCTACCTACAAACGTGTTGATCGAATCATGTGTATTTAAAGTTGGCTTTTAAATTTCATTTGAGAAATATTTGATTACACATTTTTATTCGCAATAACGTTTTTATGATGTTCAGTTCATGTAATTTGTGTAACGAAACAAGTAATTTATAAATGAAAAGAACTTTTCTGTATATACAGTATCATACGTCGCATGAAATAATACAACCGTAAATTATATTCAAAACTCTCATTTTAATATTGACATTTTAAGTCAACACATTCTACAATGTTTTTTGTTGACATAATTTGATTATTTTTGTAACAACATTCCTTTTTGTAGAATGTTCAAATCAATGTGTATCGGAAAATGAGTGTTCCTAAAATTATTTAGTTACTGAAGGTCGTAAGTTACATTTTTTTATTGTTCAAATTCAAATGCATTGAAAGCACATAAAATGCATTCATTGCATTCATTCCCGCTTTTTTTATATACATGACATGTGTAAACATGGGAATATGTTAATACATATTATGGTTCTAAGACAGTTTTATGAAACTATATTATTATCCTTGCATGTACAAGTATTTCACCCACATACTAAAAATCAATTCTGATCAATTGATTGATTATCTCGTGTTTTCGAGTGCGTCACCTATTATGATGATTAACCCGTTAGTGTAGTGCATATATCCGGGGAACTGAACCGTGTTCCTACCGTGCTAGAACACGAGATTCGGTGCCAACCTACACGTTGGCTTACGAGAGTTTCCCCAACGGCATATCTCCGCCAATGAGGCACCGCCCTAGTCGGGACAAGCTCTAAGTTCCCGACTAGTCTCCCGGTATGTGTGGTGGAGTAGTTCATGTACGGGTGTGTGTAAGGGGAGAGGGGAGCGAAGAAAAGATCCCGTCCCGTCCGTGGCCCTTTTGTTATGGTACTGCTCCGGCATTCGCTGGTGTTGACGGCAAAGCCATGGGAAACTAGCGATAAGTCTCTAGAATCCCCTTTCAGACAACAGTCTCGCTAGCGAGTTAGCGTCGAAAATTCCATACAGTCAGAGAGCTCTGGCTGATCCCTAGAAGTGTCTATCACAGACGGTGCAGTGGTTAAAATATTCGAGCGGTTCATTCTTCCCAATGCATTTGCTGCGTCGTGTCCTTTGCGTTCCCCTGGAATGTCGTAAGAAACGTACGACCGGGCATTTTTGTCGTGGTATCTGGATGCGAGGCGAGCAGCGGCGCGGGCGCATGCCGGCGCCTGAGTCACGCAGCGTTGCGGTCGCCCGAGGCGAGGACTGCAGCCGGCGGCGCCAGGGGGCCGCGTGATTCACCCCGCGCCCGCGAATGGCCGTTCACCTCACCGCACGGGTGCATTCGCATTCAGGAGGCTAAATATACACTCAAACCCACATGCAACCCACTTGACAGAGAAGAAAATAATTTAGGCGGCGACTGCAGTTGGATTCCGAAATTGTCGACCGAAATGTGCCTTTTTATTTGAAAAAGAAATACAACAAAAACAAAACAACAACAACAACAACAACAACAAACAAAAACCACAACAACAACAACAAAAGCTTTAATACACTCCTTCACTTTTAATTTCTTTGAGGAATTTGTGAGGAAACAAAATGTAAGATTGACTTGTTTTACAGAACATAATTTTAGAATTAAATTACACATCAAATTTAGAAATCCATGGCGCAAATTAACTACAATTTCACATAAAGTCATTTTATATTTTTAACGAAAATAAGCGTATAATTTTGGAAGATGAGAGAAAATTACAGATTCTTAATTGTGTTATTATTTTTATGAATGTTAAACACGCTTGCTTGCGAAAAGTAGCTGATAACTTTCAAAAGGAAGAATTTCAAGTAAATTTATAGGCTGTCAAATTAGTTTTTTTCGCGTCCTCGATATGATTTAGTGGATAAAAAATGAATCATTTTTGCACAATTATCTAACGTAAATAACAACCAACTATTTCTTTCACAAGATATCTTGAGTCAAGATATTTGTGTTTGAATTTCAAATTGTTGTTTTGAGCGAACATAACAATCCAACGTGCGTAAATTTCTTCTTTTTGTATTGAGAGCGCTGCACTTGTATCGTGTCGCTTACTGCCCGGAATGAATCGATCCACCAGCCTAGCTTCAACTTCTCAATGCTCAAGGCGGGTTTCATATTCTTCGCTTCTCAAAATACTTTCGGACAGCGCATAACCGAATAAAAACCCGAATCTGGCAGAGTTCCTGCAGTCGTCAACCTCCCGCGGGATCTGCCTCCTGTAGGCCGATACGCGCAGCGTCACCCGAAGCCGTTGCATCAAGTCGCATTGGTATTCATGGAGGCCGCGCCCTAGACCCGTTTCATCTGGACGCTGCTCGCGCCACGTGGTCGCGCGTTGCGTAAATAAAGCGAAGCGCTGCCGAGTGGCGCGTGACTGCGGGCGGGCAGGTGGTGGCGGATGCGGAGGCAGTGGTAGTGGCAGTGGCGGTGGCGGCAGCGATGGCAGTGGCGGGGCCTACGGCGTTGCGGGTGACGCCGAGAGTTGCGACAGCGGGGCCAACGATGCCAGAGCAGTGCACTCTCAAAAATACCATTAAATTTAATGTATTGTACATGAAAATTAATATACCCTTGTACATTAAAAAGAGCTTAATATATTGGTGCAGTAAATTGAATGCATAAGTTGAACTTATTGTAAATTTAATGTAGAAGTTCTCTCGTTTTTCCAATCTTTCTACCATCATTAAATTTAATGTATTGTTCATGAATCTTAATGTAACCTTGTTCAATAAAAAGAGCTTAATATATTTGTACATTAATCTAATGCATTAGTGGGACTTTCTGTAAATTTAATATAGTTTCTCCCGTTTCTCTTGCATTGTATATTCAAATTCACTAGTCCATAACGATCATTCATTCATTCCTGATATGATCATATAGCGTTGACTCTTACATCTTAATGAACATGTGTACATTAAATTTAATGTGCGTTCATGATAATTACTTTACATGTGTACATTTCATTAAGTAATGCGGAGATTTCTGACAGTGTGCCTTAACAAACGGGCCACGGACAGCACTCGATCTTTCCTCTCTCATTCTTGCTCCCACATTTCATGTTACATACTCTCTTACACTTCATGCAAAGCACTACCAAATATTGCAGAAGACCAGTCCAGATGTTGTTTCGGGCAGCGGGTCCTGGGGCAGTGTCCCGCTGACTGCAATACCAGGAGAAGGGAAACTCCAGAAGCCGAGGGCAAGCCGGCCCCTGATCGCACGTTCCAGCAGGGGAGGAACGTTACCTCTTCCATTGATATAACACGCACTACACCTACGGGATTAATGACCATAGCAGTTGACGTGCCCGTAAAGAACGGACGAAATAATCAATGAATCAATGGCGGCGCTCGCGACGGGGCGTTGGTGTTGGTGTCGACGTCGAAGTGAGTGTCATCGTGTCAATGTGGCTAATGTCCGTATCGTTGTTGCCCGTCTCGTCGTTGTTGACCGGCATCGATGTCAGAGTCGTTCTCGTTGCGGTCGATGTCGTCGGTGTTGGTGTCGGCGATGTCGATAATGGGGGCAGCGGCGACGGAGGCGGCGGTGCCCGCAGCGTAACACTAGGCCGTGTCGTGCGCCGCCGCCGCTGGAGCCTGGAGCTCGAGGCTGGAGATGAGCGAGGGTATTGATTTTAAAGTCGAGAGCGGACGCTGGAGGCTGCCGCTACGGCTGCCCCCCCCCCTCCTTCTCCGTCGCCGCGACCTCTTCCGCGAAGTGGCCGCTGCATTCGCACCGCACAGTGGCTCCCCCTCTCAGACCCCCATCTCCATTGGGCAAACCGGGAGCGGTGGCTCAGTGCATCAACTGATGTCATTGTAACGCCTCAGACCGGGTGGTCCTAGGTTCGAGTCCCGACGGCGGCAGGATTTTCGACACTAGCTTTTCAGCTAGATCAAATTCAGTTGCTGTCTGGAGGACAATTCTAGCGGCCGGCTGCTCTGATCGGTAGTTTTCCGTGGTTTCTTCGATCAACGCCAGGCAAATGCCGGAGCAGTATCCTACCAAACGGGCCACGGACCGCGCGCGATCTTTCCTTCCTCTTCCTTGTCCTGTCCTATCCTCTCCCCTTACACACTTACACTAACATGCACTACACTACCACATATTTTGGGACACCTGACGGGAGCTTAGAGTTTGTCCCGGTTGGGGCGGTGCCCCGCTGGAGGGAGAGTCCTGGTTAGGGGGAAACCCAACTAGCCGACGGCAGGTCGGCGCCGGATCTCGCCATCCAGCGGGGGAAGATCACCACCATCTCCCGAGAAAAAACATGCACTACATTTACCGGACTAATGACGAAAGTAGTTGACGTGCCTGGAAACACGAAAAATTCAATCAATCAATCCCTTGGGCTATAGTGACATGTATGTCGCCGAGAAGTTGAGGAAAGAAAACAGTCAGTGCAAAAAGGGGAGTCAGCTTGTAAAGCAAAGTATGGGTATGAATTCTTCTTAAGTTTTTTCAGTTGTTTTACGTCTTCATGTCAATGCAATTTTCATGATATTTGTTAAAGGTTTATTAATTACATCAGCATTTCACTTATCAAATACTCGAAAATATGTAATTAAGTATTTGGGCACGAGTTAATTGCAGCAAATAAAATTGTGTTGCTTTGGTAGAAATCATTCAGGCAGTATGTGGAAAGTGTAACTTGCACCAATCCATGTGCAAATTTATCCCATGAGCTGAGCGTGGGATTTCTAGTGATTTTTATTTACAGCAAAAAATATTTTATTGGCCCTAAAATTGAAAAAAAATAATCCTTATAAATAGAAATCGAGTAACAGCCACCCGCCCGTTCGTTCGATCGTTTCTCTGTTCGTCCACCCGTTTGTCCGTCATTGGGTCCACAAGTCCAAAAAAAATAGTGATATTGGTCGCGTCTCAGGGAAATTATCATTTTTTGCCGATCCAACCAGGTCATTCTAAAAAAATTCTAAAAACGTGATTTTTTAAAGAACTTAATCGCGTTTTGGCGACTTACAAGTCCTCTCTAAGTGGTCAGTAGCTTATTCGATTCCTCTTGAAGATATAAATTGATTGACACAATTCTTAGCCGGTTCCCTCTACGACATTGTGTAAGAATTCTAGAAAAACACGTGGTATTCGTAGTTCCAGTGCACCTACAATACATGCTAAACGCTGTGAATTACTATGCTGTCTTTCTGGAATTTAAACTTGAATCTTCAGGACTTGATTCATCAGGTTGACGGTAATTACAACCTAATTTTGTAATGAATTATCGAAAAAACGTGTTGGGGATGGAGGTTAAGCACCTAAAACGCTTTTTGGTGAGTTTCAAAGCCACCTACGGAGGTGAGCACATTCTATTGCTCTCGACACGGCGGATCGATTGGCTCCATTTCTAGCCAGATTTTTCCAGAATATTCTAGAATTCTATAAAAACTTGTTTATGGGGGGTGGGGATAAGGTACCTATAATGCTCAAGCGCTTACCGTGTTGCCTTTCGGTCTTAACGTGAATTATTAGAAAACGATTCTTTACAATGGCGAAAGTTTTTCTTTATATTCACCCTAGTTATATCTAGTAATGCAATAAAAACGATTTAAAAAGAATATCGTTTCTTTTTCACCCAACACTCTTTCTAAGGGTAGAAGAGCAAGGCAACTTGATTTCTTTAAATTTTCTTATTAATAAGAACTTTCGTAGCACAAATAAAAAATATCAGAAAGAACTCTCCGCCGGTGACGCCAGGCGAATCTAACAAGGACTAGGGGTCGGATTTTGATGACATAAAACATCACCAAAATTATCAATTAAATGCTCTTAAAATGTTTTTAAAATGCCCTACAAGCAAAGAAAAATGACGTAAAAAAATTATAAAAACCCGTTCAAATGAACTACTCAAGCTGTTGGATATATTATTGATGTAATCGAGCCTTTTTTGTTTCATTCAAGTGAACTCAGCTTGCAAACCTTTTTGTTTGAACTGTTTTTTGCCAGGAAATTTCTGTCTTTAGTTATCGCGTAATCAGCCGAACTGACAATGGTGCTGAATCGTCACAGAAAACTTAGATTACATGCAATGGCTGCCATTACAATTTCTGAGTGAAGAAATCGAATAGACTACTCGGGAGTTTTGAAACATTTGTTACATCTCTAAATATTAATTGAAGTAATTACAATTTTAAAAATATTAAAATCGATTAAATCAACAAACAATGCTTTAAAAATGACGGAAAAAAAGTAAAAAATTACTTATTAGTCGAAATCGAAGAATTCGAAAAAAATCATAAAAAATGGGTTATTTCCTTTTATCATAACATAAAAATACTATCTATACTAAAAGGAAATGTTCTAAAGTGATAAGAAAAAATGATATTCCATTAAAATCCGCACCTTAGTGATGACCATTTGCCCATTTTTCGCATCTCCTTCTTGCTCACATTTTGTCTTGCGCAGTTACGCCTTCTGTCATGCTTATCTTGTCTTTCATTAATTCCTCATTGTTCCACCATTTTTTTGTAATTTCATACGGTTACCCTCACTCTCTTTCAAACTCCGTTTCATTGCGTGGCGATTCATACTAAGACTGCGCGGTTGTACCCCCCGATAATCGTAAAATATTTTTCATTATCTGCACGTTATCGGATGCAGTAATGATGACGGATTCCACAAGCCGAGCGAGAATTCTCGTACGGGTGTCGATCAATTACATTCGTCTTACTAAATTATCCACGACAGAGGGTTCTCGCAGTCGCCTAGAGAGGCTCTGCGTGCTTTGCTGCGGCAGGTCGCAACTGTCGTGAGACAAGTGTACCATGAAACAGTATATCATAATTGGGTTTTTCTAACGTGGCGGTTGAGAGTAGTATCTTCAAGATGGAATTCGGCTCGACTTTTTGCGTCTTTCTTGGTCCTGCCGCAAGATGTCGCATGCTGGCGACCTATCAAGAAGTGCTGCAGATCAAGCGACTTTAACGGCAGGACTGAAAATAACTTAAAAAGTCGTGCCGAATTTCATCGTGGAGATACTACCCTCAGTCGCCACGTTAGGAAAACCCAAGTATAGTTGGTTTTTGTTAGGGCGAGAGAACATTGAGTGTTCTCTAGCCGTTCTGTAAAGTTAAGGCGCTCATTTATTATTTTTAAAACATCAATTTCAGAGTCGTTGAGGAAGTGTAGTCTTCTACTCGCGTAGAATGACTATTATTCACTCGTAGAAATTCCGACTCTCGCTCCTACGTCGCTGATGTAAATATCATCTCGTAAATAATAGCCATCATTATGCGCTCGTTGAATAATACCGTTGCATAATTCTCATATTAGATGGCGGCAGCTCGTTGCGTAATGTTATCATTATGATACAGCTCCATTATAGCACTGGTTTTTAGAGTCCCCACGGTGGCAGGATTTTCGAAACTGGCTAGATAGCTAGGCCGAGTTCTGTTGATGTCTGTGGGAGAATTCTAGCGGCCGGCTGCTCTGATCGGTAGTTTTCCGTGGATTCTCCGATCAACACCAGGCGAATGCCGGAGCAGTACTCTAACAAATGCGTCACGGACCGCGCGCGATCTTTCCTTCCTCTTCCTTCTCGTATCATTCGCCCTTACACACACTTTCACTAATATGTACTATATTACCACACATACCGGGGGACCGGTCGAGAGCTTAGTGCTTATCGCGGCGGAGGCGGTGTCCCGCTAGTGGGAGGGATCTGGTTGGGGAAAACCCCGCTACCGTCGGTAGGTCAGCGCCGGATCCCACCATCTAGTGGGGGCCGATCACCGCCACCTTCCGAGGGAAAAAACATGCACTACACTTACGGGATTAATGACCTTAGTCTGTGACGGGCTCGGAATTACTAATCAATCAATTAATATCGATTTTTAACCAATCACTGAAAATTTTACAGTTGAGGTGTCAATCATTGGTCATGGTTCTATTCAATCATTCTTTGGATTGTGTAAATTACTGTGCTAGGACAACCCGTCATACAGGCAACATATAGTAGAAAGTTCGGTAAAACATGATGCTTCTGGAAACCACATAACACGGTACCAGCTACCATTATTTCGCATTCCAGTACAGCAGACCATTTAGATCTAATTCTTTTAGCTGAATTACATTGCCGTCATTCGATTGACATCCAACTCCAATTTTGAGAGGGCACCAGCCGCGACTAGTTTCATTAGTTTGTATAAATAAATTCAGATGTGCCCTGATTGAACCATTTGTTACTTTAGAATCTCACTCCATTCACAAAGACCGATTTATTGGTATGGCTTCATGTATTCTATAAGTATGTTCTAATTTTGGACCATTTCGTACTAAGGAAGTTTATTAACATGACAAGTTTGAGTGCACTAACGTGCATTATGAACATTCAAAAATATGAACTAGTGGTGGTACGAAGTGGGACAGACTTTCTGGTATTTGTTAATTTCTTTATATCTTTAGTCTGAGCTATAATTTTCGTGTTGCTCTACCCTTTACTCAACTTCCAGCTATTGGCCTCTACAATTTTTTAAAACCATTTTTCAAGTGCTAATATTAGAATTGAAATATGACTTTAAGAATATTATAGAAGACTAAAAGCGTGTTGTGTATGCACACTTTTATAGAAAAATGTGTAGTTATTTTCTGAAAAATTTTGTTTGAGAACATCTGGAAATGCTCAATGTAGAGCGCATTTTCATAGCAAAATTTTGAGTTTTCCAGAAACTCCTTAAGAAACCACAATTTGAATCACATGTACTCACAAATACAATAATTTATAAAAAACGCTTTTAATGTAAATATTTAAAAAATTAAATTTTTGTAATTTTTGAAAAATTAATAAGATTAAAACCTGGATTGATAAGCAATTTTTTATCGAAATATTTGGGATCGTTATTAAAAAATTGTTCATTGAATGTTTCTGAAAATGCGCAGTTTTAAGCTCACGTTCACCAAAACTTTGAGTTTTCGAGAAACTTGGTAATAGTTATTTATGGTATGAGTGGTAAAATGACATTTTATATTGCTAGAAGGAAAGGTTGCGACACGAGGCTGATTGGCCAAGTGGCGCAATCCAATGAACAAAATAAAATAACTTTTCCACGTGTGCCATTCATTATTTTTAGACCACCTTACTGGTGTTCATTTTATTTTAATTCAAGCATAAAAATCACTGTAGTAGCTGATGCGATCAGGCGTACGTACTTTGTTTTCTTGATTGTAATAAGTGTTTTATTGAACGTTTGAACGTTTCGTTTTCAGCAGTAGTGCTAAAAATTGAAGTTTTAGCACGGTTTGCATGTCCTAAAAGTAATCGTTCATACTAGGGGCTATCTAAAAAAATCATCTAAAGCATTTGTACCTACAAATGTAACAATGTATAAATAAAGCCCTTGATGTAAAATTTACATTCGTGCGAAATGTATCAAAAATATATTTCGGTTATATTTGAAAAATTAAAATAATACACGAAAGTGGGGTTTATGTCAGATTATTCAGTGTATGTAGCACTATCCCTACAAAAAATAAAGAAAAAAATTATAACTGTTTGCGCAAAAAGTGTGCGTTTAAGTATTACTGAAAATGCAAAAATTTGATCTGATTTTCAAAAAAAAACTTTTGAGTTAATGATAAACTTTAGAGAAAATCATTTGAAGCCTTTGTGATAGCAAATGCAATGAAGTTTTAAAAACTCTCGTATTGTGAATGAGAAAGATATTTTAGAATGACTTAATTTAATTTAAAAATAAGGTGTGCTAAACAAAATAAATACACCCAAATAATACGTATGAGTATTCTATCATAATAACGTATCGTATATATCAAAATAATTCGTGTATACGTAAGCATTACAAGGAAGTGACTGGTAGTGCCACAAAATGGCAGTCTTGGATATGTACTCGAAAACTAATTTCCTCTTCTTCTGAATGAAGGCTATATTTATAGTTTCGCCCCATCCTCTTCCCAGCTGCTATCTATCGGCACCTAAAACACCACCCTCTCGCGGATGTTCCTAACGATCCTCTGGGGATATTTTAAGTGAAGAGTACCTTCGCGACGCCCGAATATCCCGTGGGTCTGTCTCAGGGATGTTCCTTCATGTACTTGCACATAGTACCTTGGTCCCATAATGGTATCACTGTTCTCGGTGTAGGATCCAGCTTCTCAACTAAAACGTGTTCTGCCCAAGAGATTATTCTCTTTCCCTTATATTACGTTGATTACTCCGTTACTCCGTAACGTAAACGAGAAATTTAAATACGGTACAGTTGTCAATAAAATGTTTGTTGCCCCGATTTCGTTGAAACGCATGCACTTACGCATATTTTGAGACTCTATGCATGATAAGTAAAAATTTAGTATTCAAGAACAAGTTTCATTCAACATAATGAATACGATTAATGTTTCATAATATTGTTGCAGGAAACATTCACGATATTAGAAAAAAATTGTAAGTTTTGAAAATTCAGTGTTGTTAACTGTGCCACTTTTACGAGCATACTTTCTACTACTCTAGTAAGCATTTTGTAGAAAATGTTTTAGTATTTTTTGAGCTATTTTTGTCAAAATTTTGAAAATTTGTCTGGGTTTAATGTAAAGAAACCCAGAATTACAAGTTCAGTTTGAAGGGCCTGGTCGAACCAGATCATTTGGTGAATATTAAGTGTTGGAAAAATTGTATGTATGTTTAGCTTGTTGGTTTTTACAAAAAATAAGTTAATAAGAGAAAATGATTACACATCTAGGGTCCACTACCATACATTTATAGAACTAGAGGTGCTAAAATACCACGTACTTTCTTGCCAGTTTATTCGCGCAAAATTAATCAAAATTCACGAAAAGTACGCAAATTTTCAAAAAATTGTACATGACCTTATTTCAAAATCTATCTTTAAGGAACAGATTTCATTAAGGGAAAAATCTCTATACTCATAATTGTAGTTGTAAAAAGACGCAATTTTTGAACTTTTAGAATATATGAAAAATCAGAATTTTTAACAAACATGGGACCTGCACCACTCTATTAAACGTCCCTTACACTATCCAACTACAAAATTTAACAAAAAACGATGGAGCCATTTTTTTAACATTAGGAATACGTCCCAAGGGCTTCATTTTGGGGGTCACTTTTGCTCACCAAAATTAAAAAATCCGTTTCAAATTTATGAGAACCCAACATCAGTCAGATCGATTGGGAAATATCAATTTTATAGAGAATTGGCTAATGGTTGAGCCGCTAGCGTTGTTCACAGACGGACGGACAGACGTTTTACCGTTAATGTATTATTCACTTCCAAGACACACCAAACTGATTCTGGCTACACCACGCGTAAGAGGATATTTTTCCTAAATTTAGCAACTGGATTTATCCACTTTTGCTCTGGGATCTGTAATAAGAGTTTTCTGACGAAATTTCCCCGTTTTTTCGCGCAGTATTTTCTAATTATCTCTCTACTCGTAGCGAGAAAGTAAAAAATCAAGAAATTTAGTTGAGCAGAAAGTTGAAACACTTTTCTAAACAAAAAACCATTAGTGTTAAAATATATATTTATTTCCTTTTTCTCTTTTTTAATGGAAGAATTGCTTTCCGTTGCACTTACTCATACGTTATCGTGTAACATTGATGCATATTTTCAAGCGTCCCTCGATACTTTGCGGTCATTTTATCTTCAGCTGTATCTGTGCTGCATGCAACCCGCTTGGCTTGGGTGACTAACGTGCAGTCGAATAGCGAATCGGCAAAAGCCAGTAACAACACATCAAAAATTAAAGCACTGCAACATTCGACGCAGATAATTCTACCGTTTCAAAAATTAACGAAAACCCCTTAACTAATAATAGTATATATTTCTATGCACTAAGGGAAACGGACTGATGAAATTCTAACATTAAAATTCAAGCTGAAAACCAATGTTTGTGTAAACAATAGGCTTGAAGTACGAAGGCAGGTCACTCGAATGGTTCGGAATTCACATATACATGATGTCTTGGTGAAGGATACAGAAAAGCAAGGGAAGTTTTTCTGGTACATTATGTAATTCTGAAACTTACATATTTATATCCCTCTTAAACCATAATTTACTCGTGCTTCTACAAGTTTACTAATACTAGGAGTATAATTGTTAAGAATTCCGTTGAGAAGTTACACGAAGTGCCATGATTAATGATTATATTTAAAAAATGAGTGCCGTCAGAGTTTGGTTTAATATATTACATTATTTCGACCTTCACGAATTAGATGGATTAGATTATAAAACAAATGAAACTAGATTATCATTTTTCATCATTGCCGTAATACGCATGCATGAATTAGTGTTCTACCATAATATAATTTTATTTAATTTTCACTTGTTTCACAAACTTGGATTTCAATAAAAAATGAGCGGTGTTAAAAAGAAATTGAGAACGTGGCGAAAGCGTCACTATCGAACGCTGGCGTTCGATAGTGACTCACTTCATCGGACGCGAGTAATGGGAAAACTGCATGACTTCCTCTGCTTCACATAATGCAACATTTGGGAAAAAAAGAAAAAAACAAAAAACAAAGGAAGTGGCAGGAAACCCGGAATACATATGCTGAGAAATAGTTTTTATAAATCAATTTAATCGTAAACGTACATAGTTTCACTTACTATTGTCAAACCTATCGCACATGTCGATAACTTCATAGGTGCACATGATTCATCGAAACGCCCAGAGAGCGCAGCACGTATACTTCACACTCGCTGAGAACTGCAATTTGTCTGTGTCTGGACAGGGCAGCCGAATTATATTCACGAACCACTCCGTCCTTATTGTGTAAGAATTAGGAAAATACTTATGTTCTATTTTTAATACCGATAAATTTGAACGAGAAAGTTTATAAACTTTTCTTTATGATTATTTCCCATTTCAAGGATACTTCGACGCTTCTTGTTAGTGTCTATGAGAATTAAAATAATTCCTCAATGACGCGCGTTTGTAAGGTATCAAATGGTGTATTCGTGGTCAAATAGTACTTATATTACGTTCGTAATAATAAAATTCCTTAACTTTTTTAATCAGGAAAGGCCAGTTGTAATGTATTCGATGTATGTTCATCATCATCATCATCATCATCATGAGCTACAAGAATTTCAGTTTTCAGAAGGTTCCGGCACCTTTAATTACTCTATCTTCTTAGAGATCCTTCCCCTTTTTTCTCCGTCCTGGCTTATAATTCAAAACTATTCGGGTTTTTCTATCTCTCGGCATTCTTAACATTTTTTTCACTTTATTCTATAATTTTTTAATAATATCTTTTACACTTAAAATGTTTGATTCTGGTCTAATTCCTTTATTTTTAATGTACTCAATAAGTGTATATCAAGGTATATTTCTAGAAATTTTTATTTGTGTTTATATTTTCATTTCATCTTTAGATGGTACATCTATTTAATTTTTCTTCCAAATCACCATTTTTCGCATATTATTTTGTTGCCTAGGAAATGTTTGCGTTAACCTATTGTATTATCTTACTACCAAGGACTGTTTTTGTTCTCATAGATTATTATTCTTTAAATGCCACGGTCTTTGTTTTCTCTAAAGATATTATCAAATTGTATTGCTTAGCTATTGCTAGCTCCCATTCAGCTGATGTAACTGCTTCTTACTGTCTTCCGTAGAACGGATTTGGTCATCTGCAAACAATGAGGTTGAAAAATTTGAATTATTTATTATGAATTGTTTGTTCAAAATTTTAAGACATTATAATGGCCTCATCAATATATATATATATATATATATATATATATATATATATATATATTTTCTTTACACGGCCTCTGAATAGTTCTTTTTAAATGTTCAGGTATTCATTTTTATTCAATTTTTCGCACAGTAATGTCCTAACTCTACCAAATGCCTTTTGGTAGTCAACAGACAAATAATACGTCAATAGATTTTGTTTCCTTCGCTTCTCGTTAATTGAGTAATTGTAAATACACAATAAATTTATGATCTTCTTTTCCTAAATGCATAAAGGGTTTCCGATATTTCATTTTCCATTATTGGCTTTAACCTGAGATTTTTGCACGAAGTTTACGACAAGTTTATCGTAAACATATTCCCGTAGTTGCTACATGACTTTCCCACTTCTTTGTTGTATATTTGTCAGATGATTCATTCCATTCATAATTCCATAACTCCCTTGCCAATATGCGTTTATAATATTTAGTTATCTTACTTTAACTCTGTAAGTTTTTTATTTAATTAATTTTTTTATTTATTTGATTATTTATTATTTTATTAAATCCATATTCAGACAATCCTTACCTGCATGTTTCTCCTTTCTACTACCTTTGATGCTTTCAGGGTCCTCCAAGTCTGTACTTTACCGATTGGTTCTATTAGTAATTCGTCATAAACATGACTATTTCACTCATGTCTGGTCATGCTGTAAGTAACCAATGCTATGCAAGAATATATTCAAATTAAACCAATCGCAGATGTCTATCGCCATGTGTTTACCACTTTGTTTTTCCTTTTGCATTCCGCTGTAATTACTTGGTTTACCTTTTTAAGATAAAGATAGCAATTGTTTTAGGTCCATAATAGCTTGTGATTATCAATATAATATTAAAAGGCATCGTTTTGGTAATGTTTAAAACTCTCAAATAGAATTTATTATTAAATCTTCAGTGCCGAAAACAGCAAAAGAAACAGAGAAACTGTGTGGAAGCAATTTCAAGAATTTTGCAAAGAAATAAAATACAAATGAACAGCACACACTACAAAAAAATAAATAACACATATTTTAGACAACTAATATGCGAAGATTAGGCGATGAAGAGAACAAAAAATATGCTATCAAAACAATGGGGAATGTTACAACAAAAATTATTCAGAAAAATTCTTTGATGAGTACACACACGTGTTCAATCCTTTCGAAATTGACGAATCCCGCTGCTAATTCAACTTGTACATTTTCCATTTCAAATACGTCCACGTAAGAGCAAGATATGGAAAACTAAACTTCCTACAACTTTAATTGTGTTTTTAATAAATTTTCTTGTAAGTAGCTTTGTTATAATTGTTTTTTGAAAGTTTTATTACCATAAAATTGAAACATATTTGAAATCATTTTCTGCATTAAACTGTTATTAACAACTTGATTATAAGGTATTCCAGGAGGCTCCTCGCTACGCGAGACGTGAATTTATCGGCTAACACAGCACTTCTCGTAATATTACTTATGATAATTTATACTTTCCCACTACTGCTTACAGAGTATTAAGTTATGTAATGATACAGTAATAATGGCGAATTTTATGCAGAAAAACTTTTATTGTCGAGCCCTGGTAACGAAACAGTGAATAAATGCAGTGGCTAAATATTGAAAAAATCTAACTCGTGATGTAGCCACAATCCATGTTTTGTGGGTCCTTGATATCGAAAAATTAATGGCCAAACGTCCGTCCATCTGACTGTCCGTCTGAAAAAATAGCTAGTGGCTAAAACGTTCATTTTTCTTCAAAATTGATCTTCCCTCCGATCTGGTTGATGTCGCGGTCCCTTCAATTTGAAACCGATATTTTAATTTTCGGGGGGTACTTTTCATGAAGGTTCTGGGACATTTTATAAATTTTCTAAAAATTGGCATCAACTTTTGGATTAAATTTCGTTGTTGGATGCAAAAGTTGGATTGCAAAAATATAATTTATTTTCTTCCTACAACCAAAATATTGAAGATTGAGATTTGTTCCTGAATAAAATCTGTTCTTTAAAGATAGCTTTTGAAATAACGTCATGTATATTTTTCGAAACTTTTAGTATTATTTGTGTAATTTTGATTGAAATATAGGTTATTTTATATTTTTAAACATATTTCTAAAAAATGCACCAAAATTTTAGATTAAATTTGGACCTCAGATGCCGGGCAAGGTCGCTTAAGAGAATGGTGTATGTTTTACATTCGTTAAAATCTCTGATTTTTTAAAAATTGCAAAAATTCAAAATTTTTTCAGCATCTTCCTAGAACTACAATTACATAGATACATGTTCAATAAAATATGTTCATCAGAAGCAGATCTTCAAATAAGGTCATGTTCAATTTTTCAATAATATGAGTATTTCTTGTGTAATTTTGTTTCAAAGTTTGAACAATTATTTTCTCAGAAAACTCTGAATTTTTTCTTTAAATTTTATTCATATATGTAGCAAATAATGGTAAAGAAAGTGGTGCTGGTCCCATTTTAGGAACACTCGGTGAATTTTTGACAGAAAAAATTCAAAATGATAAATTCGAATTTCCCGTGTTTCGTTTGAGGCGATGACATATTACTCTCTGTTTAGGAAGCAGAAATGATGTTAGACATATAACTAATATTTATATAAAAAAATGAAATGATAAATAACGTAATATAATAATCGTAAACTTCTTGTAAAGTGCTTAAAGATGGCTTTTTTAATTGATACGATAGCATTAACTGTTGGCAAGTTCTGTAGTATTTGCACAAATTTACAAGTTTATTCAAATACACACAATGTGAACGGACAGATAGAGGGTAGTGGTAATTGCCGTATCGACACATTTGTTTATAATAGTAATCGTTGATTCCGGGAACGTCAATTCCTAAGGTCATTGGTCCCGTAAGTGTAGAATATGTACTTTCCTCAACAGCTAGCGGTGATCTTTCCCCGCTGGATGGTGAGGTCCTGCCCCGACCTACCGTTGGCAAGCGAGGTTTCTCCCAACCAGGAATCTCCCACCTGAAGAGCCCCGGCCCAGCTGGGACAAGCCCTAAGCCCCCGGTCGGTCTCCCGGAATGTGTTGTAGTGTAGTGCGTGTAAGTAAGAGGTGATGATAGGACAAGGAAGAGAAAGGAAAGATCGCGCATGGTCCATGGCTCGTTATTTAGGGTACTGCTCCGGCATTCTCCTTTTATTAATCGGATAAACCACGGAAAACTACCGATCATAGCAACCGACCGCTAGAATTCTCCTCCATTCAGCAACTGAATTTGACCTAGCTACGTAGCTAATTTCGAATATACTGCCACCGTCGGGACGCGAACTTAGGACCTCTCTGTCAGAGGCACTGCAGTGATATCAGTTAATGTCGTGAGCCACCTCTCCCTGATACTATTTTATATTATTTTAAGTTTTTCGAAAACAATCGAACGAAGTTGAAACGGTTTTGATCGCTGATTAAAAATTGAAAGCTCAATTCAATGTAATCAAAGCAGGCTTGTGTGAAATTATTACTGCCTTTCTGGATTATGTGCTGCAAATTCAGTAACTGTTAAATTTATTTCTGTTTGTTTCATTTGTAAAAGTAGAAAATGATTGCTGTTCCTGATTGTCGAAATGAATGCATCACGGGTGCGTTGTTTGAATTGGCTGAATTGGGCGTTTTCAAGTAATAGCTGAAGTATTAGTAGAGCAAAAATAGCAATATTTCAGTATTAAATGACAGTTTTCAATAATGCGAGAAAGTATGTGATGTTGTAGTCCCGGTAATATCACAATTATTGTACTATTCCATTTCTGATATGGGGATTATCCTCAAAGTGTCTATTTCTTATTTATTCAATTCATTCATAAGATTATTAGTTTTATCTTGCCTTCGAGAAAAGTCACGTATTGAATATGTCTGGTAGAGTCACATATTAATATTAAATCCGATAAAAATGTCTCCAAACTTTGATTCCTAATTTATCAAACTTTATTATTCATTTAACGCAACTTCCTTTTATAATCAATTTTCACCTCTATATTATTAGGTTTTTTAGGTTTTTAGGGTTGGGGTGAGAGGCGCCCAGTTCCAATCTGGCGTGAGTCAGAAAGGACTGAAAATGTGTGATGAAGCATCACTCCTTAGATTAAAAGTAACTGCCAATAACAATGAAAATGCTTTCAATACAATTTCATTAGGCGAGCAAGGAATGATGCTGCTCCGCAAGCTGGTTCCAACTGGTCAAAAACCTGGCCGTAATTCAAGTAATCGAACTTCGCGGTTAGAGATTTGTCCCATCAAATTTTGTACTGATGTTGTTGGTGCATCGTATTCCAGTGTGACCGACAAATTCCAACCTAATTTCATTCTTATATTCCACGGTGAAGTTGGCGGCATCTGAACGTCGAAAGAATCGCGAGATTGTGAAGCAAGTTTCCCTCAGCAAAAATGGTGTTTTTTAACATTTTGACGTGGAATTTTCTGTATTGCCGAATGGATAATATATATATAAAAGTAAGTTAAATATCTGACAAGTTCATTTTTCCATATATTTTGACGCCTAAAGTGTTCCGTAACCTTTCCCACGTACCTCTATTTTTTTTATATTGAGGTCTATAACATTTGTAGCGCTTAGTACCGCTTTGAAATTTAGCTTGTCTGAAAGCCCCAAGGGTTCTCTATCTGTATATGAAGTTGCAGCTGCATATATTTGCCCCTTTTTGTATTAATATAATTTAACTACTTGACTGCGTAACCTGCCTGTCTCGATACGGCGCACAGTGGGGCCAGATGAGGGAAAAGTTGACAAGAAGTCCAAAATCTAAGTATGCTTCAGAAGCTCCATGTCACATGAAAGGTTTAGCAAAAGGCTTCTTCATCGTTCCCCGATTAGGTAAGGAATCACGCCACTGCTTGCAGTGCAAGTTTCAATGAGATACGTCGCGCACTTCTTCGCTCTCGAAGTAAGAAGAAAGGCGTGTTTTTCGATGCAAATATATTTGCTCTTTCGCCTTGCAGAATCGTGCTATGGATATTATATCTGGAGATATGTACTTTGAATCTGTATTTCTAAAAAACATATTCCTGAAATGAGAATTTAGTAATTTCACGTAGAAACATCACGTATCACAATAGAATGAAATTTTTAAATTCGGTTTTTCATATTGTCTTTTAGTTTTCTTCAGGGCATTTCCGGGCTATGATATTAACTGAATCTGATTCTGGAATTCATGTAGTTTCCAAAACACAAATCAAAGTTTGCCTATGTTCGCCCAATTTTGCGTTAAGTTACTATGTTTATGATGATGCACACCTAGTTTTTGTTATTCTTTCTACTTACAATATTATTTTTTTTATTTTTCCTTCATGATCTGGTACTTATAGCTCTTTATTAACAAGGAGGGATCTGTATGATGTTATTAAACACACTGAAAAGAGATAAACGGAAGAAAAAGTGCATCTTGTAAGAAAAAAGGTGTGGTTCGCAGGCTGTTAATTGCATCTGACCCACTGATTTCACAAATGGAATAGAGAAAAATCATCACAAAGACATTGAACCTAGAAGTTACACCAATGTTAATATCTTCAAATTCACTTCTTGAAGAAGAGCCACATGATGAAAGTTCTGTTGTTGAGATTATCTAAATAAATATTTGAATGGTAAATAATTAAGTAAGTCATTATTTAATTAAAGAATGTATTACTTATTTCCAAACATTTCGAAAACGCTTAAAAATACTTTTTGCCAACTTTTCCCTTTTCTGATCCCACTGTGGCGCGCGCTACACGGCCGGCTGACCCATCCAGTCCAGGAAGTTTTTATTTATTTATTTATTTATTTATTTATTTATTTATTTATTTATTTATTTATTTATTTATTTATTTATTTATTTATTTATTTATTTATTTATTTATTTATTTATTTATTTATTTTATAGAGCATTCATAGATCAGTACATAATACACATTACATATGTAGTGAAGGCTTACATTCTAATTTCCTAAAATTAAATTACAAACTAATTTGGGTGAGGAAATCCTCTCCAGTCACGTCTAAAAACAATCTAATTTGGAACATTTGACTAGGAATGCCTGTATGGATATCTACTTTTTTTATTCTGGTTCTATGAAGAGTTTTCCAAAGTCTGAAGTTGTCTAGATGTGTAATTTGAGGTATGGAGTGATAGAACTGGATTTAGAGATATGTCATATTGTGCTGTATGGAGTCGATTTGGAATTCCTTGTGGAGCTATGAGTTAATGACAAACCAAGTAGCATTTGTGATTGTTCTAAGAAAATGGTTTTGGACTATTTGATGCTTGTTAAGGTTTGTTTTTGCAGCGGAGATCCAAACTGGACGGGCGTAAAGGAGGAGTGGTCTAATGATAGTTTTGTAGATGGTTATGGCGGTTGGGAGTGGGAGGTAGTCCAGAAAGTACTCGCCAAGAACGGCAACAAATCGAAGACCAAATTAAAACTCTTGTACCTTTTAAATTTGTTGGCAATAAAACCACACACATAAAATCTGAGGGTAGAATCTCCAAGATGGAATGTGACACGGCTTTTCGCGACTTTCTCGGGCGTGCCGCTAGCAGCACTACTTGATACGGCCGAGATCATGCGACATCTTGCGGTAGGACCGAGAAAGACGTAAATGTTCTTGCCATATTCCATCTTGGAGATACTACCCTCAGATGCCACGTTAGAAAAACCCAAGTATATCACCTTTCTTTTAGAATATCATCGCTATATGCATGGATACAATTTATGGAGTGATTTCTACATCTATCCTACAAATCCGGTTATTATAACACCGAGAAAAAGTGGCACGCTCGTTCCGTATATCAGAAACAAAATTGTGCATCACGAAAAGAGAATATTCAAGATGACTTCAAACTTAAATAAGGTTTGCGAATCGACATACCCAAACCTGGGGCAGGTACAACGAACGATGGAAATACGGTCAGGCGGTTTTTTAACAATGCCCCGTCAACAGCAAGCATTGTAGTAGTGGATGAAGGGATAATTTCAAAAAGGGAGTATACTGTTGCAAACA
>BLKR01002659.1:47500-184222 GCA_011170035.1 Teleogryllus occipitalis
TTCAAAATTTTCAAAAAATGGCTCCAAAGTTTCTTATTAAATTTTGTTGTTGAATAGCGTGAAATACGTTTAACAGAGTGGTACAGAATATCATTTTCGTTGAAAATTTTGATTTTTTGAAAATTGCAAAAGTTTAAAGTTTTTTCGTCTTCCTAGAACTACAAATATAAAGATAGATATTTTTCCCTTAATAAAATTTGTTCCTTAAAGGTAGATTCTGAAATAAAGTCGTGTACAATTTTTCGAAAATTTGAGTATTTTTTGCATAATTTTGCGTGAAAGTAAGTGAGAGAAAGTACGTGCTGTCTTAGCAACACTAGGTTGTATCGCTATGCTGAAACAAGCATCCGTTACCAAGAGACGACTAGTTGTAAGACAACTTCCGTTTGTCGAGCGGATGTCCAGCTGCCTCTAGTGCTCTGTCGAGGGGGCGGCCGAGGGCGCGTCTAAGTGACTTCATAAAATACCTAGAGCGTTGTACTGCTCGGATTGGTAGTGCGAGGAATGTGACTACTGTCAGGTATTCAGCTCCGATGTCTCGTAGAAATAAATCGTCGAATAATTCTTATTAGCAATGAGCTACTGTTAATGCGTTCCATGTTTTGCGCATTTTCTTTATCATTTGAATTCTGCATTTTCCCTCGTAAGAAAGAGTAATACGTCGGATCTCAAAAAAATCGATTTGTAAACCCACGTTTGTAAATATGTTGCTTTTGCATTTGCAACATTCGAATACGCTGGCATAAAAGAAAACATAGATTTCCAAGTAGGCGATCTATTCGGTTGCAGGACTACATGACAATAAAAGCAGTTAACGGTCCTGTTTAAGGCATGGCTAGCGTGTTTACTTTGGCGTTAGTGTGTGGCAGCGCGAGCCGGAAGCTCTAGAGTGAAGTAGGGCGAAGGTGTAGTAGGGAAAGTCGCACGGGTCGTACCGGAGGGTGTGAAAGCGGGGTGGTGCGGCGGCCGGGGTGCCAGGCGAGCGGGGCGCGGAGAGGGCCAGTAGGGACGGGGGACGGGGACTGGGTAACGGCAGCGCACCCAGCGGGTCCATCGCGTCGATACAGCATCACCCCCGCCCGCACCCCTCCAGCCGCCCTTGCCCTCCCCTCCTCCCTCTGTCCCTCGCGCCGCCCCGCCGGGGAGTCGCGGAAAATCCCCGGAGCGACGCCGCGCCGTGGCTCCGCGCGCCTTCGCGGGGAACCCCCTCTCCCGCCCTTTGGACCTCGTGACTGCCCCGCCAATCGGCGCCCGCGGCGTGCGCAAGCGCTGTGGAGCTTCGCCCTTCCCGCTCCTCGGCCCCACTCCTGCCCGCTCCACCCCGCCGTAGGGGAAGCCGAAATGCGACGCAAAACGCGTGGCCATCTGCGCGACACGTGTGCTCTCGCTATTCGTGGTTTTCTCTTCAATAATATTTCTATTGAAACATACATTCAAAGCATGCGATTTCGCGAAAGAAAATTCTTTTCACTGCGTGCAATTTTCGTAATTTTGTTTCAGCAATCGAAGATTTCCCAATTGTCCAAGGGCGTGTCACCATTTTAATAAACGAACTTCAGAACAGCATTTGTACACATACATGCAGAGATGGTAGAAAATGATATTTTCCCTGGACTGGTTGGTACCTTTCAATGACAATCTTGCTTGATATACTCCGAAATTTGACGTGTGTATGGTTTCCTACATGTCTGAAAAGCATGTGATAACTATTGCATAGAATATTAGCGCTGCGTCATTTACTATGGGATAGTGCATGTTTACCCATCATTTCCAAAGGACCCAGCGAGGCTTAGGAGCTTTAATCTCAAATTCAGTGTCGCATGAAGCTTATCTTATCCAGGCGATAGCGGAGAAATTTTTTATTGCGTGTCTTTACGCCCCCAGCCTTGCCGATGGACGGGCTGTTGCAGCTCGCCGAAGCCCTCGCATGCTTCCTGCTCGTTAACTCGCGAATACGTGTCCCCTAGCAGAGTCCTGGGTTCGACCGCGCGGTGTGGGGGCGTAGCCATCAGATCCACAAGGCTCGAAATGATTAATGAGGGTGTCACAAAAGTCATGACAATATATTCACGATTATGCGGGTATTGCAGACAAGAAAATTTAAAATATACAATTGGGAGTTCATTCTATGCAGAAGTTTAAATCATGCATTTTGAACAATATAAAGATCTGAATCAGGTGAAATAAAATATTAAGTAAACAGTTGTAAGACGGGAGAGATCCAAATAATGTTTGCTTTTTCTTGTCTTTGTTTGCTTTACCTTCATTATTACAGGTGCTTTGGAGTTTGTCAGTAATTTCCAAACCCGATAAAGCAATTTCAAAAAATAAATTCACAAATGAAAATGAATCTTAATGTCAACAATATCATAATCCTTATAGTGATTGAGTAACTCCTCGACTGTGTAGATGTGTGGTTTTATTCACAGCTAGACACCTGTCCATGCACCAGTCGAGACATACGAGGTATCATTCGAAGCGTCTCGGTCTCCTCATGGGAAACTGATATTTTGTGTTTGGATCCGATCAGAAGATTCAAAGAAATTTCCAAAACCTTTTCTGCGTGTTTTGGATCTGCAATCTTAGTGAGTAAGCCGGAAATTAAACCAACGCCGCCTAAATAGATCTACGTTGATTTAACTCCAGTACCCAACGGCATTTTTTGCTTAATACGCCATAATTTTCTTTCAAGACGGTAGCAACACTGTTGTTGACATCTTTAAGTCAGAAAGTGAAGTTAATTTTAACGAAAGAGTTAATCGCGCGGTATATTTCATTTTCATTTATCCATAAGCCCTATTACCATATTTTTTAATATAAATTTGCTAAACCCTGCGAAGAGTATTTGGTTGCCTTGAGCCTTGAAAGCCTTGGTTTTTATTAAATTTGAAGAATTTCAAATGAATAAGGAGAAAACAAAACTCTGAGTAATGTTAGAAAATGAGTAAACGTATGACTACACACTTTTACGTTCTTAAGTGTACAAATACCGATTTTCAAATGAATGTGCCCCCGAACTTCTTCTTATTAAACTTAACTAACACCTTAATCACATAAACATACAAAATAGTTGGCTTTTAATCTTTATATAGAATCACGTAAACATACAAAATTCGCTCTATCAATGTCTTCTCAGTGTTTCTTAAGGTAATTAAAATTTCAAATTGCAATATTATCTGTTCATATCCCGTATGGAGGTAACATACGTGGCTAATAGATGTTTGGAATTTTTGAAGAGCATTATAACATTATCAGCTAATACGATTTATTGTTAAGTCCAATGCCAGGTACTGTGAGAACATACTTGAACAAGGAATGAAAAGTGAAAGAAATTTTCAACACATGAAAATATTTTAAAGCAGTTAACGCGTTGGCGTCGGCGACGCCACATTCAAATAGTAACTAATATTAGTATTAACACCAACTTTGCAACTTCAACTATGTCAAGTTGTACTAACAACAAGTAGTGGAGAACAAACGAAAGTGATAAAAATGATTCAAAAACTTATATATTGAATGACCCCGACCTGGATGGCCGAGGTGGCTAAGAGCAAGTACCGACTCAGCGCTTCGGTCCGAAGGGTCGTGGTTTCGAGTCCTCCCTTGGGTATGGTTGTTCGTCCCTTGACTTTGTATGTGTTGTCGCGGAGGGCCTCGCGTTCTGCTGACCCCAGATCAGAGGAGCCCGCAAGTGTGTTGGTGTCTAGTGTATGGTCGAATATGCGTCCCATCGGGACGTAAAGGGTAACCGGCTGTTGGCTGGATAAAAGCCCTAGAAAAATTTTTAAAAATATACTCTATGATTAAAACCAATCTTTGCTTGGAAGGGACGAATGGAAATTTTGCATCTTGCTGATCGATAGTACATGAAGATAGAATATCCATGAACATAAATGACAAGAACAATATGACAAATATAATGAATTGAAAAATTACGTCCATTATTATTAATTATTTTTGTATTCCTGCTGATACTAAAAGAATATTCTCAAACATTGACATATAAAACGTAATTTTTTGGTTTCTCATGATAACGTCAAGAAAGACAATTCCTAGAACTTTTTGATTTATTCCTTTATTATTTCGTTTTTCCGGGCCCTTCATATGATAAGGGCATTAGTAAGTGTGGTGCATGTTTTATCACGGAATGCGATGGTGATCTTTCCCCGATGGATGGTGAGATCCGACACTGACCTACATGTTGGCTTAGGGGGTTTCCCCATCCAGGTATCTCCACTGGCGGGGCAACGCTTAAGCCGGGTCAAGCTCTAAGCGGAGTAAGGGCGGGAATATATTTTCAGAAAATGCCGAAGTCTATTACTATAACACTCGACGTAGAAATCATATTCATCAGGTGACAGTATCAACAGCTCATTACAAAAAATTCACATACAATACATGTACATTATTTTACAACACTTTGCCAGATGACATTAAACGATTAAATTCAATAGAAAAGTTTAAATCCCAAGTGAAATCGTTTCTGCTGCATAACTGTTTCTATACAATTAGAGACTATACTGAGCATCACAAGAAAAGTAACATTAATTTTAACAATGATACATAATGCATTATTTACCATTTGGACTGTATAAATGAGTATAAACAACCTGTAACAACTATTGTACTACAGCTTCCGGGTCAATGACCCCCATCTCGATCAGGTTTTTCGTCCAGTTTCCCTGATCCATTGAGCAAATGCTGAGATGGCCCCTTGTTTGCTTCTGGACATAAATGTAACTTCATTTTCTGTGCACGTCTTCTAGAATTCAGTGGGAAATACAATTATTCAAATTATCGTTTCCACGTTGTCGCGGCAGGAAGCAATAAGAGCCAAAATTTATTGCTTATTTATCCTTGAAAATAGATTTTATTACATGGGAGTTTTTTTTGTTTGTTTTTTCAAAATTCAAAATTTATTGCTTATTTATCCTTGAAAATAGATTTTATTACATGGGAGTTTTTTTGTTTTTTTTCTCCCTTTCAAAATTCAAAATTTATTGCTTATTTATCCTTGAAAATCGATTTTATTACATGGGAGTTTTTTTTTTTTCTCCCTTTCAAAATTCAAAACTTAAGTAGTATATGATTTAGTGTAGGGATCACAGAATTTTGAAAATGTGCACACAATTCACTTTTCCCCATAGCCCGTCATACGCAGTTTTTAACTGTTTTTTGACGTAAATAAATAAATAAATAAATAAATAAATAAATAAATAAAGCTCCCGACTGGACTTTCTGCTAAGATCTGGAAAGATCACGTGCGATCCGTGGCTCGTTTTCTTAGGATACTGGCTTGACATTCACCTGGTGTTGATCGGCGAAACCACGGAAAACTACCGATCAGAGGAGCCGGCCATTCAAGTTCTCTTCCAGGTAGCGACTAAATAGCGTCCGAGCTATCTAGCAAGTGCCGAAAATCCTGCCACGTCAGGACTCGAATCCTGGAACTTCCCGGTCAGAGGCGCTGCAGTGACATCAATTGATGGCCTGAACCACCTCAGCCGGTTTATTTTTGCTGAGTTTTAATTTATCAATTATAAAGAATATTGAGATATACAAATTTTCTCCACATTAATATCTTGCAAAGATCTTAGCGTCCGGCTTGCTGGGTCAATGGGTCACGATATATTATAATCCTTATTACCTTTATAATGGATTATAAGATCCGCTGACTATACAGCGCAGCTGGGAATCTGAAATAGAATGATTCTATATTTCTAGTTCATTTCTGTTTGGATTGACTAAATGAAAGATCACTTTCTTTTCTAAAGAACAAAATTTAACAAAGTTTATTGTTACCTTTTAGCAAACAATTTAGTGAATTTAATAAATGATTTTGATGTTAGGCCTTTGATCAAGATATCTTTGAATTTTACAGTTTCATACCGCGGTTAACTTATCTATTCTTCGTTGATGTCCCTCGTAGACTTCTCAGTCGAAATATCTTGCGAGCTTGCCGTAGTCCAAAGTCCCAAGAAATACTCTTCTGCTCCTATCCAAACTGGTCTCAAACTATCAAAATTATCAGTCCCGATTACGTCCTATGACAGTCCCGAAATCTTTTACTCGATTACCACTCCCGACAAAGTCCCAATTTATGCATCAATATTACTTCCACATGCAATATCTGCAATATCATTTAATGTCCTTAAAATTTCACGATCTGATAACCCGACTCTGACTATCTGCACTACACTCGCTCCCTCTCACGAACCTACGATCAGTTCAGACACGCGATGCCGGTCAGAATGAATATTCCTGCTTGATTCACCCTCGAAGACATATCTTCTTTTTTTTCATAACATTTGACCGTCCTTCTCTCACCCAGCCAATCCATACGTTCGTTACATTTTGGTGTAGCTGACCTTTCGATCGTCTAAACTTCCTCGCCCAATCCCAAATTTTCTACTTTCGGCATGCAGCCACCTCCTAATGCATTTACCAAAAACAAAAACTACATTGTTTATTCACGGTCGTTGCTAAGCCCATGCTCTCGTGATATTTCCTAATGCATATTCCACCATATAGTCTACAAATAAATGTTAGTTTATTTTCATGTGACATATCGGTATGTCACAATATAAATTATATTACCTAAAAATTTAGTTTGAAAAATTAGAGTTAACAACATAAGTAGTTCATAATATGAATACTTTTAGGGAGAGATCCTTTAGACACACGGCATCTTGGGTATTCATGAGTTCTTAGAGACGCCGCAAAGTGACGATCGTGGTGCGCATTCGGGAGTTGGGGATGGCGGTGAGGGAAGTGTGGAAAAGGGGCGCTTTGCAGCGGAGGGTGTAGCTCCGCTCCTCTCAAGCACATCCCATCTCTCTCACTTCTTTTCCCGCCCTTTCCCTGCCCCCTCCCTTGAGCTCACACACGAGAGGCCGCAACGGCGTGACGCGATAGAAAGGGACGGGATGGGTCGGGTCGAAGCACTACCGAACCACCGACGAAGTCGACGCGACAGAAGAGGGAACGAGAAAGGGGGAGGGAAAGAGAGAGGGCGAGAGTGAGAGAGAGAGCATCTGTAGAATTTGCGCAGCTGGGAGGAATCAGCGCCACCGAGTGAAAAGGGAGGGAGTATCGCAAGACCAAAGGAAACGCGCAACACACTTCTTATTTGAAAGCCACCGACGAGACTTGAAAGAAATCTACAACTTCTTTGTGGAGCAAGACAGAATCCAGACATGCATTCGAGTCGTCAAAGGGAAGTGCAAAATAGATGATAGGAATATTCCGAGTGGTAAAAGTTGGAACGCAACCTGACCAGCGAAAATCAGTATCAAGAAATGGCGCTAAGTGTTCGTGTGTGGTTATTGCATTTAGAAATTGCGCAACAACGCAGTTTTCCTATATTGTTTATATTAATAAACTGAAAAGAAATATCAATAAATTCTTTATATTATTAATGTACAACAATATTAGTATACATATATTAAGTGGCTGTACTTAAACTCAATGGAGATAAATGAGACGATCTGTGAATATTATATTCTATGTTTTCTGTTATGTTACGTAATTTTAAGAAAATTGTTCATTTACAGGTATGAAGTTGAATGTTAATAAAACTTTCTTGAACTTCGTACTGTGGCATCAAAAGGTATTCAGTACAATTGAGACAAGAATATTCGCTGTTGCAAAGCATATTTGCTCATATTCTAAACAACAATTTCAATTGTATTTATTATTACATTATTATTGTATTGCATTGCCATTTGGAATAAAATGGTAAAGTCAGCTGGTATCGTGACCTAGAGGCTTGGGAACAGGCGGGCCTAGGCATACAGTAAAGCTATGAGTTCGAAACCGGCGTAAGGCATAAAGGTTCCCGTTTGTGTTTGTGCGTTTCCAGTCCTTTCTCTATTACCTCTACACCCTCATTATTCTGTAATTCCTTGACCAGATTGGTAGCTGTCTGAATTCGGGGTGCAACGTCTGTGTGAGTAATTGAGGAACTGTCTCAATTCATCCAGAACAAAACAATCGCAAAGATGTAGCCAGGATATACAGCAAGCACTTATTTACATGGTGCCGGTCCGAGATGAACCCATGAACTACTTCGCCGAGATGTTCAATGTAGATGAGGGAGTTCACCACGAGAAAGCATTAATTGCCGCGGAAGGTCCAGCTACATCGATATATATCCCTTATACATCGATATACGTCCCTTATACATCGATAAATGTAAGCCAGGGAGGAGGTTGAGCAATGCCGAATAGTAGCCACAATTTTTAAAATATGGTACTAACTAGTACGAGAAAGAACGTGTCATTTCCTAACACCACGCGTTACTTTGTTGTATACTCATGTATATTGAACTTATAGTAGAACAGAGAAAGTTAAATCATACTTCTAAAAATCCATGATGAAATTGGAGATGAGAAAGAGATTGGCGAAAATAATTTTTTGGTGACTGTGATACGGAAAAAATAATACTTTTCAAAGCGAGGAGGCATTCCGACTTTGAAGAACTAGGAACTCTTTACCTCCTCCCTAATTAACTACATAAAAATCACCATTTCCCAAAAAAGGAGAATATGTTTTTAAATAGTCTGACCGTTCGTCCATCTGTGAACCATGCTAAACCCCGCAGAGGATTTTCACTAAAATAGAATTTTCCTGATCGATCTAATGTCACGGGTCCTCTAATGTTAAACGTAAGTTTTTAAATTTGGGCGATACTTAACAAGACCCCCAGTGACATGTTTATTTTTTCTCAAAAATTGATCTAATTTTTTTCTTAATTCTTTTTCAAAAAAGAGCAAAGAATGCTTTACAAAAATGTCACAGATCCTATTTCCACTAAAACTGTGCATTTTCATCATTTGTAAAAGTTCAAAATATATTTTGTCCTTTTCTTAACTACACTATTGAAGATAGATCTTTTGTAATCCAATCTACTTTACGATATTAGATCTTAAAATAATTTCATGCCAGTTTTTTTTCAAAATATTAGTGGTTGTCGATTAATTGTGAGTTATGCTGCAGAGGGGAGGAGGCAAGGACAAGAAGAAGGGGAAGGGGCGAGGTCGAGGAGATAAGAATGAAACGAGGTGGGTAGAACAGGACAGAGAATGTGCCGCAGTCAATACGCCATGCAAAGGTCGCGGTGGCGCCACGTGGCGGCAGGCAGTTCATTGACATGGCGAGGAGCTCCAGAGGTCTCAGATCGTTAGGTCCACGGGCAGAAGGTATAGCAATCATAGGTCCAACGTAAGAAGAGGTCTTTTGCGCTGCAGGTCTAATGCGACGGGAAGGTCTATGACTAGTTCCCAACAAGGGGTACGCGTAGTCACGAAGGGGTGGCGTGGTGGGGGTAGGCGAAAAAATATCGTTAATGGCTGAAATCAATATTTGCATTGCTCCACAACAATGCAGTTCACTGCTCTCGAGTCTCCCTCCTGCGTCTAGTTGTTAAAAATAACCAGATCAATCCGGGAATTGAATTTCAGTTACCACTGCGTCATATTATATTTAATTTCTTTGCTTTTTAGAATGTTTATTATCAACTCGGTGAATGTTATTCATTTTTATTATCAATCACACAGCATACATATTCGCATCTTTACGTATTCATTTTATCTATTGAATACAGCGTTATCATATGACGCTTCTACTTACTCCATATAAATCCGCATTTGCCCGTCACAGCTGCATTGCCATTGGTTGGAAATCTTTGAACTTCGCGAAGTAATTGATAAATATTTGAATTTATAATAATTGTATTCCAAAATTATTCAGAGATTCTTCTTTCTTCACTTCAGTGTCTCGTTGTGAGTAATTGTGGATGTATTATCTTACTGTTGTTTTGAGGACATAAATATAGAACTGACGTAAACATAGTATTTGTTATTATCATCTGAGCATAGATAAGTGGTATAAATTCGGAACATTAAAGACCCCCAACCACTGCCACAGTGACTCATTCAGCCTGGTGAATTGGTAGCAGCAAGCAGCAGTTCTAAGCATATCTGTATTTTATTTTACCTTTCAACGCTCAATGTTAACAGTACTAAAATATCAATTTATTTCATGGAGGTATGTGTATGGAAAGCCGGGGTGAAAAAGGGGTACTTTTCAATTAAAAAGTCAGAGAAAGAAATCTGAGAACTGGTCTGCGAGATATGGGGTACAATAACACATTTAAATTAGAAGATCCAATTGCACAGGACTAACGATATGCACCGAAGTTTTAATAGGTATGCACAGGACATCTAATGGTATGGTTTTCATTTCTTAATTATAGAGAAAATTATTCCTGAAAACCAAAGTCTAAATTTCAACAATGTCAATTAAATTCCTAAAAAGAAAGTTGTTTCAGTAGCTACATTATATCAAATTATAAAATTCAATCAAAATACATCGATCAAAGGTAAAAGAATTTTAGGACACAACGACTCTCCTGACCGCTTATGAATTAAAAACACTACTAAAAATAGAAGATTGAAGGAGATATTGACGTATATCTGCAGTCTTTGGGCTACAGATTAAATTGCCAGGTACCTCTAATAAGTTTTATGCCAGTCACTTTCAAAATTGAAGACTCAGTATTTCCAACACCATTTTTATTATTTTATGCGTAATGTACTTTGTGAATTAGGCTTACAACTTCTTATTGTGGTTTAATTTTAGGCACAATATTAAACCACAATAAGTAGTGGTAAGCCTAATTCACAGGCATGATTAATAATTAGGCGAAATTTTTATTAGACTTGTTTACGTGAACCTCCAGCCATTAATTAGACTTAAAAGTTAGACTTTGTCGTTAGACTTATTAGCTGTAGACATAACGACATTAACCGTTCGAGACGCCACTCGCGAATGCTGCAGTAGATAAGAACTTTTTTATTTAATGGATTTAACAAAATGAAGATCCATGGAAGCGTATGGTCATTGCGGTTATGTGCATGGTGAAAATAGTCCATTCTGTTCAGATCGTGCGTTGCGGAGATGAAAGTGAACTGTATGAAATAATAAATACACCCTTGTCTAAGCACCGTCATAGTTTACTTGATGGGAAAGTCCTATTTTTCATGCGATTCAGATGATACCCCTGGCAAGTTAGAAGGCAAACATATTCAAAACATTATTTTTAGGGTTTTTATTCAGCCGACCGCCGATTACTCTTTACGTTCCGATGGGATGCATATTCGACAATTCATTGTATACCAACACACTTGTGGGCTCCTTTGATCTGGGGTTAGCAGAACGCGAGGCCATCCGCGACAACACATGAGAGACAAGGGACGAAAAACCATAGCCCCGCCAAGCAAAGCGGGGCTCGAAACTGCGACCTTTCGGAACGACGCGCTGAGCCGGTACACGTTCTTAGCCATCTAGGTCGGCTCAAAGCACCTATTTAATAAGATAAATATACTACATAAATATTTGCCAGAGAGGTGACAGAAAACATTCTCAATGTGCTGTCTGGGGCCTCACTTGCTGCGCCAGAGACAACATATTATGCTGGCACACTGTCCTTGAATATTCAACTTGGGGATCGCGTTTAATACTGTACATAATAGTGAATGAGTGGAGAAGCTCTGAAGTCACTACGTAGTCTTCTACAGTTGTTCTAGCGCCAGTTTGATCGATAGAACGAAGTACAGCACAGTAGATTCTCATAGAAATGAACAGTGTTTTTCTGCCTGTTGAAAAGATCAGTCACGCATCACAGTACAAGTTCACAGTAACCACTAGCCACACGCGTAGCAACGATCAGCTGTTCGTTAATGGAACAGATGAAATGTGTGACTGTCGACATATTGACGCTCTGCACAAACTTAATTTCCACTACCTCGCGCAATTAGGCTCTAGCTAGCGCAGATAGCAACTATTTAGGGCAAGTAAGCAAAGGAGTAATGCTGCTCCTACACGTTAAATTCTCCAACAGAGATAGTTAAACTTGCACACTGTGTTTAAGGAATCCTTTTTGAGACGATGGATCTCTGCACCTGATAGCTAGTAGCAAACTATGATTAGCGCACTTGCGCTGAAAAGTTTACGAGACAATGACAACGCGTCTGTAGGACTCGGAGCTGAATCTTCCACTGATTTATCAACGGTAGTACCGTTACAGCTAGAGATCCGGCCGAAGTGGGGAGATATGATTTTTGCGATCTATATTTATTCTCCATGAGCAATCTCTGAAGATTGTGGAGAATATACATACGTAGCCAACAGGAAACAGTTGCTCTGATACGAGGGAGATGAATGGAGAATTCGCGGAAGGTGGGAGCGTGGTTTCCGTTACGAAACGTGTTGCACGCGCGGTCACTGATGCGCCACCTGTCGCCTCCGGTGGCATCCTAGCAGAGCACCCGTACAAGCGCTGAACGAGACGGGAGGATAACGGCTCAGTTAACACAGAAAAGACAAGGAGTGGAGGCTCAGGGTATCAACTGATTTCACTAGAGTGCCTCTGACCGGGAGGTCCTAGGTTCCAGTCCCGACGGTGGAAGGTTATTCGACACTAGCTAGATTTCGACTCTAGCGTTTATTAGACAGTTCTAATAAACTGTCCATGGACCGCTCGCGATTTTGCCTTCCTCTTCCTTGTCCTTTCCTCACCTCTTACTTACGCACACTTATACTAACATGCACTTCACTACCACACATGCCGGGAGTCCGGTCGGGAGCTTCGAACTTGTGCCGTTTGGGGCGGTGTCCCCCTGTTGAGAGATAACTGGTTGGGGAAAATCCCGCTAGCAGGCGGTAGGTCAGCGCCGGATCTCGCTATCCGGCGGGGGAAGATCACCGCCACCTCCAGAGGAAAGCATGCATTATACTTACGGGACGAATGTCCTTAGCAGTTGACGTGCCCAGAATAAATAACGATCAATCAATCAATCAATCAATTCTTCCTCAACACACGCATTTATGCCCCTTCTATCTCACAATGTATACCTTTTGTTTCACCTCGTATCTCTTCTGTATGTGTTAAAATCGGTCTAACTAGTGTTTTATATAGATTCTTACTTTTGTGTCTTGTCTCAAATATTTGTTGTACCACACTGAGTAATTTAAGCAGCCGTAAATTCTTTCTTTTCATGACGTGTTCTTTTACCTCCTTATTCATCTGTCCTGAGCTTGTGATTACTATCCCCAAGTATTTTTCTTCTAACACTTACTCTATTGGTTGATCATTTACCACGAGCTTACATCGAATAAGATTCTCTATTGTCATACTTTTAGTTTTTGGATGGAGATTGTCAAATTATAGTTTCTGCAGAGTTTATTAAATTCATGGAGAAGCCGTTGTAGATCATCTTAATTTTCGGCTATCAATACTGCATCGTCTGCGTGACAAATTATATTTCCCCATTCTATATCTTTTTTTTGTTTTAAGCTGATTATCTTATTCATTACTAGATTAAATAGTAAAGGTCTCAAGAAGTCACCCTGCTTGATCTCTTTCGATGTGGTGATGGGAGAGGATAATATTCCATTATCCTTGATCTTAATATTATTCTTTATGTATCTTAAAGCAATGAGGTTGTGTGCTACATTTACTTCCCGCAATAGTCTGATGACATCTATTAGACGTATATTACCAAATGCTTTACTTAAATCTATAAAGCGTAGGAATGTCGGGTTATTGAATTCTAGTGACTTTTCTATCAGCTGTCTAACTACGTATATTGATTGCATTACAGGATCTTCCTCTCCTGAATCCCTGTTGATGATCATTCCACTCAATCAGGCTATACAACTCGCTCGCTAAATATCTCGTCACTAATTTGAGTGTGGAACTTCGAAGATTTATTCCTCTGTAATTATCGGGGTTAAGTTGGTCTCCCTTCTTGAATAACGGTATGAGGATGCTCGTCTTCCAATCCGTGTGTATCTTACGATGGTGCAAGATCTTCTCATTAATTTAGTTATTTCTTCAGTTAATGTGTCTCCACCATACTTTAGAAGCTCATTGTATACACCATTCTCCCTAGGTGATTTATAATTTTTCAATTTCTTAATTATCTCCTTCACCTGTTCTTCTGATATGGTGCATTCTGTATTCTAGTTACCCGTTTATGCAAGGTCAATTACATTTCCAAATTGGTCGTGGAACAACTCTTTAAAATGCTCCAGCCGTATTTGGGTAGGTATTGTATTATATTGTATATATTCAGTAGTTTCTGTTCTCATGTTCCTAATGAACCTCCACATTTGCTTCTGCAGTCTCTAAAAGTCGTGCAGTCTCTAATCTTGCCGAGAAAGATGTCCAATATCTTCTCTTTATTTCTCTAACTTTTGAATTTGTTTCTTTCCTTATGGTTTGTATTCTTGATATAATTGTGTAGACCCATGTTGCTTGTACCTGATATAGGCAACTTTTTTGCTGTATGCTGCTTCCTTTAATTCTTTAGTAAACTACGGTGTCCTTTTGTTTTGTATTCTTCCTGCATTAACTTTTACCCTCCCAGGGGCTTCTTCTGCTGCCGCCAGAACATTAGTTTCTTTTTCCATGAGGATTCTACGTCATCAATCACCTGGATCTTAATACTAGTTATTTTCTCATATAATCTGTTCTTATATAATTGTTTAGTAGCTTCCTTAATAAATGCCTGGATGTTAATTCTTTCTTAAATCATCGGCTTATCCATTGGGTTCATTTTTAAATTTTTCCTTAGTTTTAGGAGGACAAGTTTATGATCACTTCCGATATCCGCAACAGTAAGATTCCTTACATCCAATATTTGGGACGGGTGTACTTCTCGATTGGTTATAACAATCAATCATATATCTTTGCCTTCTAAAGTTTGCCCATGTATATTTGTGTTGTATTTTATGATCAAAGAATGTGTTATTTGTCATCAGTTCATTTGCAATACAGGAGTCTACGAAGATTTCTCCGTTTTCATTTATAATTTCTTCATTAAACTTCTGTTTAATTTCTTGTATAATCTGATTTCCTATCCTCGCATTCAGATGTCCTGCTACTATTTCTCTCTCCCTGTGATCAATCTGACTCAGAAATTCTTGCAGATCATCATTAAATTTTTGTTTATCGTGAGGTGGTTTGTTATTTTCAGATACAAACACGGAAATTATATTAATTTGTGTCGAATAAGTATGTAACTTAACCGATACTATTCTCTCAGAAATGTAACTATGATCCTTTATCTTATTAATATGTTTGTTATAATTATTGCTGCTATCTCCTTTGCTCTAATATGTTCAGGGACACTGGTAAATATTAATGCTTACTTCCCATGCTGTTCTATTCCATTTCCTTTCTTTTTTGTCTCCGTAGGAGAGCATATATCTATTTTATTTCAAGTTCCATTAAAATTTCATGCTCACTAGTGTTCCAGGATCTCACGTTCCATGCCTCAATTCTAAAAATATTTTCCTTCTTGCAATTCTTTATCCTTTTGCGAACCGATGACGTCAACGTATGATTCCGAGGCAAATTCTTGGTTCTCTGAGCTTGATTCCTTTTTACCACGGGCAGGCTGCTAACCCTACCCGGGCTTGGGACTGGCAGTGGGCTGTTGGGCTAATCAATCCACCCAACAAACACCATAGGCGGAGTTACGTTGGAAATATTCGGTCTAGTTTTTGGGAATTGCGTGGGGTTTCTTGAGCAGTGGTGTTCTAAATGTGATTCGCCGTCGTGCAAAGATTACGCAACTCTCTCTGGAATTTTGCGCATGATCCACTACCTAGGAAAGTTTGTAACGAAGATTTCACTTGATATCCTTCAATACACTCAGTGAATACTATCTGATTACTTTCTCTCGGCACTGTTTCTGCACAGAGTCATTACAAGTTATTCAAATTTCAACTATTTTTGAAGTCTATAAAATATACTCTGTCTTATTGGATTTCGGGGAAATCGTGAGAAAAAATTAGACAAAATGAAGGGCCTGCAGCAGCAAAACTGCTGTTGAACAAAACCAGGCGAAAAGTTATTCCAAAAAGTAGCACGCACACTACTCAAGAAAAATAAATAAAATAGTGTCGTAAAACACAACAATAAATGAAATATTTTAAGAAAAATGTCTTCACGAGTACTGCAATAACATACATAGTATAGTATACACACATACACAACAGTTGTTAAATACCTAGGATGTCAAAAAGTTTTATTCCAAAACGCAACACGTAAATAGGAAATACTTAATGTCGGATGGACTCTTCCTTGGAGTCGTAGTGCCTCTTAAAGTTAGCTGTAACTTCATTGGGTATGATAATTTGCCGGTACGCGCGCAATGAAAATAGGCGAAATAAAACAAATACCGTAAAATATGTCTAAACTGGAACTTGTACAAACCGGAAACCTGCCTTAACTGAAAATTTCTCCAGCGTGTGAAATTAAATAGTATTTTACACAGCATAAAACGGTACCTGTCCAACATTGAAACGGAAGGATTTTTAATGTCTTGCAGTGAAAGAAAGCCTTATAAAACGGAATTTCTGTGAATTTAATGCATTTAGCAGAGAGAGGCGAGACTATCTTAATGGAATAAACGCATCTGCAAGCCTGTTTTAATTTCTCTGTCCCAATGATATACGTTTCAGTCGTAGCAGCCGGACAATTAGGTAAGGGGCATCAGCTGTCGGCGTAGAATTCACCTCGGAGTCGCTTATCTCTCATGGGGTATGCGGTGAGGGAATTCCTTTCCTCCCAGCTCTTTGAGCGTGGGAATTTGTACGGGCATGACTTCTGATCATACATTTCTCGGCCCCGCGATGAGAAGCATAACCCCTCTGCCAGAGTCCCATTGGTAAAGGCCATGCGAGGGTATCAGAAAGACAGTTCTCTGGGCTGCGATGCATTGTGCGACGCACAGCCGGCGAGTAGTCCGGCTGCAGCCACTGGAGGGTGAAGTGGTGTATTTTTATGAGTTTCACAACCAATTCAACAATGGTTAGAAAAAACAAAAAACTCTAAATATTACAGTTTTTCAACTTCAGAAAACAATAGAAAATGTGTTAGTAAGTGTGAAACCGAAAAGCAGAAAGCTTTTGATGAATGTTGGAAAAAAATAGTTATTTTAGTGCACAAGTTGTGATGATATTCCTTTCAATTCTCAGAAATATGTTTAATGAGTTTTATTGGTTATTTCTTCTATACATGTTAATATTTTTTATAATTACTATAAAGTCATGTATTTCACTAGTTTAAGGCTGTAAATATCAATACAACAAGTGTCATAAAATATATAACCCTGAATAAACCGGCACTGCTTTTGAGTAAAATAAGATTAAAACATAGACTAGCACGAAGAACTAGCACAAAATACAGTAAGAAATGTAATATAGAATCATTAGAAAATGAAATCACTAAAGATCTATATCAGAGAATACTAAACGAGAAAATAAACTCAAACTCTATCGATAGAGAAGAGAGCATAGAAGCAGGGTAGATCAAATTAAAGACAAATTTACTTCATGCACCGGAAGAGGCTATAGGGAAAAGGAAGACACAAGTGTGGACTAAAAGTAAATACAAGACACCCTGGTTTACTAATGAAGTTAAAGATGTTACTGAGGAAAAGAAAAGAGAATTTCTACGCTATAAAACAACAAAATTATCAGAAGACCGTCGACGGTATGTTGCTGTAAGGAACAAAGTAAATAAGAAAATAAGAGACTTGAAGGAGGCACACTGGAAAAAGTTCTAAAAAGATATGAAGAAAGACAAGTTTGGTGCTGAAAAGAAATTATGGAAGAAGTTAAGTAATAGAAGATCTGAAATAAACGAAGTAGTAAACATAAATACGATTGAAATGTCCTCATGGGTAAACTATTTTCAACACTTTTATCAAGAAACTTTGAAAGAAATTTAAGTAAATTCAAACCTAAATAAGAATGACAACAGACATGACATAGTTGAAATTGCAGAGAATGATGTGTGTATGTGTGTGTGTATGTGTATATATATATATATATATATATATATATATATATATATATATATATATATATATATATATATATATATATATATATACATATATATAGTAATGAAAAGGTTCAAGAATAGGAAAGACCCGGGTCAAGATGAAATACATAACGAGATGTTGAAGTACGGAGGCGAGAGATTAAATGAACAGCTGAAAGTATTATTTAATAAAATATTAGAATTTGGAGATGTATCCGAGATTGGAAAATCAGTATTACGATACCGACCTTAAAAAAAGGGAAAAGTAATTACCCTAACAACTACAGATGTATAACCCTAGAGTATCATATTAAAATTACTGACGAAAATAATACTGGCAAAATTGCAACCATACTTCAAAATGAATGAGGAACAACAAGGATTTCGCACAAACCAGTCAACAACAGACGCTATATTTGTAGTCCGTCAAATAGTCGAGAAGATCGAATATAACAAGCCCGCCTTCTTGTGTTTTGTAGACCTCAGAAAGGCATTTGATCAAGTAAAGGCTACGAGACGTGATCACAATTTCGAGGGACAAACTAGTACCCAAAAAATTGAACGAAATCATTCAATCTATATATACAGGCCTCAAATCGAAGGTAAAAATAGGAGATCTAACTACAGACGAAATAGAATGTGCAGGTGGAATACGCCAGGGCGACTCCTTAAGTCCAGTAATCTTCAACTTGATAATGGATGAACTAATTGACGGCGTAAAAACAATGGAACGCTACACGATGGGTAATAATCAGATAAACATAGTCTGCTACGCAGATGACGCAGTGCTTTAGCAGACTCTGAAGATAATCTACAGAGACTATTGTATAAATTCATAACAAAAGGGAAATTATTTAATATGATAATTTCAACAGAAAAAAAACAAATCCATGGCAATTTCCAAGGAGCCTGTAAGATGTAAGTTGGAAATAGAAGGCAAAATATTCCAGCAAGTGATGGAGTTCCAATACCTGGGAGTGGACATCTCCAGTGATCACCATACATGCAAAGAAGAGAGGGAGCAGGCCACGAAAGGTGCTCGCGTACCAGGATAATTAAGAGATGAAACTTGGAAAAATAAATACCTTAGTATAGAAGGTAAAGTTAAAATCTACAAGACAATGGTAAGACAGGTTTTGACATATGGAGCTGAAAGTCGAGCTGATACGAAGAAAACAAAACAATGATACCGTTCAGTAAAAATGTACACACTACGATCCGTTGTAGGAAAGACCAGGAGTGACAGGGTAAGAAATCAAGATGTAAGAAAACAGTGTAATATACCTGATATAACTAAATTTTTGAAAAGAAGAAAAAAGGAATGGAATAACCATATCACTCGAATGAGCGATGACAGACTGGTGAAGAGAGCCAGGGATATGATACCATTAGGAAGGAGAAACCCTGGAAGGCCGCAGAAAAGATGGAAAGAAGATCTGCAGTCAACATCTAGTGAATCCCCTGAATGAAGCGTTAAGAAAAACAGGTGTACAACCTACATAAAAGAAGAAAAAGAATAAGAAAACGGAAACCTCCCTAAACCGGAATATTGTTTTCGATTCCCATCGATTCCGGCTAAGACAGATTTTACTGTGTTTGCATTTTTCAGTAAAAATCCAAACTGTTCCTTTTTGTCTTGTTCTTAGGTATCCATTACCTCACTGTTATCTAAATAGAAACTATTTCATTTTTCTCTTGTTACTAGGTATCTTACAGCCACAGATAACACTCACATGACCGGAGGCTACATTATTTTCAATTTTTGTGCGCATTGAAAAATTATTATTATTATTATTATTATTATTATTATTATTATTATTATTATTATTATTATTATTATTATTATTATTATTATTATTATTATTATTATTTATTATTTATTATAAATTCACAATGCTTTCTCTTTTGAGAAATTCTCATATCTTTTTTACCTGTAATTGTATCTACGACTCTTGTGTCTCTGAGTGTAGCAGCAATTTATCAACTTCAGAGTCGCTGGTCAGTATGTTGGCACATTGAATCAGTTTTTTTCGCCAGTCCTTTGCGTGAAACAACACTTACTCAATACACCAAACCGATATACGTCACTAATATTGGCAGAGACGGCAGTAGTGCCCAATGATATTTCACTCACAGGCCTCTTTTATGGCTTCTTCCAAAAAATGCTTTGAAGGTGACCATTTTTCAATTTCTTTTTGGCAATATTTTAGAGGTGTATGACGTTTGCACTTCTTCTGTTCCCAGTGTGAAACGATCTCGTAAATATAAATTTACAAAATAGAAAACTATTATGTCGTTTGTGTGTACCCGATGTTTCTGTGAAAGAAATCAGCGGAAGACGTCTTTGCAATGGCGACATTTACTATTACTCTCTCTTCAAAGAGATCATTTTCAAAGAGTTTTCACGAAGACGTCATGTTTGATCTCATTTATTCTCGTGAGAAATTATGCTTGAAATTCATTCCATTTCTTTTGCGCTTCGACTGGAAAGACATATTGAAGTTTTGATATTCAACGTTGACATTTTGAAATTCGTATTGTTTTAAGGACTAGCATTTAAACAAATTTCAGATTTTACCGACACAAGAGCAAAAGACCTTTCAAACAGTTTGGGAAAAAGGTCCGTTTGGATTGAGTGAGGCACATCGGAACTATATCTTCTTTCGTATCCGTTATGGAGGGCTGTGAACGACTTTTATTTTCTCGCATACTACACAGGTAGTGTAGAGAAATTTATATAATGCTGCAACAAAAAGGGCAATTTTTCGTCAAAAAAATCATTCTGTAGGTCCCTGGAAGCGAAAATAATAAGTGGAAAATTCTCGTTCGTTTATGTAGTAAACTTTCACTAACACGTGAATTCCACGTGTTGTGGGTCATTAATACCAAAAAATTGGTTTATGCCTACATTTATTTCAATTTATAAAATTTTCATGTTATCACTTTCATTGAAATTTAAACCAATTTTTCAAATCTTTAACCTTATCCAAAATTCCATATTTTATAAAATTATATAAAAAGGCTTTTCGGATAGATAATATGTGAATATTGTAAGCTTTTTATGAAATAGTCACCAATTTCTACGCAAATCTGACATAACAAATCATTCTTCTTCATGTAAATACCGGAAAACCGATATTTCGATGGTACATTTTCCGTTTTCGGACGTATGTATCGTAAAAAGCTCAAAGAGATAATCTGGACCACAATGCATCCACCAGATGTTCATCAACTCATCATCCATCGAAGTCCCACAATTATCCTGATAACAACCGAAACTCCATAAGCAGGTAACCACACTACTCTATAGAATGCCAAATCTGGATTCTAAATTATCTCAGTTGATTGCAAAACCCAATTCCACTCAGTGGGAATAGATTTCGGTGCAAATCCTTCTGAATGGCGCTCCTATGTTTGAAATCGAAAGCAGGTGGTGAGTGTATGTCGCATGTCTGAGTCTCCCGGTATCTCATATCTGGGGTTATCGTGTGAGGCCCCTTCACAGAGTTTTCTGTCTATCAGTCGCCTCACCATCTGTGGCATTGCACTGCACTCATTGACGACCTGCATATATTCCGTAAGTTCTAGCTTTATAATTTAAATCACTTATTTTTTATTGATGGAAAAACATGCTTTACGTCAGAGTGAACGTGAATTATGCTGCATTTTTTTTAAATTGCATGGGAAAGAAACAACTACCGATTTGTTAATATATTGTGAATAGGTGTAAAGGTATCAAATAGTCCTTAGCGATATGGGGAGAGTAATAAAGATGAAACTGAGAATATCATCTGGCTTGACGTCAAATATCCTGATGCTCCTTAATAAAGCAATTATGTTGTCTGCACTTGCAAGAGTTAAAATGTGTTTGCAAACATTAAATATTTCCAAAACGATATTATGTGTCCCCTGTCTTGGCGTTTTTTATGTGTTTTTTTTTTTTCCTAATTTCTGTGTGACTCACGCCAGTTGTGGCTCCACGTGTAGTGCGCGTCTATCAATAAGCATTCAAGGAGCATACATTACGTAGCCGGCAAAGATTGTCAATAATGCACTGTTATTCGAATGGTGACTAATAGCTCTTCACTAAGCTAAAATACTCTCCTCTGCTCCGTGTAAAACCAGTACAGCGACCAGGTGTTGCTCTACTCGCAATTGAACAACGCAAGCCAACGGGCGCCTTCCTGGCAATTTTACCATTTCTGGGAAATTCCCGCGTCTAGAGTGCGATCGCCTAAACAGTGCTGCGCTCTGGTAGCGACACTGAGAAGTACTGTATTTTGTTTCTCGGGCTTTTATCCAGCCAACAGCCGGTTACCCTTTACGTCCCGATGGGACGCATATTCGACCACACACTAGACCAACACACTTGCGGGCTCCTCTGATCTGGGGTCGGCAGAACGCGAGGCCCTCCGCGAGAACCCAAAGTCAAGGGACAAACAACCATGCCCAAGGCGGGACTCGGACCCGCGACCCTTCGGACCGAAGCGTTGTGTCGGTACTGGCTCTTAGCCACCTCGGCCATCCAGGTCGGCTACTGTATTTTAAGTGAAGAATATTTCTTTGCGTGTTTTCCTCCCTCCAATTAGGCTTGCGGATTTTGGGGAGATATAAAAACTATCTTGGATACGCGATACTTAAAAAGACGCTTAACCTTTAACAACGTTATTAGAGGTTGGGCGCCAAATTTCAATAAAATTCGAGAGCAATGAGATAACACAAGGAAATAGAACGTTGCGCGAAGGAAACAAAATTCGAAGTGGAGACCGGAAACGGTAGCTCAGTGCATCAACTGATGTCGCTGCAGCGCCTCTGGCCGGGAGGTCCTAGGTTCGAGTCTTGACGGTGGCAGGACTTTCGACACTAGCTTTTCAGCTAGGTCGAATTCATTCGCTGTCTGGAGGAGAATTCTAGCGGCCGGCTACTCTGATCGGTAGTTTTCCGTGGTTTCTCCGATCAACACCAGGCGAATGCCGGAGCAGTACCCTAACAAACGAGCCACGGACCGCGCGCGATCTGTCCTTACTCTTCCTTGTCCTATCCTCTCCCCTTACACATACTTTCACTAACATTTACTACATTACCACACATGCCTGGGGACCGGTCGAGAGCAGGACACTAACGGGACTAATAACCAAAGCAGTTGACACGCCGGGAAACACGAAAAAATCAGTCAATTAATCGAAGTGGAGGAGGGAGCAACCAACGACGATGCAACAACTGCATTACTATTTTTCAAAGCGTTCTGAAATTGAAAGAAATCAACACATGTTTCGGCAAGGTAAGAGGTGTCCATTATGGAACTCTGCATTCGCTGGAAAACAACCGACCCGGAATTGCGAGGCTCCGCGTCGACGCTCGGTAGGAAGGAGATCCCTATTTTATGGATATTTCGACCGGCCGCCTTCCGCCTTTAAGTTAAGTGCAGAACAGCCAGGCGTCGGCAGACGCTCGAACACTGCGTGGCGTTCGGCTGCTCATCCGCTCGTATTGATTGATTGTTAGTGATTACGGGCGCGTCAATTGCTAAGTATTCCCGTACGTGTGGTGCATGTTTTTCCTCCGGGAGGAGGCGGTGATCTTCCCCGCTGGATAGCGAGATCTGGCGCCGACCTACCGTCGGCCAGCGGGGTTTTCCCTAACCAGGTATCTCCCACTAGCGAGGAAAATGATTTAAATATTTATTTTAATCAAGACTAGAAGAAAATAGAAATACCGTTCCAAACAAAAGACTTAAAACTAAATGTGACTAAAATTACGTTTCTCAAAATAGGCGAAATAAAAATTCGTCAGAATTGTTAATTTAACATAATTCATGCAAATATACAAAAATCTTTAAATATGTTCTTTGGAAGAAAATGGGTATTACCTAAACACCCTATGTCCAGAGATTACAACGAACGAAACGTATCTCAAAATTTGTAAATATGTGAAAACCCATTCTCAGGAAGAACACGTTCACAGGAAGAGCTTCAATAGTTTCAAAAATGTCAACTTCTCTAGGGAGTCGGGAAGATGAAATTAATTTTTCAGATGTGAATAATATCAAATATGTTTTATATAATTTATATATAAGTTTAATACTTCGTTTTGAAACTAAATTTTAAAATGAAATTTGCTGATCGTTTATTTTAAAAATCGTCTAATGCTCGTTTTTCCTAGTATATAGCATCCGATATGTACTCGGAAGGGGCGGCCGGGTCTTGAGGAGATGCGACGCGCAGTTCATCAGAACGAAATCCATCAGTTATCGGCAACCGACGAGCGCTCGGCTGTCTCGGCCGGTCACCGGCAACCGGGAGCCCGTAATCTGCTGCTGGCGACAGTCGGGTTTCGCGATCTCGAGAGAATGCGGAGGAGCGATGCGCTGGCCGGTCGGAGAATGCAGACCCTAGCTTTATGATTTCGTTAGTCAGCCAGGAGCCGCTCCGGTGGCCGATATCGCTAAGGCAGTAGTGTCGTAGTGATCTCGGACCGAAGGGTCGCGGGTTCGAGTCCCGCCTCGGGCATGGTTGTATTTGTGTTCGTCCTTTCACCCCTTATCATCAATCACCATATCGTTTCATCCACATAGTTACCATACCGTTAACAGCAATAGTGGTCGCTAATGACCAAAGATGTTGATGCGACCTTTAAATAACAAAAAAAATGTATTATGCTTGTGTGAAGTGTTCTTCCATTCCGCTCCGAGCAGTCGACCTGTGCGGACCTCTGAGCGCAGCTGCTCTCGGTAGTAGTAACCATTCATAGTGTAAGGTGTATTAGCCGAAAGTTTAGTCTACACAGTGCGCAAATTAATCCAAGTGCAGTGATCTAAAAAGTGAATAACGCTACATCAACTTTCAACAACGCTGGCCTCAGCCAGTGCATTGCCGATGCATTAGCATTGGTTTATCCAACGGTCGGCCAAATGGAGGTCGCGGAAGGCGACGGCCGCGATTTCACAGCACTATACGCTCCAGCGTATCAACCAACGCCAACTCAACAAGTGCAGATGTATCATTACACAGCACCGCAAACAAGTATGCAGCCACATATCCAAAATTATAGCCAGCCAATACAGGTCAGTCATTTTGTGCCAGCAGAAGGTGCAACCTCATCGTCAAGGTCCAGTGACAATATTAGTGTAAACTCCGTTCCAAACCCCCAAGTGACAAGTGGCAAACGCGGAAACAGTGACCCCATCCAAAACCCCAATCAATCCAAAAAAGTTCTGACGAACACTAATACCAGCTATGCTATTCCTACAGAGAATAGATTCAGCGCTCTAGCTGACCTTCCTGATGATGTTACGAACGCTACCGACCCACCGGTACCGGAAAATGTTAGAATCCCACCCATCCACATCAGCAATATTACAAACATTATGGAACTAAATCAGGAAATCAAGGCCCAAATCTCCGCGCAATTCACCGTAACATTCAACAATAACAAAGCCAAAGTTAACTTCCAAAAAATAGAAGACTACAGAAAAGCAATTCAGTATTTCATTAAAACTGAAAAACAATTTCACACATACAAGGACCCAACCAATAAAAAGTTCTCGGTGGTTTTCAAAAACATTCACCCCTCCATCACCCAAGAGGAAATATATAACGACCTGAAGGAACAATACTCTTCCCTAAATAGTATCACCAGACTTCATAAAGATAACCAGCCCATCCCAGTGGTAGCCGCAGAGTTTTCCGGTGAACAATCGATTGACTTAATCCTCCGTACCAGCCAAATCTGCAATTTAAAAGTTAAAGTTGAAAGAAGACGGAAAACAATTGGAATAATTCAGTGCCTTCGTTGTCTAGACTTTGGACATTCTAAAAATAATTGTTACAAACAAATCGCCTGTATTCATTGTGCCGAGAATCATTACTCAGTAAACTGCCCCAGTCTGAACCAACCTCCGAAATGCAGAAACTGCGATGGGACTCACCGTGCGGATATCCGTACGAATGAATGCCAGTACTTTAAAAATATATCGGAAAATAAAACTAGAATGCCCCCAAACCCCTCGTCAAATACGAGAACCAACAAATCAACTCCACTCTCACCGGCGCCCCCACCACCGCCCCCCCCACAAAACGTCCGCCATTTCCCTAGACTCCATAGAACTGCCAACATACCAAATTTCACCCATGAATCAGCATTTAATCGTCCGCCAAATAATATCCCACCATATGTCCCAAACCACAATCCACATACTAGTCTCCCCCAAAATAACCTTCTGAACACACCATTCATTCATAATATTATCAATCACATAATAACCCATATAATCAACATCATAAATTCAGTAATCCCAACTATTATTCAAAACATACAACAAGCAATTACTTCTAATTTTAGTTTCTCCAATGGCTCAAAATAATTCAAATCATAAATTAATCCTAATGAACTGGAACGCATGTGGCATCAGCAATAAAAAAAACGAACTCCATTTCTTTCTCCAAACACACAATGTCGACATTGCATGTATCACTGAGACCCATTTAAAAGCTCCAGCCACTTTTAAACTACCAGGCTATAATACAGTAAGGAAGGATAGGGCTAACGCCTCAGGCGGCGGAGTTATCATACTCATTAAAAACACTATCGCCTACTTCGAAGAAAACTCAACACCCATCAATGGCATTGAAACAATAGCAGTTTCACTTACCTACAGCAACCCAAAACTTACTATCATTGCCGCTTATAAACCCCCCAACATAAGAACAAATTTTGCAGGTCTGAACATCTTACTTTCGCGTTATTCATCTTACATTCTTTTAGGAGATCTAAATGCTAAACATGTGCAATGGGGGTGCAGAGTCACCAACGCAGCAGGTGCCCAACTTCTAAACTATATCGTAACAAACAGAATTAGTTTGTTCGCACCTCCAGAACCAACCTATTATCCTTATGATCCAATCAAACTTCCTGATATACTAGACATAGGATTAACAAACATTAATAGCAATTTTCACTCAACTCCGCATTTTGAACTAGACTCCGATCACCTTCCAGTCTTAATTTCTACAGATCAAATCCCCCCACCCCATTCACCCATTCCGGCATTAAATACTTACAACTTAAATTGGTCCAAATTCAAAAACATAATGCAAAACCAAATTCCCAATTTTAAAATACTAAACTCTCCACCGGAAATAGACCAAGCAATAACGCAACTAAATAATATAATAATCAACACAATTAGCAAACTTAATCCTGAACGTCCGAACACCCTTCGAAAACACACATCAAATAAACTACCGAAAAGCATTATCAAAATCATAGAAACTAAAAATAAAACTAGAAGGTTATGGATGGCACTTAGAATTCCCTCACTTAAAAAAGAACTAAATACACTAACCAAAATCAGTAAAAAAGCTCTAGAACACTATAAACAAACTAAATACAATAATATCATTCATTCATTAAATACACGAAATAACTCTCTCTGGAATTTCACTAAAAGTATACTCGGAAAAAAAACCATAATCCCACCACTAGCTACTCCAAATGGAAAAAAATACGCTACCGCCGATAAAACGGAAGTATTAGCCGACCACTTCGCATCAACTTTCACACCAAACATCACACCTCCTCTTCCAGATCACACCCACATCCAACAATTTGCGAATTCCCCGAATTTCAACGTACCACAAAAAATTAAGTATATCTCTCCACATGAAACGCTAAAAGTTATCAAATCCCTTCCCAATAAAAAAGCTCCTGGCCACGATAAAATAAATAATATAATTCTCAAAAACCTACCCAATCCTGCCATAGCTTTCATTGTAAACATATATAATTCATCTTTAAGAACTGGCTACTACCCTACTACCTGGAAACATTCTATCATCCTCCCGATTCCCAAACCTAATAAGAATCATAGCATCCCCGATAACTACAGACCCATAAGCCTCCTCCCCACTTTAGCAAAAATATTCGAGAAATTAATTCTAACAAGATTAAACAACTATATTAAAAAAATTCACCTCATACCTTTCTACCAATTCGGATTCACTAATAAACTATCCACAGCACACCAACTGCTGCGTATTTCAGAAAATCTCCATTCCTCCTTTCAAAAAAAACAATATTCAATAGCAGTTTTCATGGACATCGCTAAAGCTTTCGACAGGGTATGGCATGAAGGCTTAATTTATAAAATTTTATCTATAGGCACCCCTATATACCTTTTCAAAATTATTAAAAGCTTTCTCACAAATAGAACTTTCTCAGTTTCAATAGAAAATCAAAATTCGAACCCCCGCCCTATCTCTGCCGGTTTACCTCAAGGATCACCTCTCTCCCCCCTACTCTATAACTTGTACACAGCCGATATGCCTACATCAAGATTAACAAACATAGCCCAGTTTGCAGATGATACCGTAATCTACATGTCCCACTCCTCAATTAATTACATAGCTAACGAAATCCAATCTCATTTAAATAAAATAGAAAACTGGGCAACGAAATGGAAGATTAAAATCAACCCCGCGAAATCTACAGCTAAAGTCTTCACTTTCAGACCTTATTCCTTCCCCATGCCATTTAAATTGAACAACAATACAATCCCTTGGACTCCTCACAACAATGCAGTTAAATACCTGGGTCTTCACATGGATACTACACTCAACTGGAAAATACATATTGATACAAAAGTCCAACAAGCCAAAGCCAAAATAATACAGCTAAAATCACTTATAAATAACAGTAAACTTTCACTAAATAACGGTATCACCTTATACAAAACCATCATTAGACCTCTTCTCCTGTACGCTTGTCCAATTTGGACCAATGCTGCCAAGTATAATATCAACAAAATTCAGGTTATTCAGAACAAATACCTAAGAACTATCACCCACGCCCCCTGGTTCATTTCCAATAAGCAATTACACCACGAACTTAACCTAAAACCCATCGCACATCACATAGCCTTTCTTGCCAATAACTTTTATTCTAATCTAACACTCATCAATCATGAAAGACATATAAATTTAGGAAAATATAATGAAAACCCAACTAGAATAAAAAACCGATATCCAGTTCATTCTTTCTCAACATTTTTTCAAACCTCAGTAATTTTTAGAGGTGCTCGGTGAGTCCCCTCGTCAATTGTAGTTTAGAGTTAGTATATAAGAATTAGATATAAGCCAAGGAAAAAGGAATGGAATCGAGCGTATGATCTCGAGAGAGTGCGGGAGGAGCGAGCGCTGGCCGGTCGGAGAATGGAGACCTCTAGCTTTATGATTTCGTTAGCCATCCAGGAACTCGGTAAAATCCAAAAACTAGAAACAGTTTAACATTAATTGTACATTTGACTAAAAAACGCAAATAAATCGTCGTCATCCTAGGTGCTCCTTCAAGTAAGAAAACGCATAGTGCTAAAACAACACGTACTTTCTTGCCTGTATTTTACGAAAAATTGCGCTTAATAAGGTATTTTCGTCAATTTTCATACTGTGCGTTCCGACTGAAATATCCTAGTGAGTGCTTTGCTGCTTACGACTCAGCTGACAGCAATGCTGCCAGGAAGGAACCATTTACATATTTGCCGCCATTACATATTTGCTTTTCACGTTTTGCGTTTTGGAACAGCAACTTGTTTCTTTTCAGCCCCGTACTATCTATAATATTTGATTTTCTAATATCGAATACGCCAATACGATCTCGAATTTTCGACCGTAAAATCGTACTTAAGAGTCTTTTGAGTTGTAACTTTGCACACAGGTCACGAATGAAGTCTTATTGTGCTGTTTCAAACGTGGTCAAGTTTGGTAAAGGTGGCGAAGAAATGCACCCAATTTTGAATAGAAATTCGGAGTGCGTGGATGGATTGTATGAGTCACTCATAACTGTAAGATTAGAAGCTTTGAGCTGGTAAATACGTCATAAATAAGATCTAATAGTACTTTCCGGAGATAATTAAGGTGTTTTAATTTGTGGGAGTACTTTACTAAAAATACCTTTCGAGTGACATTTTCAAACTTTCCTGGAAAATTACTGCAATTTTTTTCTTTAAAAGTTTTTTTCTAGAATAGTTGTAGTTCCGACTTTCATTAAAAGCTGACATTTGTAAAATTGCAACAATTTTAGCCTATATTTAAAACAGTTCAGAATTTTCGTTTAGAAAGAAATTTATGCTTTCTACATAACCAATTTCGTCATTTTTGCTTAAATGAAAGTTTCCTTGACGTATCATTGTTTGCTATTATTAAATGATTTAACTGTGCAAAATCTAAATTTTAATAATATTAATGAATGAACGTTCGTATGTCATTTGTTAATTACGTTCTTTGGTAGTGTCAAGATCTTCAAGAAGGCCTCGCTTACCCGTGATCATTACGTTTTTAAATGAAATGTCCACTGCAACATACACATACGGATTTTCGTAAATAACGTTTAATAACATTTCAATTTATTTTTCAGAAGCATTTTTAAATCTGAATTCATAGTGAATGACGATTGTATTTTTTCAGAATTTGTAAACTTCCCTCGTATCATTAGGGTTAGAGAATAAGTTCTCTTTAGGGTGGATTTCGATTTTTCATAGAGTTCGCATGTTGTACTTTTTTATTGTAACTTTTCTACAGTTCTTCCTTATGTGCGATGTAATCGCAAGGGTTCAGCTAGACTTCGTATTTAAAACATTAGGGTTTTTGTGTAGAAAGAAGTTTGAGATTTTGAAAAATGTTGTGATTTTTGCTTTAAATAAAAGTTATAAGCCCAAGATGTGTGGTCCCTTTCACTTATTACCCGATTTTTTAGAAAAATCACTAAATGTTAATAAAATATTGTAATTTATAAAATAAAGTCATCTATCGTCTTCTTTTGATTATTGCATTGTGCAAATTGTAATCGATCTATTGAGAGAAAATGACATTTCGTCTTCGAGCATACATGTAGATAGGTACTAATTAGCGATGTGAAAAGTAGGAAGAAAAAGCAAGAAAAGTAAAAAATAGAAACCTATGTATTCCAATTTTTTGGGGAGGACAGCAAAACTTATATAGATAATAATTATAATCAAGAATGATCACCTAAAGAGTAAAGCTGGTAAATACGAGGGTCATCTAATAGCACAAGGCTGAATGTACGTTAATATCAAGTGTGTCACTCATTTTATAAATGAAGCGAGTCCACAATGAAGGCGCACAATGCGAGCGCTGGATATTGCATCACCCGGCGCCGGCACCCGCGAAGTCGTTGCGTCAGCTCGTGCGCGGAGCGGAATGAAAGTCCGGCCCTCGGAACGGAAGGCGCCGCGCCCCGCCACTAGCTCCTCCTCACTCCACGCGAACAATACAGTCGACTCCGGTTATAGTGGTTAACTTCTGGGGTCTAACATGTTCGGTTCACTATATCCGATCATGTCAAAATTAAATAGAATTTCTCCACAATGATTGATTTTATTAACCTGGAGATATAGCAAAATTTATTAACAGCACGATCTGAAAATTTATTATTTGTTCTTAAAAAATCAATTATTTTCAATCGCATCGTTTGCATCGTTCATTTTTCATTAGCATTTTTTCTAGATCCTTTTCCAGAGTTCGTGTTCTCTTCATTCTTGGTACTGCGTTGTCCTGTCTCTAAGGATCGTAATGCGGTCTTGAATTCAACTTTCAATGCCTCTTGCAATATTGGAGCACCGTCCATTCTCCGAAGGCTCTATTGATCACCTAATATGCGAGATCCAATTAATTTCCAGGATATTTCCTACGTCCACTATAGCAAAGGTTCAGATTTATTGAATATTCTTATTCTTATTTGTAATGTAAGTGAAATAGGACCAGTGACATAAGTTCACGATAACTGAGTGTTCACTATATTCGAGTTCACTATAACCGGAGTCGACTGTACGTCACTTACGGCGACGAGCACCCCTGCGTCCAACGCCTTCCTAGAATCTACAAGAGGGGCTGGACCGGTGGACGTGACTCAAGGCTACAGCAGTGGCCACTGCAGCTTCTCTGACTAGAAGATCCTAGGGTGCGAAACTCGGCGGTGTTGGATTTTCAATATTAGCTGCTCGGGTGTAGCTAGCCCTTCAGCTCATGTCACGGAGAATTCTACCGATCGGCTGCTCTGATGGATGGTTTTCCGTGGTTTCTTCGATCAACCCCACCCAGACGAATACCGACCCTAGGGTGTGAATCCTGGCGGTATTCAATTTTCAGCATTAGCTAATCGTGCTTAGCTAGCTCGTACTCAGCGGCTCTCTGGAGGAGAATTCTACCGGTCAGCTGCTCTGATGGATTGTTTTCCGTGGTTTCTCCAATCAACTCCAGTCGAATACCGGTCCTAGATTGCGAATTTCGGTGGTATTAGATTTTCAACATTAGCTACTCGGTCACAGCTAGGACGCATTCAGCCCCTGTCTGGAGGAGACTTCTGCTGGTCAGCTGCTCTGATCGAGGGCTTTTCGGGGTTTCTCTGATCAACCCCAGGCGAATACCACCCCTAAGGTGCGAATACTGGTGGTGTTACCTTCTTGTGCATAGCTAGGTCGTATTCAACCGCTGTCTGGGGGAGAATTCTACCTCTTGACTGCTCTGATCGGTAGTTTTCTGTGATTTTTGCGATGAATACCGGAGCAGTTTCCGAACAACCGGGTCACGAACCGCGTGCGATCTTCCCTTCTTCATACTTGTCCACTCCTCCTCTCTCCTCTTACACAAACACACGCACTGTACAACCATATTTGCGGGTAGAGCTTGCCAATCCTTAGGCGGTGTCCCAATAGATAACTGAAGGAGATACTGAATTTTTGCATTTAGGTCGGCGTCGGATCTGTCGTTCCAGGGGAGAGGAATACGGCCACCTTCCAGAATATAACTTCTTGAATAAGGAGAGAAAATGTTTGTTACGTTGTTTCCATTTTAGTTTTTCCCCGAACATAGACCCGGCAGCTAAGATGGCGTTGCGGCGTCTCTGACAGGGAGTCATAGGGTACGAGTCTCGACGGTGGTGGATTTTCAATACTAGATAGCCATGTCGAATTCAGCGCTGTCTGGACGAGAATTCTAGCGGCCGGCTGCTCTGATCGATAGTTTCCCGTAGTTTCTCCGATTAACGCCAGGCTAATGCTGGAGCTGTATTTTAACGAACGGGCGACAGACCCTGCACGATCTTTCCTACCTCTTCCTTGTCCTATTCTCACCCCTTACTTACACACACTCACACTTACGTACACTGCACTACCAAATTTGTTGGGAGACCAGCTAGAGCTTGTCCCGACTGGGGTGGGGCCCCGCTGGTGAGAGATACCTGGTTGTCGAAAACCCCACAAGCCGACTGGTAGATTTTCGTCAGATCTCACCATCCAGAGGGGGGAGATCACCACCACATTTTCCGATAAAACATGCACGACACTTGCAGGACTAATGATCTTAATATTTGACTTGCTCGGAATCACCCATCAATCCAATTGTTTCCTTCGTGCAATGTACTATTTTCTATCCACAATCTCTATCCATAGATCATTTTGCTTTTACTTTCCATGCAAAGAATTTGTCAAAAATAATGGTCTAATGATAAAAGCAGATGCCGCGCCCCACAAAACACCACTCAGTCAGTCAATTAATCAATCAATCAATAGCGAGGCCGCTCTCGCTGACTCGCTCTTTCGCCTAACTACTTATAAAGAATATACAGTAGCAAATTATTCCAAAAAATTTTGTTCTTTCTGATAATAATGTTTTACCGGAAGTCTACTGATAAAAAACTGAATTTTAATAGGCAAGTACAAAACAAATTTTTTATTTAATAGAATTAAATTTTTTTAAGTGAGTGAATAACAAATGGATGCAAACTCAATCTGCTACATGTGGCTGTATGCTTGTCGAGCAACCTCGTGTGTCAGAGAATGCTGATACGTGACTATTACATCGTAAACAAATCTTCGCAATTCCATTGTTTCAGAGCAGGTGGCATGACGCATCACAGCACGTGGCGAGAGAAATATTTGATACGCTTATCCGTAGACATAACTGCATGCGCGGATTCCTCTAGTCACCTAGTTTGGTTTTGCTGTCTATATACGTTTTCTAAGTTTCTCTGACTCCGTACTAAGCTTGGGGCGAGGAATATCATGAACTAAGAGAAGTATAGTATTTCGATTTCCTTTAAGCCCTTTTTCCCTCCCCATACAAGTAAGTGGTAAGGAAGGGAAGGAGGGGGGAATCGAGTTTGCATATGCGAGTGTTTCAGCATTTCAAAGCGCACGAGTGCGCTTTGAAATTGAGATATTGAGCACAAATAATTAAAATTAATATTAAAACAAACTGTAAAAAATTTAATTAAAAATATATTATAAACATAATTAAGAGCCTATATAAAAAACTTGGAGTCCTATCCAGTGGGAGTCGGGATCACGTGCGCAGTCTGCCTGTGCCAAAATCCACCCCTGGTTGCAGCCTAGTTCCAGCCTTGGCATCACATCCAAGAATTCGCATCGTGAAGTGCTACCATCTTCATGAAATTCTAGGAGAATGGGCCTTTGAGAATGAAAGACCAGTACTTCGTTCAAAACTAGGAGTGTGAGTGGGCACGGTATTCAGATGTAAATATCGAACGCATCATTAAGACCTCTCATAACTTCCGTGCCTATTTTTTTCTGTTTCATATCTTGATAAAACCGTTCTCCTTATTGTGCCCATTCTTGTGTTAAATTTTCCGAAAAGTATTCAGGATGAGAAAGAATATGTAACATGAAGCTCATATCACTTCATGGTCTCTTGTTTTCGAGCATCATTTTAAGATGTTCGTATCAAACATCTTTAACATTGCCCAGAAAATGGTCGATTACACCCCTGATTTAGTTTCAGTATTAAAGATCTACGGCAGTCTTTTTATTTCTAAAGCCATCAACCTTACTTAGAATGGCGAAAATGCCTTTTTTTCTTTTATTTATGATAGCAATGGACCTTTTTGAATAATGTATTTAAAAAATCAAGCATCAGTTTTGACCAAGACTTTAACAAATTGCTATGTTATTTCATGGTTTAAATGCAAAGAGGTCCGAAATATATTCTATTTAATCACACTCTAACTTCCGTTACGTAAGAAACATGATAATGTACCTCCCTTCTATATTTAGATTATATTTTCTGCAGCCAAAGTGGAGAACGAACTGCTACCAGTGGCAAATTTCCAAAGAGTCGCACGAGGACGGTGCCTAGGATCTCAAAACTCAAGGGGGACTCAAAATTCAGCTCTCTTTTTTTTAAAATTCATAATAAAAATAATTACTAATGTTCCAGTATTTTCTAAATTAAATTGACAGATGAATAACCCCAGCTCGGTCATGCTTTGCGGGTTGCAGTCCAACCCTAGCGCTCACGTTTCGAATCTTACGCACTGTTACGCAGACCATGGTGTATTTCAAATCACAAGCTTCTGCATTAAACGCATGAGTATTAACGAACGCTTCAAGAACCAATTCAGTTAAGCTTGACGTAATAAAACTCCTAACAGAATGACCCGTCCTAAGGAAAAACGGCAGAAATAGAGGGATGAACGGCGATGCAATGAATGTTTGGGAAATGTTTTTTTGTTGCTAAAATTACGTGTCGGGGTATCTTGCAGCGTATGAAATTGCAACAGGGCTGTGAAATATGGCGTCCCTCTAGCATATTCTCGTAGAGCCGAGAGTCAAATTGGTGCGGCAAGTGTTTTTACAATTTAGAAATTCCTTTGATAACTAGTGCCCTTGAGGGATCAGTAAGCGGTGTTTTTTCTATGGTTTTCGGTGTATGGCTATTAACAGCAATGAGTGAGTGTGGTAGGTAAGAAAGGTCTCGCGGAAGCCTTAATCTTACTCACTGTAGATAAAATGTAGTAGAGTTCCCGTCTGTTGAAAGTTCATCACCCGGAGAATCTTTAATACAGACCAAGCGAAGGGGCATTGAGAAAAAGTTTGAACTAAAGGTCTTGAAATTGTAAGCGGTTATCTTTTTGATTCGAATTGTATTAGTGAGAAATTCAAAATTTTGTAAACATTAATAGATTTATTCAGTAGGCCAACGAATAAACAAGCTAGACTTAATATTTTTGAAGTTGAGATGATGTAGGTATATTGCAGATCACGTAGAACTGAGTTTGCTCAAAATTGTAACAGCTTTACGGAATTTATATATTTGCACAACCGAACAATTTTTTTTGGAAAGTAGTATCTTGCAGTGTTTTCATAAACACATGATAAAACTTACTATGTATTGTGAAATCCAGAGTAACTGATACTTAAATGTATTAATATTGTCTTTCCTTTTGTTAAGTTATAAGAGAGATGCAAATTACTGTGATATATAGTAAATTCGAGTAATGAAGACAATTTTTAATGACCATTCCACTTCATCCAAAAATCATCCAAATAAAATCCGTCATTTTATTTGCCTGTCTATTTAAATAGTCTAAAGTGATAGAGTTTTTAAAAAATTTCATATAATAAGAATTGTGAATAATCTGAACCAATTTAAGATAATAAATTAAGTGTACTTAGTAGCAGCCGTGTAGGCTGTACAATTTTTCAAAAATATTAGTAGTCTTCGCATAATTGTATATGAAATATAGGCAGTTAAAAAATATTTTCAAATAGTTTCAAAATTTGTCCTTTAGTTGTTTCTCGAATAGAGAACGGTTACAAAAACGGTGGAAGCTTAATTTCCGATGCACTCTCCTGAACATTCAAAATTTGCAAAAAAAAATTAACATTGCAAATCTACAATATTGATGATAGTGATTTTTAATTAAATTTGTTATTTAAAATTTGAAAGTTCGTGTACAATTCTTTGAAAATATGAGTAGTTTCGCTTAATTTTTATAATCTTTGAAATTGAAAATTCGAATTTTCCGCGTTTCTTTCGCTGAAGAGTTTTACGAAGTATCAAGTCGACTTACGTCAAATAGCAATGCCGCAACGCGGAAGTTAGAATACCAGAGAATCCGTTCCCTTTATTAGTACTAGTTGACGGAGTTAATTATAGTCAATATTAGTACCAACTTAGTACTACGTTGACGGAGAAGACCTCTTTTATTTCTTCATGGTACTATTGTTTTTTTTTCTTTTTAAATCCATTTTTTTACTCAGATAAAAATAAGATGAATTGTAATAACCTCGTTTTTCAAGCCAAACTATAGGAATCACAAACGGCTTAGATAAATGACCTCTTAAATTTTTACACAAGTTTATGAACGATGTGTGGATTGACCATTTTGGCTTGAACCCTTAATTTAACATAAAAATTGTCCGGATGCAAACTTTTGATCATAGGATAATATTTCTTTCCTACTTCTTAATCACACGTTATCCACATGTGCAACAAAAACATTTTGAATCATTCACACAACACCTTCTTGAAATGCTCCTTACATTTTACATATTTTCACACGATAAACGTTTAAAACGGGACAACTGACACGAGACAATGACGTCAATGAAGCCGCATATAGAATCAATGGCTCGACCAGTGCAGAGCTGAAATGTGGGATTGTTTATAAGCAACGCAGAGTAAGGGATAGAGCCCTGTTTTGTTGCATGTTGCCGCCGTTATCAAAATAATACTACAAAGTGATGTTGAAATTCAATCAGACAAAGAATTCAATACCATAGCATCCATTCAAACGATATCAACACAAGGTAGCTAATTTGTTTGTGTCAAACGCATCTTATGCAAAAACTGTACGTGATACAGCAGAAAAGGTATCATTTTCTAAATTAGTACGTTCAATATGATATGAATACGTAACAAGTTGTGCTACAAAATCTTGGCAGACCTGTGCAAATATTTCTTGCGCAACAAAGAAAAAAGTGAACTAATAAGTATTATTAAGAAACAACTTCTGATGTAATGGATATATTAAAATACTTTTCACACTGAAACTCTTAGTTTTAAAATTTTCTGAAGTGTAAACATGTATCTATTCAAAAGAGATGACGACTGCCCGTTTCCACTGACCATTACTGACCATTGCTGTGCACTGATGTTGCATAGCTCCAACAAATTCGGCTTCTTGGCGACTCATTGGTTACCGTACCTTTTGAACATTTGAGTTTGTCTTCAAATATACTACTTTTTATGAACAAATACTATCTGATATAGTCGTAACAAGATCTTTAAAGATAACTGCTTCAAACAATTGTTTAAGCAAATTGTATCTAATATAATTATATTGAGTAACAAATTAAAATGATTTGAGATTCGGAGACCATGCTCGGAAACTTGATCTCTTAAACAAATTCGCAAATCTGGTTATGTCTTAAGATACTTATTTTATAAATAACTATTAGAAATATTTCCCCTTTTAAGCGACGTATTAGGCAATTATAAAGGTAATAAAATACATTTCTACGATAACCGGGTGCCACATAAATGTGAAATCGTGCTACATTTGCCAGACTTCATCCAAGTTTTATTATTTTCTTACGTTCTCAGTGCTCGATATATTACATTACCGGTAAACTCACCAAAGTGTCGCATTATTTTCACATTTCGAGCATTTCCACATTTCAAGATCATTTTAAGTGTTAAGTGTTTAAGTGTTTTTTAATATGTTCTTTGCAGAAATATTTCTTTTTTTTATTATTGAAACACGCGGAAGCTACGTTTCACAAGGCTGTACCATAAGGTGCTAGGAGGTGTCTTTCCTTTTGGAATCAACATTCACGGAACATCGAGTTCCTAAGAATTCACGCTTCATGCACCCGGCTCTCTCTCTCACTCTAAGGTGTCCGTGCATTCATGGTGTTAAGCCGTTTCTTATTTCGATAGCAAGATCGAACTGATGTTAAGCAGTGGCATTTTATCTGTGAAGTATTGTGTGTCATAAATAATCATCATGCATATTTTATGTCATTATGTTTTTAATAAATCTTTAATATACGTAGCCTGAGCGGTCTGTGCAAGGCCTTTATTATAATAAATCAAGAGTTCTGAAATTTTAAGTGCTCTCAATATTGGCTCGAACAGTAAACCACCGGACGTTTAAGTCGTAATAGTAAGAGTATATGGAAATTTTTCTTGAATGATAATGTGGAATGAAATGATTTATGTATTTGCGTAATTACAAGTCATCTTGTATGAGTATGGGCTTTCTGTGGGCTGAGCAATTGTACAGCATTGTGTAGTTAAACTTTTCTTCTTTGTGAGTAGAAAATATTAGTGCATCTGGATGTGATAGTGATTAGAAAGGTTTCCTATTAACCTAAATAACAATAACAATAACCATCACCATATACACCATGGATTAGACCTTTAGGACTGTTCCGTCTCCAGGAGTCTCATTCGGTCATTCCATCGCAATCGTGGACGTCCTACATTTCTTCTGCTTTGGGGTCTGTAACCAAAACTTTGAAGAGGGATGCGCGAACCATTCATTCTCTGAAGATGGTCTTACCATTGGGATCTATATGAATCTAATATTTGGCCTGTTCTGCAAACTTCAAGTTCTGCCGTAATGTCTTCATTTTTCTTGTGGTCCCTCAAAGAGTACCCCGTTAGTGGTCTAGCAACCTCATTTCTGCCGCTTCAGTGTTTTTTCTCTGTTGATTTGCTATTGTCCATGCCTCTGCACCATACAAGAGGACTGGAACCGCCATAGTTCTACATAATTTAAGAACAGAGTCTTTTTTTACTTTCTTCAGCAGGTGTTGCTTGTACCAAGTAGCTGAAGGAAATTAGAGAGTTCTTCTTTATATTCAGAATATTTCTTAAGAATCTTATCTTTCTTATTCTTAAGTCTTTGGAATGATTATAGGGTTTATTGTATCCCAGATAATTAAAATTTGAAACTTGTTCAATTAGGTTATTATTTATTTCAATATTTGCTCAGAGGAAAGATGCCTTTCAAACCAATGACTTTTGTTTTGAATGAGGATAATTTCAAATTACATCTTTAGTGATGTTAAAAAGACTAAAGAGGGCTCTTTGTAGATTTTCTTCTGAGTCTGCTAGGATAACCTGGTCATCTGCAAATAGTAATGTATTCAAGGCAATTTTTCTAATATAAATTGTTTTCAATTGGCTTTCCCATCGCCTCATTACGTCATGAAAATATAAATTAAAAAGAATGTGTGGCATGGGACGCATCTGTCTTATGTCTTGTTTTATTATTCTGTATTCATTACTTGGTCCATATCCTGTATTTACTTTTATAGTAGTACTCACACAGATACTACGAAAGGCACTTACTAGATGTTGTAGAATCCCTCTTCTTGGCAACACCTCCCACAATTTTGTTCGATTAACAGTCGAATGCCTTTTCTAAATCTACAAGTGCTAAGAACGAGGGAACATTATATTATCTATACTTTTCTATTATATGTGAGACTGTAAATATGCAATCAATACAAGACTTGCCTTTCCTAAACCCATTTTGCTCGTCTAATAAGAGTACATGTAAAATAAGTGCTAGCCTCTGATTATAATTTTGGCGTATATTTTGTATCCGAAATTCAAATGGCTTATTCCTTTGTAATTAGAGCAATTCTTTCTATCACTCTTTTTATGTAAGGGTATGACCAGAGCAGTCGATCATTCTTCTGGGATGTGCTCATACTATATCCAGCAAGTATTAAGAAAGTCCATCAGCTCCAGGGAAAATCTTTCAGATGCATATTTGAAGAGAAGTTATTTTAATATTTTGAAGGCTTTTATCTGTCGTTCATACAGATCGTGTTCCATTTCAATAAGAAATGTTTTCCAGCTCTGGCGATTCATCTCAGCACTTTTTTTAACTATCGCTGATAATATTTACTATTCTTGTTTATCGTGAAGAGATCGAGAGAAAAGATATTGTAGATAAGCATTCTTCTTTTTTCTTATGAGATCTGCTAAGCCTTCATTCCATATTATTAGAATACGGTTATTTCTTCTCTTCTACCTTTTCCTAAAGCTTCTTCTGCTGCTTGCAGAATGACACATTTCAGATTATTCCACCTCAGATTGAAGTTTTGACTTCCAGGCATTTCGCGTAAGTGTAAGTCCATTCTTTGTTGGTAAAGATGGCTTATACTATCTTCCTGCAGCAAGTTCACTCTAAACACTTCTCGTGCTTTTGTTTTGTTTACAGGAGAGTAATGATATTTGTAGTGTAAAAGTATTTTGGATATCAATAAAAATGATCAATTGGGAACGGAATTTATTGCAATAAAAAATGCAAAATATGTACATACATATATACTTATTTTTTCCAAAACATGTTTAAAAAAAATAGAAAATATGTAAAATAAAATTCATTATTGTTTAAAATTGTTCTCTACAATCATTTTCCGAGTACAGAACGTCGCCAATCAGTTCTTAACAAGCATTCGGATTGGCTGAAAGTAGGTTCTACCTCTACAGAAGTAATTCTACACTAGATTTCACCACACATAAGAATTGTATTCGAAAAACAAAATACGTTCATAGTATATATTACAATGTTTACGAGAAGCCAGTGTTCCAATGAATGTAGTAGTACCATGTAGCCAAAGATGGATCGCGGGGGTGAGGATTAAAGGGAATGCCCCCCCACCCACCCACGATCAAACAACGCGTAAGTCAATTTTCTGAAAATATATTTGTTAGTTTTCGATCGAGTAACGAATGTGCTTTTTGAAATATGAGCAAAATTGTTGTTGAAATTACTTTTGTTCACAGAAATCCCCTCATTCTTGACTGTGAGTACGCAGAAAGCGGGGGGGGTGATAATTATGGCGAAGATATGGTTGTCATAGAAGCCCGGCAGCATTACATTTGATTTTTAAGAAAGATGATTCCGTAACACATAGTGCAAACGTGCATTTGAAATGTTCCGTTTCGACGTATAAATATATTAAAATATAACGAAATATGTTGTAGTAGGTAAAATATGTAAAAACGTAATTATACCAAAATATGTAAAAATATGTAAAATAAAAATAGTTTTAATTCATTCAGAATGTCTTGTGAACTCTAAAAATTATTATTGAATGCAGGTATCTAGTTCCTGAAAAACGTAATTACATGGAAATCCGTTCAGCAGATGCTCTCTTCTCTCTACGCCACAGTAAATTAAAATATATTCTTTAAGTTCTGTCGAACTTTGTAACTTCTTCGTTTCGGGTATGATTGCAATGTCTACTTGATTGCAATGTCTACTCAAGCAAGGTATGAGTAAACGCCAGGAACGTGATCTCTCTAGCCATTGCATTTTAAAGTTGTGCGATAAGAGCGTTTGATGGCTCTTTCACAAAAGTTTGTGAAGAAGCAAGAGACTATATACAGTTTTAATTTTACTTTATCTCCCTTGCTTTGTAATAAGAGATTCTATTTTAATTGTGCGCCAAAAAACGGTAAATTTTAGGCAGAGAAACTTTCGTTGCAGGGCTCTGATAACGAAAAAGTGGATCTTGTTTTCGACTGAGAGATTTTTTGTTCTACCGTTATACTCAGATACTCACTCGAATCTACAAACGTAAAATATGAAACAGATGCAGACATGTTTTGCGGTTTGTAATTTGCGTTGCTGCTTGAATTTCAAGTCAACAACTAAGAAACATTAATAGCCGAAACGAGACATTATTAGCGAATTGACTATGGTATGTTTATGCAAGTGTTAAAAGGTAATAGTTCTCGGACGCGTTTTAAGGGAAGGAAGCCTGCGAAGAATTTTTTGGCAAATCTTACCTTAATGCGTGGACTAGCTAAGCGTACTGTCTGAACATATTCCAAGGTTCTTTGCACAGCGGTACCTAGGAAGAGGAAAGCCACTTACACTGATTTACGCTGTAGAGAGTTTCTGCAGCTTGTTGATAGCGTTGCGAGGGAGTATATCACTAAGCTTTGCGATTTCATTGTATTAAATAAGAGACCTAGTGCTCCTGCTCATTTATTGAGAGCATTTATGTCGTCGTTTAGTTTCGAATGAACGAAATGAATGAATGAACGAATGAATGAAAATGATGTGAAACTTTCTTACTTTATCGATACAACACTAGAGTGACGTGCATCATTGCGGTCTACAAATAACGATCGCCAAGGGGGTTTAATACGTAATATGTAATTATAACGGCTGCGGAAGTCCACGGTCGATTGTGAATTTGGTTCCGGTACTGGGGAATGCAATAAGGTCGGATGTTGCTGGTGAAGACATGTCATAGTGGAAAGATTTCTCTATATCTTTCCTCTATGGCCATGCCTCTATATCACGTCATTCCATAGGGGAAAGATTTCTTATAGTATTTCCTCTATTATCGTACCTTGAGAAGGAAAGCGTTAAAGAAGTTTGGAGACAAATGAAAGATAAAGTAAATTTTCTTACAAATACAAAGGGTGCGTTAAACAATGCGGAGAGGGACATGTAGGGAGAGCGCTGTTATGCTAAACGGCTATGTCTTGGAGATCGACCATGATATGCTAACAAGGTCTGTACTTGTTTGTATAATTACAATTATACCTTCTGTTCACCCGTTCCTCAGACCGAAACGAGAAATAGCTTCATTCAAAAAATTCCAGGCGGGCGTTGTAAGATCCTTGTGAATGGTCACCCCAGACTTTTTCAGCTTTCTTTTCTCGCGGAAACCTTCCTCGCCTATCCTGCAACTAATGAATGGACGAAAACACAGGTTGTTACCCAAGTTCATATTTTTAAGTTAAAATTATATTTAAATATTAGTTTATCGTAATAACATATGCTATGTGATGTAAAGTGTTTTTTGCGAATATCATCGCATAACTCAAAAATGCCAAGACATTGCGGTGTTTACTGTTGCAAATCCAATTATGATAGCCAAGGAAATGTTAGCACCTTTTCACTACCTTAAGAGAAAATGTAACGTCGAAAATTGTTACATAAAATACCTACAGATTTAACTATGTTGAAAAATCGTGCTGTATAAAGCATTCTTCTGACCACCATGTTCTTAAAACAAATGTAAAGTTACTAGAAAATTATTGGAACATGATAGAGATATATTTAAACTAAAATCCAGTGCAAATCCTACAATTTTAAAAAATGTTACCCAATTTTTAAGTGTGACTCCAAATTCCTCGAAACCACTGAAAAGACTTGCAAAGAAATGTAAAAAAAGAAGAATGAATGTAAAAGAAAGAAGATATCTAAAAGAAAGTAAGCTGAGTAGCTTGGAATATATTTTCTCTATCACAATTCGTCAAATATCAGAATGGAATTTTAATTCACGAAAACGAAAATGTTTATTTTGATACTTTAAATAGAAATGTAAAGAATAGTGTACCACATACTTTTTAACCAGTGTTCTATTGAGCACAGTGATCCACAAAAATCTGTTAAAAGATCATTGTATATAATGTAAAGTTCTCTGTAGAAAAAATATCCAAAAAGATTTGTAGTTTTAAAATCGGTTAATGACTCATATGTTTATCGTTTCTATTCGTGAAAATGCTGATAGCACTCAAAATATTTTGTCCTCAGAGAATGTAAAGAAGTCTTAAAAGATGACCTGGGTTTGGTTTTCGATAATATCCTTAATTTTTCGAAAATTGCAAAAGTTCAAAATATTTTCTTCGTCTCCCTACAATTACAATGTTAAAGATACATATTTTTCCTTAACAATTTTTGTTATTCAAGAACTGATATTAAAATAAGATCGTATACAATTTGGCGAAAATAATTTCGACGCAATTTTATGTCAAATACGAGCAATTTATTTCATTATTTATTCTTATATTTGTTATTATTACTATTATATTTTTCAATCCATTTGCATTTGGGTGTGACTGGCATTGCCCCAGGATACCATAGTTACGAAATGAAGACGACAAATTAATCAAGCGGCCATTCTTGCTTTGACAACGCCATGCTGGCAATAATAGGGAGTTGCCACTAGTTCCTATTCACTTCGTCACTAGTTCCTATTAACTGTTAACTTTATTTACGGATAAAATGCCATCCGAAATCGTAGATGCATTCATGAACAGTCACGTGAATGCACTGAATTCATGAATATGGTGAATTCAATGGTAGCAAGCTTTTTTTATTTAAATTTTTGAATTTTAATAAATGCGAAAATGTTTTTAAATTTTTTTGCGTTTCGCTTGCTTAGGAATCTTCATGTGTTTACGGAAGTGTAAATCAGAAATTATCACATTAAAATAGTATTTCATAAATATTAGCTATATTACCTGCTGCTGTAGAAACTATAATTTACATCGTCGTTAATGATAGACAACCTCCTTTGCGAAAAAAAAAATTACTGGAAGAAGGAAAAACACTTTTTGATGTTAATAATGTACAGTTAGTTAAGTTTCAGCATTCTACACTTTCTACATATTAGTATTAAATATTTATTTATTGTAATATTTTTCTGAAAGCATCTTACGAAAACCTCCCACGTGGTTCTTACCACTTATTTCTCGGGCGTATCTCGGATTGTCTTCGCTCGTGAGTTTCGCGCGTTGACAGTCGCGCAGTTCTCCTCTCCAGGCGGTCGTCGTGGCCCGCGCGAGCGGACGTGAGAGAGCGCCCTTGTTCCTGGCGGCGGGGGCGTTTCGCGGCGCCGAAGGGCGTTTCCGCGCGGCCTCGGCCCTGGCCCCGCCGCCGCCGCGCCGCTGTCCTACTTCCGGGCGGCCCCACTGGTTTAGGCGCCCGCGGTCTGTGCGGTCCAGTTGGGAGGCATGGGCAGGGTGGTTGGTTGATTGATTGATTACTAGTGGTTCCAGGCTCGTCAACTGCTAAGGTCATTAGTCCCGTAAGTGTGGTGCATGTTTTTCTCTCGGGAGATGGCGGTGATCTTCCCCCGCTAAATAGCGAGATCCGGCGCCGACCTACCGTCGGTTAGCGGGGTTTCCCCCTAGCACGTCATACGCAGTTTTAACTGTTTTTTTACGTAAAATAAATAAATAAATAATAAATAAACCAGGACTCTCCCACCAGCGGGGCACCGCCCCACCCGGGACAAGCTCTAAGCTCCCGACCGGTCTCCCGGAATGTGTGGTAGTGAAGTGCATGTTAGTGTAAGGGGTAAGGATAGGATAAAGAAGAGGAAGGAAAGATCGCGCGCGATCCGTGGCCTGGGTATTGCCCCGACATTCGCCTGGTGTTGATCGAAGAAACCACGGAAAACCAGCGATTAAAGCAGCCAGACGCTAGAATTCTCCTCCAGACAGCGACAAAATTCGACGTAGCTGAGAAGCTAGTGTCGAAAATCCGGCCGCCATCGGGACTCGAACCTAGGACCTCCCGGTCAGAGGCGCTGCAGTGACATCAGTACTCGCAGGACTGTAGCGAGAAAGCGTAGGGGAAGATCGTAACGGAGCGTGGAAAAGCGTAGCGAGGGTGAGCGTGTCAAATCAGTGTCTGGTGGAGTAAATTCATGAGAGTGAAGGCACGTGACCGGGGGTCGCAGCAGGGGAGGACGAGATCCCCGCAGCGCGAAGCGAGTGTGGGCGATGTTGCGCTTGCGGCGGGGCGATGTAAACCGAATGAGCCGAAAGTCAGCACAATGGTGTGGTCGGGAGCGGTGCATTTCCGACGAGCGTCGTAAAAAGTCTTGCATGAGGCGGCGAAAATAGAGCAAAAAACTCGAAATGGGGCACGAAAACCGCGTGGCGGGTGAGCCTGGACGAGGGAGGAGAAACACCGTGCAAATGCGATTGAGGTAGTGAGGGTGAACCTGGAACGAGCGAGGAAAAACACCGTGCAAATGGGGTTGAGGTAGTTAGTGTTTCCGGGTACGTCAACTATTTTGGTAATTAGTCCCGTGAGTGTAGTGCGTGTTGAAGCCGGGCGGTAGCAATGTTCGTAGCCTGTTGGAACTTAAGACTCGGCGCCGATTTACACGTCGATGAATGATTTATTATTTCGTGATCCCGGGCGCGTCAACTGCTAACATGTCCCGTAAGTGTAGTGGATGTTTTTCTTCGTGATGTGGCTGTGACTTTCCCCCGCTGGAGGATGAGATCCGATGCCGACCTAAACATCGACTAGCAGGGTTTTCCTCAACCAGGTATTTCTCACCAGCGGTGTAGCTCACCAGATGAGACAAGCTCTCAGCACCCATCAGGTCTCTCGACATACGACACATTGCATTTAAGTGTAAGTGTGAAAGGGGAGGGGATAGGAAAAGAAACAGGAAGGAAAGACCGTGCACAATCCGTGGTCCGTTTGTTAGAATGCTGATCCGGCATTCGGGTCTGATATTGATTAGAGACATTACGGAAAACCACTTAACAGAGAAGCTGGCCGTCAGAATTCTCCTCCAGACAGCGGCAGAATTCGACGTAGTGTCAAGTGTAGCTAGTGTCCTGCCACCGTCGGGACTCGAATCGTATGACCAACCGTATGCATTGCAGTTGTTTCCCTGAGCCACCTAAGCCGGTTAACGGGGAAACCCCGCGGGGGTTTCCCTGCCAAATACTCCCCACAGTGGAACACTTCCCCAGTCTAGAAGCTCTAAGCTTCTGTCTGGTGTCCCGACATATGTAGTAGTTTAGTGCGTGCGAGTGTGTGTGTGTGTGTGTGTGTAAGGGAAGGGAAGAAGAGAAAGGTGTGAAGGGGAAGATTACACGTGATCTATAACCCCTTTGGTGGGTACTGTTCCGGTATTCGTCTGGTGTTTATCGGCCCAGACGGAGGTTACATTCGACTTAGGAATCTAATGTCGAAAATCCGCCACCCTCGGGACTCAAACCTTAGGACCACCCGGTTAGAGACGCTGTAACTGGTACGGATATTGTCCCTGAGCCATCTTAGCCGGTGGGTCTATCAGGGGTCTTGTACCCAACATATTAAGGAAGGACTGTTAATTATTTTCTCACTAAACTGCCGGCAATGTGGTTGTGGTGGGACCGTGGTGGGAGGGCCTCGGCGGGAGGGGCGGGGCGGAGCGCGGCCGCCTTCCAATCGCCCGCCCGTTCTGCGCCTGCGCCGTGCGCCGCGCGCCAGCCGGCCACCTTGCTCGTATATAGCGCCGGCGGCGGCGGCGGCGGCGGCGGCGGCGGTGGCGGCGGTGGCAGTGGTGAGGGTGAAGGCGCGCGCGGGCTTTTCGTCAGTCTCGAATCGGCGGCCGTCGCAGACGCAGGCGGCTCAGGAGACAGCGCATCGGCATGGGGCGCCCTGAACGAGCATTGGGCGGTCGGCCCACGGCCACCTCCGGGCGAGCGGCCAAAGGTAGGCGACGACTTCCCGACGCAGTGGCGGTGCTTCGGTTTCTCCCTTTCGCTTCGGCACAAATCTCGCCCGTTTTTTTATGTCGTGTTTTTTTTTTAGAATAAGCGGAGGAGTAGGTGGTTGCTTTACATTGGTTCTTTAACAAGTGATTGTTTCATCTGGTTGATATGGTTTTAGAAATTGAAACAGTTTTGCTTCACATGATTGACGTGTCACGTACTTCATGTTAACTTTACTTGCTAAATTAAAATGGCAGTGCCGTGCGTGTGATTGCGTGCAGTCTGTTAGGCATTCCGATTATTAATGAGGTGCGGTGCCGGCTCTCGTAATAGTGAATAATTTTCTTTTAAGACATCCTCCTACATTTCGAATGAGCGGTTTCAAGCGTATGAAGTCGTCATTTTCACAGCGGCTGCATACTTCCTGTCGCCCTAAACGTAGCTTCTGTCACGTTCTCTGATCTCGTGCGGTGCTCATGCCTTGCGGCGATAAGCGCGCGGCCCGGCAAGGCGCGGCGCGCGCGTCAGCTGTCAGGAGAGGAGCGGAGTGGGGCGTGGCGTGGCGGGCCGGCGGCGCAAGCGCTCGTGTCATCTCGCTGGCTCCGAGGCGCCGCGGCGGCGCGCGCTGTTCGAAGCATCTCGCCGTAATAGAACCGCGGGGGTTCACTGGTTGACGTAGACGTGCACACAAGGGCTTGCCCCCCTCTGAAAATTTCTAAGTGGGACCGGTAGCCCGACGTAATAAATAATGTATTTCCGTAAATATCATCAGTTCATGATTGGGCACCTTTTAAGCTGGCAATTTAGCAATTGATACTTATTTGGTTTTTTGATTGATAAGTCCGGGCCTGTCTACTACTACGGTCGTTAGTCCCGTACGTATAGTGCATGTGCCCTCCTCGTGAGGTGGGTGTGACCTTCCCCAGCTGGATGATGAGGTCCACCGCCGACCTACACGTCGATTAACGGGATTTTCACCAACTAGTTATCTCTCACCAGCGGGCCACTGCCTCATTCGGAACAAGCTCTCAGAAGCAGACCAGTATGGTATGACCAATATGGTAGTGTGGTGGATGTACGTGTAAGTAAGGGGTGAGAATAGGACAATGAATAGTGACGAAAGATCGCGCGCGCTCCGTGGCCTGTTTGTTAGGGTGCTGCTCCGGCATTCGCCTGGTTTTGATATGAGAAACCACGGAAAACTACCGAACTTAACAGCCAGCCGGTAGACTTCTCCAGCAGACAGCGACTGAATTCGACCTATCAGAAATCATGCCACCGTTGGAAATCGAACCTAGGACCTTCCGGTCAGAGGCATTGCAGTGACATCAGTTCATGCTCTGAGCCGCCGCCTACGGTCCGGTTGACATAGGTGTGCGCACAAGGATCAGGGAAGCCGTACTTCCCTCCCGTCCCCCCATGAATATTTCGAAAGAGGCCCCGAAGTCGTGAGTAATGAATAATTTATATCCTTAAATAGTATCAGTTGATGATTGTCCCCCCTTTTTAAGCTGACAATTAATTGATACTTATTTAGGGAAGAGGATCTCCAGTCCATGTGACAACACTGCAAACCGTTCAGTAATAATTGTATTAATTGTATCATTCAAGTTATTTCATTTCCCTTCTATTATGTTTTATCTAATTACTAGTGACTGCGCCCGCCTCTACTAACCGCGTATCAAAAAATGTTATTGGGTTATTGTTAATGTTAATCGTAGATACTTACATCACAAAGAATACGAATACCGGGAAAAAAGTAGATTGTTTGATTTATTTAAATTTAAATGTACTTGAAGAATATTGTTTCATTAAATTGAATTCCCCCATGCCTCTGCAAAGGCAAATGCATTCCTTTTAGTTTGTGGCACTTCTGTCTCTTCTGAAAAGTGAACAAGACCGCCATCGACAACTGTATTTAAATTTTGCAGCCTTCTGATGATTAAAACACGTTCTAAGCCGCTGTCTTCCGCCGCGACTTGCAGCGACTAATGACGTGAAACAGTTTTTGTGTGGAGCATGAAGCCTAAGTACAGACCGACTCTATCGAAAATTTGAATCTAACGTGCTTCTTTTGAATCAGAAATTAATGGGGATCCGATTATGACACTCATTTTTTTAACATAACGGAACAAGTTACGTAAAAGCCCCTTGTAAATAGAGCTTCGTGAATCAGTTATACAACTCTGGAAAAAATTATTTTTGTGCAAATGTTGACGTATGGACTGAATTAATCAGTAAACCTTTCAATCAGTATAACGATAGCATAGGAATGCGTTACTTTAATTAACTAATTAATCAAACAGCGTTACAGGTAATCTTTTAATCTGTTCAAGGTAAAACGGCTCGCGAAGTGGCTCGTGGCCTAGACAAACAGGGAACAGCAAAAGAAACCACATGTGATAGGCACCATGGCGAAACCCCTAACACTTATTGGCGATAACCGCTGACATACGAATTACGAAAACACACCTACAACAGCGTTTGTATTTGACGACCTCGCAGAGTAAACATTTGAATGTGTTTGAAACTACTTTGAGGAAGGCATCGATTTGATTACAATTTCTATGTTATTTGAAGCCAAACATAGAAAGCCAAAGAGGCCAAACAGCAGAAAGTATGCGTTTTACGCATGTAGCAACGCGTACTCCACTATACCGATCAGAAAGTATATTTTAACCGTTATTGAATGTCGTACACAAAGCTAATATTTGGCAGGCGAGAATTAATTATTTTATCCAGGAATGTGAACATGTCGTTCAGAGACTGACTGAGAAACCGCCTTATTGTCTCATATAAGCCATGCTTTTTACTTAGTGGTTTATTTATGAAGCATTCGTTAAAATTATCCTTACTGTCTATAAACGCACTATTGTCTGCCTATTCTCTCCATAAAATGTCTTGGTGCTAATTATAAGTTTTTACTTTCTCGTATACGTATGTATATACGGAGTAATATACGTAGTATAGAGAAAGTTATGTAATGCTGCGCGAAAAAACAGCGAATTTTCGGGCCCTGATAACGAGATTGTGGATAAATCAAGTTTCTAAATTAAGAGAAAAATCCTCTAACACGTGGTGTAGGCGGTATCCCTCTTTGATGGGTCCTAGATGCCTAAAAACCAATTGAAAACAAAACGTCCGTCCGCCTGCCAGTCCGTTCGTTTGTGAACACTACTATCGTCTAAACCATTCTTACGATCTTTTCCAAAATGAATCCCTTGTCTATCTGGCTCTAGTTGAAGCTTAGAAATTTTGAAAATATTCTTGAAAATGTAGGTGTTCTTTACGTGAAGACACCCCAGGCATTTTCAAAATATTCTCAAAAACGGCTCCAATTTTTTTTTTCAATTTTTGGGGTAATGTACCCTATACGAAGACCTAAACCACATATTGCTCTACTCTTTTGTTTTTTCAAAAATTACAAATTTGTAATTTTTTGACTTTTCTCTCACGTCGTTAATACTTACATGACCGGCGATTTCTTCAGATTACATTTATGAAAACATTTTTTAAATAATGTCAAATAATACTTCTGGAAAACTCAACAGTTTTCTGTTAAAATAAGCTCAAAATTCCGGTTTTCAGAAACATTCAAACGCAATTTTCTCAAAAACGGCAAAACATTTCTTCAATTTTTTTGTGCGGATACATATTATAGCACTGTTTAAGATAAAATAAAATTAATATTATTGCATCCATTTGTTTTTTCAAAAAATACACAAATGTTATCGTTTCGAAAAAACCTGCCACGCCGTTAATATGCACATTTACAGACACTTACATACATAATTGCATTTGTGACTGGAAGCGCTTCAAATGACTTTAAATGAAGTTTTTCGAAAACTTAATAGATTCCTGCGGAAAAGAGCTTCAAATTTTACACTTACAGTAAGGTTTACACGTCATTTTCTTATAAACAGCTGTAAGTTATTCAACGAAAATTTCCATATAGGACGAGGTTTTACTCTTCTTTAATATTCGTAAAGTATTATTTCGGTTGTACTATTAGGAACCCTAGAAATTGCAAAAAAAAAATGTACTTTGGGCAACGATAGATGGCAGCAGGCAAGAGGCTGGGGCAAGACTGTAAAGCCAGTCCTCACCAAAGAAATTAGAAAACTTTTCTACGAGAAAGTCTGTACCATTCTGTAGCAGCACTAGCTTCAGTTCGTAAATCGACGTGACGCATTAAACAAAGGCGAATAAGCCGATCCGGTGGCCGAGATCGCTAAGGCAGTAGTGTCGTAGCGATCTCAGACCGCAGGGTCGCGAGTTTTAGTCCCGCCTCAGGCATGGTTGTATTTGTGTTCGTCCTTTCACCCCTTATCAACACCTTGTTGGTTAATCTTCATAGTTACCATACCGTTAACTTCAGTAGTGGTCGCTAATGACCTAGATGTTGATGCAACTTTAAATAACCAAAAAAGGCGAATAAGTTATATTATTTCATTTTCCATCAATTTAATTGCGATCAGGTATTTCGTCCAGATGTCCCTGATCTATTGAGCAAATGCTGAGAAGGCACCTTGTTTTGCATCTGGAGATAAATGAACCTTCACTATCTGTGAACGTTTTCTTGATCTCAGTGGGTGATGTTATTCAAATAATCCTTCTCCATGTTCTCGCCACAGTAAGTCGATTCCTTCTCGAGGTGCACGATAAGGAATTATAACCAAAATCTGCCCGCGTTTGCTGTTGCTAATAGATTTTGTTACATGGGAGGGAAAGTTTTTTCATATTATCAAATCTTGCCAAAAGCGCTCGTTGGTGCCTTTCATCATAATGTAGTACAAGAGCTAGGGTAGATCTTTCAGAGCTCAATAAGAAGCTCTTCCTCCTAATACGTTAAAAAAACAGAATACGTTAATAAAAAGACATTTTAGTTCTTTAAAAGTAGTTATATGGTTAGAACGTTAGACATTGCAGTATTTGAAACTGAACTTTTTGTACACCACGATCAGTTGATAGACATAATTCACTATTTGAGCTCTCAATTTTACAGGTAACATTAGGCTTCAGTATTTTGAATAGTTGAAATGTTAATAACTAATCCAAGTTTAATAGAGTGAGTTTCTACATTTCCGAAACAACTCTAGTAACATTTTGTATGTCGAGAATCTTATTTAACATCTCAAAACGTTATTGCAGCTTCAATCAGCATGTTCATCCAACCTTTGATACTTATAGCGGTGTGTCTTACGAACTTCAGAAGGAACGAAACGTCAAATCAAAGTTTCACCGCCGAGCCAACGCAAGACAATGAGCCGTTCACATGGGCTCGGCTAAATACGCTATTAGGCCTTTGTATTTTCCCACTAAACGTTGTGAAGGTAAAATCGACATATCACTTGAATGTTATGTCATTTCAGAAGCTATCTTACTATTGGGTTTGCAGACGCACTGTTGAAGTGCATTTGATCAAGATGTTACGCTGAGAGAATTCTTATTTAACTAAGAGGATCATATTGTCTTCTTTGACAACTCCATGATCCGTGTAATGTTTTCTAAAATTATTTGAAATTTGACATATAAAACATTATGTACTAGAAATAAATGTATGGTTAGATCAAACACATTTTAATTTCATTTACGATTTGCGGTGACTTTTCTCATTGTTTCATAGTTTATCTGGAAAGAAGAAAGAAACGTATTGTCTCCACTTTCCTTTATTATGGTCCTGAAGATGACTGTACATTGTTTATCAAAAACTTTAGTTTCTCCAAGTTAATTTCGAAATATTAGGTTGCATTTAATTTCCGAACGCGTATCGTGGATCAGGGTAGTATGTCAACTTCAGTAGAGAAATCGCTTCGCGTAAGCCACGCTCTGTACAATTCCTGCAGACAAATGAAAAGGCCTATCAACCAAGATTCCGCACAATGATATTATCTTCCTTTGAGTTGGGGAGAATCCTTTTTTTTTTATTCCGACAGGTTTTGCAGGAACTTAATCATATAATGCCATTTATATTCTTACATATATAAAAGTAAGTTTAGAAAGATTATGTAAGCTATATCAAAGAATTTAAAAGTAAATTGCAGAGAAACACCGAACAAATAAAGATATTAAACATATAGAACTGAAAAATTCGAATAGAAAAAGAAATGCAAACATTACAATTTTAGTACTCGAACATTCTTTTAGTACTGTAGAATTCTAACTCGATTTACAATCGAAAACACGTAGAAACTATATTAAATAGCATTCTGATTCAGCAGTTTACATAGATATGACTGAAAACAAACGAAAATTAAGTTTACTAATGTACTTCTTATTGATTCATATTATTCTTAAAAATCATAAAGGAGGAGTTCGCGTTACTGTGGTTGTCGAAAAAAATAAATAAATAATTTTCTAGGGGCCAGATTATTAAGAAATTTTGTGAAAGGAATTAGAGGAAACTCAGCGGCGGCGATGGTGTAGGCGGCGGCGATGGTGTGGCGGCGGCGATGGTGTGGCGGCGGCGATGGTGTAGCGGTTAGCGTATTGGACTACTGTACCCAAGTTTGCGGGTTCAAACCCGATCGAAGCCGTGGATTTTTAAGGGCGAAAAAATCCTTCGTACGCCTTCCTTCGGAGGGGAAGTAAAGCCGGCTGTCCCATGTTAGTACATTTACTGCATGTAAAAGATCCTCAAGCCTAAATGATGCCTCTGAGCAAAATTCAAATCGCCTGTTTCGTCGCCTAAGTAATACCTTCTTTCTCCCATGGTTGGTGAAAGGAGTGTAACGAAATTTGCGTGGTCAGACGGAAGAGCAGGCCTCATGGCCTGAGTCTCGCCACGTAAAATAAGGCAAATTCAATTCAATTCAATTCAATTCAATCAATTATGTGCGTGGTGAGCGCCGGGGTGCCAGCTGGCGAAATCGAGGGAAAACGTGGGATTGGGATGGAGGGTTCAATGAACAGTTCAGCAGAGAACTCTTTCCCAAGGACGTCCAGAAACAAGGGATGACTCCATTTCATAACATTCCACTTTAACTATAACAAAACACTCCGCACGCCATTTGTTTTTTTACATATATGGTTACTCAGCCGTTGAACTAGCTAAAACGTCTTTTTCTCATTCTGAATCCTTTACATAGTAAATATTTACCAACACGTAGTTACATGCTTGTTAGAGTTTGCAACATCTGTAGCAGAAACGTGATCATTCTGGTACCCAAGACCTCCACTGCAAGTCTTCTAAGATATACTTACTAAAAAAGGAAACTTTTGAAGTAAATGATTTTCGAATTTTTTTTTCATCTAAGACTGTGACTAAACGAATGACATCGTATATAGCGATTCGTGAAATTAGTTACAATGTCCAAATTACTGGTGTGTTATTCGCGGGATATTCATCAGGAACATAAAACAATGCTGAAGCGTTACGAACTTTTTTTACCTGACCAACGTCTCGTAAATAACACACTGATAATCAACAAGTGATAGTGAAATGTAACAAATAAATTTCAAATTTTTGACAATACCGAAATAGACGGATACCTGTTATGCCTGGCTGGGGAAAATGTTTGCGAGCAATTGGAATTACGACACAGAAATTCTTAATATAATTAGTACAGCAAGAGCTAGGATTAATGGTATCGTAAACCACTAGCAAAGTTCAAACTACTGCTGTTAGTATTGGCTGTGCCCTATAATTCCTCAAGGTCCTGAGAGTTGTGAATTTATTTAAGTCCGATTATTTACCAACAAGTCGTGATGCATGGATTTCATTTGGATATCAAAAGTTCACCAATAATAAATAAAAATGTAAGAAGTGGCTGACAATTCAATTTGGGTAAGGTATTTTTTTTTTAATTCTACGACTTCTATGTTCTCTCTTTGAAACTAATTTTGCTACGACGGAGTATCCTCTATCTATCCTCTCATCTTCACTCTCCATTTTACATTTCAATAAAAAATAGCATAATTTTAATATAAATACATTTAAAGTCTACGACTTCTATGTAGTGCACTCTCATTGAATCCCATTTTGCTACGACGGTCTGTTCTTTACCTTTCATCTCATTTCTTTGGAAGCCGTAGTAGATATGTAGGGGTGTGGAAAAGGTAGTGGAAAGGCATTAAAAAGAGCTAAGTAGCACTGTCCGTCACTTTACTGTCGTGTTCATTGATGTGTGAAATGCCGAGAGTTTTACGGCTCGACGGTGTCCCTCATATATGCTTATCATGAGCAGTTCGTGTCTTGTTGGCTGTGCGGATGACGCCGCGTCGTTGGCTAAGAGGCCAACGATGCTGCCTGGCCTCTCAGCCAACGACGCGGTGTCACCCGAACAGCCAAGACGATATGGACTCGAGCCGCGGAAGCTTACGTTTACACGAGCAGTTCGTGACAGAATATCCGCAAAATATAGGTCGTTTTGTTGTATCGGCAGAATCTGTTTTCCGGAGTGATTGAAGGTAATCTGCTGCATTAGCCAGCACGCGATTGCAATGAACAGTTACTCCTTGTGCATATTTACTCAAATACTTTTCCTTTTGAGTTCAAATGCTCCGAGTGGCCCAAAACACAAACATAGAATGAAGTTTTGGGTATTCTTCGCGCGCATTTTTCTCCACAAGATTTTCATCGAGTTCCAATAATCCGATTTCCGATCATTTTCAGTGTTTCTATAATTGGGGCGAAGCAAATACCGTGGATTCATTTGAAAGCGGTTGCGTTGTGTATAAGTTGTCCCTTAATATTTACATAGATAGAAGCAGTTTCCGTTCATTACACTAAGTGAGATAATATCGCTCTATGTATGTTTCATATTTTCATCGTTTTTCAGAGAAATGTAACATTATTAATGTAATGACCATGTCATAGATACCTCTTGATCTAATTCAATAATTGAAGCAACCCGTTTAACATATATAGTGATTCAGCGAATTATATTTTTCTCAGAAACAATACTTCACAAATGAGAGAGGAGAGGAACAAAAGTATAAATGAAAATAATTTGTTTTGATGGATGGCATTGATTAGGCAAAAATTACAATTTTTAGAAGAAATACTACACTTCAAATAGTATTTCTCCTTTTCATATATCGTTTACAGAGTTTTGGGTGTCTTTGGACGTTCTAAAAATTAAAAACTTCCTTATCAGAACGTCATTTTCTTGGCAAAGAGGTGTAGATGAATCAAGGTTCGATCTATACTGAATTCTTCTGATTGATGAAAAAATGCAATCTTGTAAAGCATGACCTTCTCTACAAAAAGAAGTGCAAATTTTCATATAATTAACTCTAGTGTGTGTAACTTGATCTAATGGGGGGTTTGGATTTCATATACACGATACTTCACTTTTAACCTATTGAAATAATTTGACACCTTTGCCACCTATTGTGTTTGCCCACGAGGCATAAAAGAATGGAACAGATTTGTCATTTGTTTAATTTCACACTTCCAGATCATATTACACATAGTGAACGAATAATAATATTATTACTTTTTATGACCATTCAACGAGAAAATGCATATTTAGTGTGCATGATTAGAATGCATTTATTTTGCAAATCTAAGTTATTACTATAAGGTATAAATCTAAGGTATTACTTTCTGAAAACTAATGATTACATATCAATTGAGAAATGTCATGGGAGAGGGACTATTTCCTTCTTTATTACTGCATTTAGTAACAATATTTTCTACTACTTATGAACAAAATTGTGTGGGTATTCCTATTTATAACAACACGTAGAAATGGCTCTGCAGGTATTCAGTGTGTATGTTGGAAAAAATGAAATATTTCGCAAACTAGTTATAAAAATCTATTTTCTTGTACACCCTCGGGACACAAGAAGAGAATGAAAGCATTGAAAGGAAGCTACAAGGAAACATGTAAAATGTTATGAACGAAACAAACCTGCAGCACGTGTGTCTTGTAGTCGTATGGAAGCGAATATCGGGGATGAGATAGCCAGGAACAAGCAGGTATTATCACATGACCCCATACTATTCTTCCTCGTGTTGGAAATTAACTTTAAAAATGAACGAACTACTTATAACTACTACTATCAAAAAGTTAGACAAAATATTCGATTTTTAATGAAAACGACATAATTATTTATTTTAAGTTGTACAGTCATTGTAAAACCGGCAAACTATTTGCCCTCTCCATCAATAAAATATTGATGCTCCCATCACGAAACCTTGTCCATGATAACTAATTACGATTTGTCGAGGTTTTAATGATCTGTGCTGGAGTTAGGGATGTTTGCACCCTACAACAGGCATGTCAATCTGTCCCGCATGAGCTACTTGCCCGCCAGGGATACCCGGAGCTCCTTCGAACAAGAGCAACTTCCCTTGTCTTCACTCTCATTTCCCCTCAAAATCCAGAAAGCGGTGAGCACGCGAGATCTGAAGCGCAGAATACAAGCGTAAAGCGCACTCGAAGTGGAACAAAGAAGGGTTGCTTCCTAAGGAAACATGTTTGCCTGATGTTTTCTATCAAACAGCCGAGATTTTAATAATGCTTATATTCAATTTCTATGTATTTGGCCACAAGATGTTGATAGCTTTATACAAAAATCCTATTATTAATTTATTTACGTACATGCAGAGTTTGTTTGGAAATTTCGGAGCGACGTTTCGGGGAACTAATTTTCCCATCCTCAGCCTAGACTTGTGGCCAAATACGTAGAAACTGAATTAAAGTGAACGTCACACAATTTTCTGTATGTGATGTTTATAATAATGATTATGTACTTTATTACTTATTACGTCATTTCATGTTGATTTTCTTTCAAAATTCTACCTTGTATAATCATTTTGCCAAGGGGTGTGACTATGTTTGAATGGCGAAATATTTGCTTGTATTCCTATAGCAAAAATCTGGAATAAATTTGCAAGTCTCTATAAACTAACATGTCTCTCTTATGGGTGGACAGGTCTTTAACTGGCAAGAATCATTATTAAACATCCTAACCTGAACTATGGGAGTTAGTTCAATTATTGCACTTTAAGTAAACGCGATTTCTAAATCAGGATTCTTTCTCTTCAGAATGTTTAATTTTACTCTCAATTGACATTTTCAATTTGACTAATTTATTTCATTGTAATGGGTCATTACCTTTCTTCATTTAAGAAAATAGGAATTAATATCCCTTTTAAAGCAATAACTGACTTTTCCAAAAGTCTGTCATGCTTGAGGTATACAGTGACGTACCGCCAGCTGGAACCTTTGTGCAATCCTTACCTTTAAACCACGCGCCGATTGTTCTGAGCGTTGTGTCCGCGAACTCTGGAAAGCAAGTTACCTTGCCCGTGACCTTGACATGCCTGACTGCCTTACAATATGAGTCTCGTGACCATACTTTTACTTTTTATACGACAGGTATTTTGTAATCAAAATTTAGATGTAACATCATATAGAAATTTTCATTTGGTATTCTCTTCAAATACTTATTTCCCTGAACTTGAGGAGTGAATGACCCATGTCCCCATTCAAACAATTGTTGGTAGAAAATGCAATATTTTATCTTTAGAATCGATGTGTTTGTGGTATCTATAACATATCTTTCCATATGACTATCGGAAAGGAGCGGTGGCTCAGTGCATCAGTTGATGTCACTGCAGTGCCTCTGACCGGGAGGTCCTAGGTTTGAGTCCCCACGGTGGCAGGATTTTCGTCACTAGCTTTTCAGCTAGGTCGAATTCAGTCGCTGTCTGGAGCCGCCTGCCTGGAGCCGTCGCTGTCTGGCGGCCGGCTGCTCTGATCTATGTGGTTTCTCCGATCAACACCAGGGGAATGCCGGAGCAGAACCCTAACAAACGGGCCACGGACCGCGCGCGATCTTTCCTTCCTCTTCCCAGTCATATCATCACCCCTTACACACTCACTTGCACTAACGTGCACTACACTACCACATATTCCGGGAGACCGGTCGGGAGCTTAGAGCCTGTCTCGGCTGAGGCGAGCCCCCCCCCCTGGTGGGAGAGTCCTGGTTAGGGGGAAACCCCGCTAGCCGACGATAGGCCGGCGCCGGATCTCGCCATCGAGCGGGGGAAGATCGCCGCCATCTCCCGATAAAAAACACACACTACACTAACGGGACTAATGACCAAAGCAGTTAACGCGTCCGGAAATACGAAAAAATCAATCAATCAACAACAATTAATCAATCAATCAATTATCGGAAAGGTGTCGATACCGTCTACCTTGGTTCTAATTTGATACTGGTATTCGGAGGTGCCCTGTCCCAAAACGCGCCTGCAAAAAGCCCTGGAGGTCCCGCCACGTGGAGGCGGGCGCACGTGGTTTCGTGGCGGAGACGGCGTCGTCATGCGCGACCAGGCAGGCGAGCGCACGCGGCCGCCAGAACCGAACCAGGCGGCCGAGACGGCGGCGCCGGGTGGAGTAGGGGGGGCCTTGGCGAAACCACGCGCTATCTATACTCTGCCGCTGCCGCCGCCGCCGCCGCCGGCCGGCAGGTCGGCGCGCCGCGCCGCGCCACGCGCTGCCAGCTGAAAGGGAATATTCCTTCATTGCTATATGTTCTGGACAAAAACTATTATCCCAATTGTTGTGAATTTCATTTTAAAAAATAACAAAAAAAATTAATTTGATGTCACTGTTACTTGCATTTTATATGCAAGAATTTTTTTTTTCGTTTCTTCATATCTTTTTCGTACTCATGAAACTTCTTGCTTTCTTTATTTTCACAATTGTCATGTTCTTTAAAATCCTATTTTATCAATGTGTGTTTTGGCTCTGTAAACATATGTTTTGATGCCAATAAAAAAATATATTATAATAATAGTCTGAAAGGGAACGGGTACTGTGCGCGCCCTACTCGCTTGCTTTTTTTTATTTTTTTGCTTAGACATTTGTTGATATCGTTATTCACTCTGCGAATGTTTCTTGTTTTTTATCTTTGTTCAATACTTTACATTTTTTCTACGCTTTTTGCATTTCTCACAGTTTCTTAGTTATTTTTTTTTCTTTCATCCTCATAGTCTTCCGTATGTTCTTGCGTTTTTTCATGTTGCTCTTCTGTTTTATCTTCAATTTGTCGTGTATTAGTTTTTTATTATAAAGCTTTTTCATTCCCTCCTTTTCTTTTATTTGGTTTTGTGGATTTTTATCTCTTTTGTCTTGCAACGCCACATATTTCGTCTTATATTAAGAAAAAGTAAAGATCCCCTTAACGTCAATAGTAATTTCCCACCTTAACAAGTAACGATTGGGATTTGAATACAGTTTTGGGTTATTTAGGTGTGATATCCTAATGTACTAGACTGGAAAATAATTAATTCTGTGTGAAATTTGCAAAAATGCATGTATTTTTACGTAAACATTATACGTCAGACTGTTAATGCATATTTTCTAACAGACTTTCTTGAAATGTCTTGAAATTTCTTTCTTCAATGAAACCATGAGAATCAGGTCTAGATAGAAATGAAAGAAAAATTAATCGATTACAATATGATACAAAATATTATTTATTTCAGACTATTGTAGTTGATCTCTCAGATACTATTGAATTTCACGTGAAACTCATAATACATAAGGAAAGTTCGAAAATCTGGAAATCACGATATTGATTAACACAAGTTGAACAGCTCAGTCACTTGTTTGTCTCCGGTTGTCATGTGCGAAATATATTTATAGGTTCCTAAATTCAAATAATAATTTTGAAGTGAACAATATTGATAAAGAGGGAATAATATTTATTCTAATAAACTACAAGGCAAGTAATAATACAAGAATTGAATTAAAATTGCACGTGCTAGTTTGATTTCCACATCTAGAGAAATCTTTCAGCGAAATCTTTGTGTGGTACGTAATTGCATAAAACTAGAGAGAAACTGGCCAGTGATAAATCTCCCATAAATCTTCCTTTACAATCTATCCCATCGAAGTTGCTTTTGCATAATTCTGTCTATAGCGAGCACAGGCGGATTTCATACTGTTAAAACGAAAGTGGGTTACCTTAAAAAGCAAAGTGTTTTATGTGAAACCCTTACACTCAGTATTTTTATTTATTTTATTTCGGGATCTTAACTAGCGAATATATGTGATAAACGATACTTAAAATGTAAATTTATTTAAGGGCATATCCGTCTCAATTCTCAAAAAATCTCCAAGTCATCAAACTAACTATTGTCAAACATGTCGTCACGTGCTTTATCCTTCCGGTTTCCTTCTACAGCACCGGAAATGATACAATGCCACAAAAAAAGTCTCCAAACCCATCTCTATGTTTTATTCGTCTCTCCACTCCTGTCATTACCATTAACCAGTACTATTTCTCCAGTAACTTTTCTCATTGTCTAATACGCTGAAAATTTCCTATCATTTTTCTAATTCTTTCATGAAGTAAGACCTGTTATCTCTTAATACATCCTGTACCAGAGTTACCTTTTGATGTCTGCGGACATATTTTCCTCTCCATGTGGCGGTGGCCCAGTGATTTAAGAGAGACTTTAATTTCTCTTATTGGTTATTCATTGCCGCAAAGCACTGAACTTGAGGAGTAAATGAATCATCTCCGCTTTCAAACAATTATTCGTATAAAATGCAATATTTTATTTTTAGAATCGATGTTTCCGGTATCAATAACATTTCTTTCCATATGACTATCGGAAAGGAGCTCAGGGCATCAACTGATGTCACTGCAGTTCCTCTGAGCGGGAGGTCCTAGCTTCGCGTCCCAACGGCGGCAGAATTTTCCACACTAGCTTGTCAGCTAGGTCGAATTCAGTCGCAGTCTGGAGAAGAATTCTAGCGGCCTGCTGCTCTGATCGATAGTTTTCCGTGGTTTCTCCGACCATTCGGGCAAATGCCGGAGCAGTACCCAAAAACGGGCCACGGACCGCGCGCGATCCTTCCTACCTTTTCCTTCACCTATCCTCACCCCTTACACACACACACACACCACACTAACATGCACTACACTACCACACATGCCGGGAGACAGGTCGGGAGCTTAGAGCTGGTCCTGGCTGGCGCGATGCCCGCTGGTGGGAGGTACCTGGTTGGGGAACACCCGCTAGACGACGGCAGGTGGGCGTCGGATCTCGCCATTCAGTGGGAAATATCACCACCACCTCCCGATGAAAAAGCATGTAGTACACTTACGGGACTAATAGCCTCCGTAGTTAACGTGCCCGGAATCACTAACAATCAGCCAACCAACCAACCATCAGATGGCGCTGCTAGAATACCCCTATCTTCCCCTTTAGATCTGAGTCTATTGGAGATCAATGATTCTACCTCGGGCATTCCGCTTTCCCCAAATACGCCTTCTAATGTTACATGTTAGATAGATAGATATTTATTATTCTGCAGGTAGGTATATACAACCTGGTGGCAGATCACTACAATTTACATATTACAAATATTAACTTTAAATTACTTAACAATGTAGCTTTAAATTATTTAAAGACATAACAACAATAATAATAATAATAATAATAATAATAATAATAATAATAATAATAATAATATGTTAACAATAATAGCATTAACTACATTTTATGGTTGACCTGCACAGTTATTTTCAACTATTAAATACTAGACTACACGACTTTTTAATTACACTTCACTTCACTTTCACTTCACTTCACTTCACAACATTTGAAATTCACTTCTCTTTCTACTTCTATACTGCACTACACTGCACAACACGTCACCACACTTCAACACAATACTACTTTGAATATAATTACATATTTAGTACAGGAACGCATTTAATAGTAATTAACACAATTACTATTAAATGTTCGGTTAAGAATTTCACGTTTGAAGTCTAGAAGAACTATTCATGGGAAACAAACACTCGAGAAAGTTGGAAACCAATCAGGAGACGAACAAAGTTATTTCTTCTAGATATTGGAGCGCACTTCAAATCATGCACACGCATAGATAATTCTTTAATTATGCAGATAATGCTCAGTGTCTACTTTTACATTTGTCAGCCATAAACTTTGTGCACATGACTAAATGGCAGTTATTAGTGCTGTACATGTATTTGTGTGTGTGAGTTCCTCTAACCTAGTGATATCGATCACGTTTATTTCTCCTTCGTCCTTGAATTACCTCCATTGTGCCTTCTGCTTTACAGGACAAACACAACCATTCCGCAAGATTGATGAGTCCAAAAAAAAGAGAATTGTACATTATTCGATTTTAATTTGTAGAGAATGTTTTACGCCTTCCTGCAAAATGATTAACACTTATCCTATTCATTTAATTGTTTCTTCGAAAATCTCACAGAAAAAATATAAAAATTTTATTTGATCTTCGAGATCTGTGGGATTGAGTTTTGGGGTAGGTATAAAGAGACGCGAGGCAATATTTGAGTATATTCTTGAGTTTGGAAAATTATCGGAATCCTATTAAAATCATTTTAGAAATATTTAAAAGCCTTGCCGTGTAAGCATTTTATCCAGGATGTAAGCAACATTAATGTCGCTTATCAATGCCAAACCCGTACTCAGAGAACACTAGTAGGGAGAGGGGTCAGTGGCGGGCCATAGAATAAATTGCAATATAATTTAAGAAATGCTATTAAGTTATTGTATTAAGAAACTTTCTGGTACTACATATATTCAGTGATATATTACAAACATTTTCTGCGAGTTTGCGTTAAAATACTTTCATTTTCTGAGATAGGCAAGGTCACATATATTTGAACATTTTCTGTACTTGCGATCCTTTCCGCAGGGACACGGCGAAATCCTTCTTTTGAAGATCTGGTTGAAAATTTACTACGTTGCTTTGGTTGCATAACTGCTCTGTAAGTAGGCAGAAACTAAAATCAGAATTTTACGTGATTATGGGTAGATCTGGCTGTAAGAGAACGCCGGAGTTTTCAAAAAAGTGTTTAGGCATGGTGACGGTATCGATTTTTTTATACATCCGATAAGCATTTAAAGACGAGATTACCACTACGGTCTCAAAAATCTTCCAACCATAAAAGTCCTAAACGATGAAACAATGACCTAAAGAACGTTACATGGAAAAGTATGCTGAAATCCGCCGTTCCAATTTGTATGCGACTGTTAAATGCCTTGATTAATGTTCATTCAATAAACAGTCGTATAAACGCACCCGACAGTACATGTGTCATGACACACGAATGTGGAATATGCGGGTGTAAATGTATCTATGTATTCAAATAAGAAACCTAATCAGATCTCAGTTTAAAGAAGCTACTATCATTTCAAATATTTCTTTTTAGATCAAACACCCTAGTAACGGTATATTTTGTAGCAGAGGCATCGTTTGCCTGGAAATCCGAGCGAGGACAGCGTTTTCTTGAACACAACGGGTGTGACATAACGGAGCGCCCTCGTGGAGCCGGAAAGCGAGTGTGAGTGGCGAGGGGGGCTGAGGCTTTTTGTTCGAATTCCGCGCTGGCAGGGGGAAAGCGCACGCGAGGCGGTGCGAGGCGGCGCGAGGCGTCTGTCGCGGCTGCGGCGCGCGTTGCATCAGCCCGGGCGTCGACGCCCGCCGGCGCCGCGCCGCCCCGCGCCAATCAATGCCATCGGCACGCCACGCGCCCGCCGGCCGCCGGCCGCTCGCGCTGCGGCGTTGTCCGCCGGGACGTTCACGTTGTTGTCGGTGTCATGGTTGTTGTCGTCGTCTATGTCGTTGCTGGCGTCATTGTCGACGACGTTATTTTTGCCTATCTTCCCATGGTTGCGGTCGTCGTTATTTTTGATTTTTTATTGTTGCGGTCACGCGAAACTAGCCTGCTAAGGTCGGTGTTAGCTTCCTATAGTCTTAGCCTGCTAAGGTAAGGTTTATTGTTGCGTTCATGTTGTCGGTGCCATGGTTGTCTCTGTCGTTGCTGGCGCCATTGTTGACGTTTTACTCAATCTTCTCATTGTTGCAGTCGTCATTTTTATTTTTTATTGTTGCGGTCACGCGGTACTAGCCTGCTAAGGTCGGTGTTAGCTTCCTACAGTCTTAGCCTGCTAAGGTAAGGTTTATTGTTGCGTTCATGTTGTCGGTGTCATGGTTGTCTATGTCGTTGCTGGCGGCATTGTTGACGTTGTTTTACCCAATCTTCTCATTGTTGCGGTCGTCGTTATTTTTATTTTTTATTGTTGCGGTCACGCAGCATTAGCCTGCCAAAGTCATTCGTCCCGTAAGAGTGGTGCATGTTTTATCGCGGGAGGTGGCGATGGTCTGTCCCAGCCGGCTGGCGAGATCCGGCGCCGACCTACCCGTGGGCTTGTTGGGTTTTCTCCAACCAGGTTTCTTCCATCAGGGAGTCTCGATTCCAGCCGGGCTCTTAAGCTCCCGACATATGAGGTAGTGTAGTGCATGTTAGTGTATGTGTGTAAGGGGTGACGATAGCACAAGGAAGAAGGCAGGTTAGAGCGCTGTTCGTGGCCCGTTTGTTAGGGTATTGCTCCGACATTCGTCTGGTGTTGCTGGAAGAAACCAGACAAAACTACCGATCAGAGCAGTCAGCCGCTAGAATTCTCTTCAAGGCAGCGGCTGAATTCGACCTAGCTATGTAGCTAGTATCGTAAATTTTGCCACCGTCAGGACTCCAACCCTAGAACTTCTCGGTTAGAGGCACTACACTGTCGCCGTCATTGTCATCATTGTTATTGTTATTGTGATAATGATAAAGGTAGTGTTTAGTAATAATGATGAAGGTATTAATGAAAAGCCACGATAAGGTTGGCTGATTAAAGACCAACCAGGTTAGTAGCACAAAATGAGTGAGTGAGTGAGAGAGAGCAAGTGAGAGTGAGTGAGTGAGAGTGAGTGAGTGAGAGTGAGTGAGTGAGAGTGAGTGAGTGAGAGTGGGAGAGAGCGAGAGTAAGAGTGACAATGAGAGAGTAAGAGTGAGAGTGAGTGAGAGTGAGATAGTGAGAGTGAGAGTGAGAGAGTATGCGATAGTCTATGTGACGGAGAATGTGTGTCTGTGTGTGTGTGAGAGAGAGAGAGAGAGAGAGAGAGAGAGAGAGAGAGACTTAAATGAAATCATCAAGTTAGTTTCCATTGTTTTGTGGGTTTTGAAATTGTTGAGAAATTCAAGTTGGGAAAGTCACTTTAGGTGTAGCAACTCCCTCCAATTTTAATATTTCTAGGAGAGCCAGATCATTATAGAAAAATAATATAAATACTCACAAATTAGTTAAACATTTTTACGACATAAAAAGGAGGTTTGAATAACTTGTCATACGCAGAAATTAACACGGAAATATGATACTGAAAGAGAACAATGAGACAACTTGACTTGATTTATTGACAATGCAAAGAACGTTAATTACACCCGTCTTATGTGTCACACAGGTTCTAGTTTCGTTTAAATATGGGTCTGAAATTGAAATATACCACTTTTGTACTTGTGTTTTTTGTTAATTTTAATACTACTTAAATAGTCAACCAAAATCTAAACGTAGTGCAACCAATGGCGCTGTAGAATGGTACGGTCTTCCTTCTACTAGTTTCCTAATGGCTGCTTGCATTTTGGTATGGCCGCAACCTCTTCTCAGTTATTACCTATCTGCGCCTAAATTTTATTTTTCACATACTTTTCAATGTTTCTGTCCCCCACCAGTAGAACTGAATTATAGCTTTATGAATTATAGAAGAGTAAAACCTGGTCCTATATGCAAATTTCCATTGCAAACATTGAAGGCGTTCTTGAGAAAATGCCGTTTGAGTGAAACTGAAACTTCGAAAATTTGAGCTCATTCAGAGAAAACATTCGCGTTTTACATAAACTTCATCAGAATAATTCCAAGCACCCGTACCCATAAATATAATAATGTATAAAAACCCCTGTAATATAAGTATTAACGACGAAAGAGATGTATCAAAATATTACATTTCTGTACAGAAAAATACTTCAAAATAGCACTATCCATCCAAAAAAAATTGAAGAAAAAATTGGAAGCCATTTTTAAGAAAATCTTGTTTAAAATTTTATTTAATGTAGCCCATATTTCATTCAATATTGCTCATAATCTACTAGTAGTTTCAAAAATGTTCATGACATTATTTAAGAATTAATTATGCAGAACAAAGGATAAAAAATCTCTATCATCAATATAGTCGTATGAGGGCGTTCAAAAAATGCCAAGCTTTTGCTTTATTGGATAATTCGGAGGTAATAGAGTGGGTTTTTCACTCTTTTTCTAACAGATTTTTAAAGAAAAAGTTTGATAAAATTTTCAAAAATGTCCCTTGGGCTTTGTGTAAAGTATGATTAAAATTTAAAGATTTTTTTTAAAAATAGCTGGACTTCGAGTCGGGCCACATGAAGTTTGAAAATATTAGTTTTGGAAAACATCTTCGAACAGTTTAGGCACAGGTGTTGAGCGAAAGTTTTTCAGAAAATAATTGTCTTAAAAATTGTCTGTACTTCACGCAAAATTACGTGAATGTTACTCACATTTTCGAAAACATTGTACATGACCTTATTTCAAGATCTAACTCAGAATTTATTGACTTTGGGGGAAAATGAGTGAAAGCAACAGTTTTTGCTAGGCATTTAGTCTACGAAGTCCCTCTGATTGTTTATCTGTTGTTTCGTATCTGCTAAAATTGTATTGTATATTAGCACTATACTACTCTCCTACGGGGCAATTTAAGCACAAGGTATTTGGTCAAAATCTAATAAAATGGCTACTAAATTCCCTTAGCAATTTACAAGTACGGCGATTACATTTTGTAGGCCATACCAGATTATATTGCATTTGTGCATCATACCAGAGTATAGGTAATGCAGATCCATGCGGCTCGCATTTTAAATGTCTGCATCCTTCTGGAAAAAAATGGGGTGACAGAATCAAGATACCTCTAAAGTGGGCAAAGCTAGATCTTTGCATTTCGTCATGAGAAATCTTCAAAAAGCAATATGAACATTTAATTATTTTCTTCTAAATTGTAAATTTATTTAGTATATACAAGTGGCTTGCAGCATCGAAATGCTAAAACCACACAAAACGGTTTCCCAAAAAGTAGAACGCTCATCACTCAAGAAAATAAACTACTATCGTATAACTTTGTTATATTTTAAATAGTTTTTCAAAAACAGTCTTCACAAATACTGCAATAACATAGTTTAGTATATACGCAGTAAAGTGCTTTACACACTACGAATTTCCAAAATGTTGCTGTTCCATAACAAAACACGTAAATAGCAAATATTTAATGGCATGAGGTTTCTTCCTTGGAGACTTTCTGTCGCATATCATCAGTTGTGTCGCAAGTAGTGACGTAATGAGTATGAGAATTTAATGGAAAAGCGCAGTGTGAGAATAAGTGGAACAAAAGAATCAAAATTTGCATTTTTTCGTCAAATTCGAAAATGTTTCATTATTTAGGATTTTTTCCGAGTTTCTGGGTATATAGCGAAATCAGGGGTACAGGTCAGAGCTTTACTTACAACAACCACAATACTAATAATACAATAAGAAGAAGAAATTTTGGTATTGTGACCACGAGATGAAATGTAAATAATAAGAATATTAACAATTAGTTTTTGATTGATTAAATGACTAGTGATTCCGGGCGCGTCAACTGCTAAGGTCATTACCCCATACGTCTAGTGCATGTTTTTTCCTCGGGAGGTGTGATGATCTTTCCCGCTCGAAGGTGAGATCCGGCGATTACCATCGACTAGCGGGATTTTCCCCAACCAGGCATTTCCCATCTGCGGGTCATCACTCCAGGCGGGACAAACTCTAACCGCCCGTCTGGTCTCCCGGCATGTGTGCTAGAGTAGTGTATGTAAGTGTGTAAGCAAAGGGTTAGGATAGGAGAAGGAAGAGGAAGGAAAGATCGGGCGCAGTCCATGGTCCGTTTGTTAGCGTACTGCACCGCCATTCGCCTGGTGTTGGTAGGAAAAACCACAGAAAACTACCGATCAGAGCTGCTGTCCTTTTGAATTCTGCTCCAGACAGCGTCTGAATACGACCAAGCTATCTAGCTAAATCGAAAATCCAGCTAACGTCGGGATGCAAAACTAGGACCTCCCGGTCAGAGGCCCTGTAGTGATATCAGTTGATGCCATGAGCCACCTCTCCCGGTAATAATTAGTGCTTTCGTGATAATTAGTAGTTTCTTAGTGCGAAGGTGTCACCTAGTCCCTTCAGAGAAATTCCCTAGCACAATGCTGAAACATTAGATAAAGGTGGTGTGATGGGCGTGTTGGCTCTGAAAGTGGTTGAAGAGTGAACGTGTCTCTCCCCTCTCCCTCAGTGCATATCACCTTCGAGGGCAATACCTGTGGAGCGTAGAAGGCCGAAAGCCGGCGAGGGCGGGGCGGGGAGAGGCGGGAAGAGGCGGGAAGAGGCGGGGCGAGACGGGGCGAGACGGGGAGAGACGGGGAGGATCGGGGAGGATCGGGGCGGATCGGGGTGGAGCGGAGCAGAGCGGAGCGGTGCGGGACGGAGTGAGGTGGGGCGAGGCGAAGCGGGGTGGGGAGGGGAGGGGCGGGGCAGAGCGGTGACAGGCGGGGCGGAGCGGAGTGAGGTGGAGCGAGGCGAAACGGGGAGGGTGGGGCGGGATGAGGCGAGGGGAAGGGGCGGGGAGGGGCGGGGTAGGGCAGGGAAGGGCAGGGCGGGGCGGGGCGGGGCGGGGCGGGGCGGGGCGGGGCGGGGCGGGGCGGGGCGGGGCGGGGCGGGGCGGGGCGCGACGCGGCGCGGCGCGGCAGCGGCCGTGACATTGCCTCCGTCGCCCCTCACGTCGCGTCGCGCCGACCGCCTTTGCGTAAGCGCACGGCCGAGCGCAGCGCAGCGGTGCGACCGAAAGCCAGCGCCAGCGAAAGTGTTGGCGAAAACAAGCCTGACCTGCCTCAAGTGCTCTCCTGCTAAATGGCCCGGAATACACTTCGCCCCGCACCGCACCGCACCGCGCTCCTCAATGTCTTGCTCGCGGCCGAACGGACGAAAGTACATTGCCACACTCTTCCCAGCTGGCCTTGCATCGGTGCCCACGAAATCTACCAACCCCTGTTATATCTACCGGTCTCCTAGGGACAATTCTCACTTTGTGAAAAAGTCCTCAGCGTCCCCCAAACATAACACTAACATATTCTTTAGGTCTATCTCGTTCACGTATCAATTAGATTTGTTTCTTGTAATGTTCATAATGAGAATATAATATTACAGGAAAAATATTTGGATATTTGGGGAAATGTCTGTGTGTAAATTAAGCAGTAGTGACTAAGATGGATTGGCTCACACGGACGGAGAGACAGACAGACAGACAGACAGAGGGATGGACAGTATCTATATACTACGTAAACGAGAAAGTAAAGAAAAATCTACTATTTATTTGATGTGTTTTAATTGACAAATTGAAGAACATAATATTTGTTGTCTCCGATGTTTATTCTATTTTATAAAAAAATATTTTGTATCTCGATTCTCCAGAAAAGTAAGAAAAAATACAAATTATCCAAAATTTTAATTAATTGAAAAATGTAATTTAAAATATTGTTAATTGCAAAATGATGTCTATTTTCCTGCAATCACTTTGCCATGTCACGCTCTAATAGACAATTTAATAGTATGCCGTAATAACTTTATTAGAACCATTTCAAAATACAATAATGTTGCACAAATTCCGCCTTTCGCCCTTTTCTGCCAAATTCGTAGGGACAGAACATCCATTTACTTTGCCTTTACCTATTGCTAATGTACTTGGCAGTATTCCACGTTCTGTCGGAATTGAGTTTTGATGCCCCCCCCCTCTGCACTGCCTTACGCATTTTAATTCTTTCTTCCAAAGTTAAAATTTTGTATGCATAATTTCTAGATAGTGATTTGAAAAGCATAAGTGTTTCTGTTGTACATCAGTATCCATCAACTCATCTAACGTCTTTCTTCCAAGACGTTTTGAAATAGTTATTTCCCAAATTACACTTTCGTCTACTTTTGGATGTATTGTTTTCTTTGAAACTACAAATTCAAGCTTTGAGTTATCGGATAGTAAACTAAAATTTGAATTAAGTAAAGATTTTTAATAGTTTTAAACCTAAAGTGAAGGAGAAAAGTTATCTTGTAATTCTAATTCGTAGTCAGTGTCGAGTTGATCGGAGACTACAAAAATGCTGTTACTACTAACGTGGAACAAGTTAGGTGATAACATTCTCAATGGCGTCACAAGGCTCACATTAAGAGCCAACATGAAAGATTGTCCTAATTCCAGAGGTTGGATTTCAGTCAGTGGACTCAATTTGAAGCTGTTTTTGTTTGTCCCAGTTCTCTAGAGCTTAATTATGATGAACTGATCCACTAAGCATCAATATAATGTGTCAAGTTCAAGTTACCACTTTTGTACATACGAAGATTCCAACTGAATACACAGGGGATCGGATTAATCTAATTGGTGAATTTTGCTTCTCATTTCATTAAAAGCACTATGAGTTAAAATTAATACCATGAGGTCCTCTCAGAACATTGAACGTTATTTACTTCGATATGTTCAGCCCTTATCAGTCTTCATATCCGAATCGTTCCCAAATGAACTCTAATCTTCATCTCAGTCTGACGTCCCCACGCACTGTATCGATTTCTAGCCGACAAACCAAGCTGACTCCCAAACCGACTCGTTACCGACGAAAACAACAGTCATAGTAACCGTTGTATCACCAGTCCCTGATAGTGCATTAGTTCTACAGGTACATTCCCATTGAATTTACATCTTGCACAATTAGTTACATAGGCTGTCGAGACTTATCTGCACAAAATTGGTACAATGAACTGAAATTACAGCAAATCACGTCGTTACAAAACTTTGCAAAATTCTATTTACTACATTAGAAGCCATTTTTGAACAACTTGAGAAAATGTTTTGAAGGCGTGGTGTATGGAACCCCAAACATTTTTATTTCCGTTTCAAACATAAGGGGCCACGACATCAGGCAGTTCGATCGAGTAATATTATTTTTGTTCAAAATCCTGGCTGCGTTTTGGCCTCTGGCGTTGTCCACAGATGAACAGACGTTTTGCGTTACCAATATTTTGGTATCAAGAACCCACAAAACCCGGATTCTGACTCCCCAAGGTGTAATACATGCTACTGAAGTAGAATGCAGGAAAGTAACTAGTGGTGCTACAGAATAGCACAGACTTCTTCGCATTAGTTTTCTATTTTCTTTGGTGTGGGCTAGCTATTCGCCACGTCTCTGGTCAGCTGCCATCTATCACCGCCCTAATTTTTTTTAATTTTTTCAATTTTTCGATTTTCTTATACTGGAACCGAAATGTTACTTTAAGAATATTAAATAAAAGTAAAACCTCCTCCTGAATGGCAATTATTAGTCAAAAATTTGGAGCCGTTTTTAAGAAACTGGGGTTCAAGCGTTATTGTAAATGCGAAATTTGAAGCTCTATTTTACATAAAACAATACAGTTTTCGAAAACCTTAATTTGAAATCATTTGGAATTCTTCCAGTCACAATTGCAATTATGTATATCAATTGCTGGAAATGTGCATATTAACGGCGTGAAAGGGTTTTCGAAACAGTTACATTTGTATATTTTTTAAAAGCAAGAAAATGAAGCAAAATTAATTGTATGCGATCTTAAATAGTGCTATTTAGCATTATCCGTACGAAAAGTTTGAAAAAAAATTGGAACCGGTTTTGAGAAAAAGGCGTGTCTGAACATGCGGAATATTGAGCTTATTTTAACAGAAAATAGATGAGTTTTCGAGAAACATTATTTGACATTATTTACAGAAAGTGTACTCATAAATATAATAATGTAAACAAATTTCCGCTAATGTAAGTAACGACGTGAGACAAAAGTAAAAAAAAATAATTTTCGTACATTTTGAAAAAACAAAAATAGGGCACTATGGCGTTTATATCATATTATAGAGTACATTTAGCACTATACCTATCAAAAGTTTAAAGAAAATATTTGGAGCCATTTTTGACAAAATTTGCTTTTGTAATTTTTTTAATTGCACATATTGCACGAAATATTGCACGAAAGTTACTAAAAGTTTTAAAAATGAACTTATTGAAAGAACTGATTTTGCTCATAATTTCAGTAGTTCAGCATGTGCGTAGTCGTAACCTGACATGCGCTGTATTCTGAATGACCTCTCAAAGGACAGACACACGCAGCACGCCTTGGAGCCACACGTGCTGGTGATACGTGCCCACTGTGCTACGTTTGTGGCAACAAATCCCCGATTTCTTCAAATCTCCCCATCTTGAGTCATCCGGTTATAATGTTATGTTACGAACTAAAACAACGTCTGATACCTACGGTTTTAAAACACTCGGTGCTTATTCCTACTCAATTTGTTATTGGTTTATTATTCTTAAATGCAGTAGTTCAGCATGTGCGTAGTCGTAACCTGACACGTCCTGTATTCTGAATGACCTCTCAAAGGACAGACACACGCAACACGCCTTGGAGCCACACGTGCTGGTGATACGTGCCCACTGGGCTACGTTTGTGGCAACAAATCCCCGATTTCTTCAAATCTCCCCATCTTGATTCGTCCGGTTATAATGTTATGATTCGAACTACTACGACTGTTAGGTACGATTTTAAAACGCTCGGTTGTTATTTCTATTCATTTTATTTGTTGTTTTTTTTTAATCTCAGCCGTTCAGCATCTGCATAGTCACAACGAAACACGCGCTGTATTCTGAGTGACCTCTCCATGGACAGTCACTCGCAATATGTTTTTGAGCCACACGTGCACACTTCTACTTCTTTTGGAACAACAATTCGCCGAATCTCCTATCGTTTACCATCCAATTTAGTCGTTTTGTTTGAAACTAGCGATATATATCCTGGCTATCTGTGTAATAGCTACTGCTTTGAAACGCGGCTATCTCAGTAGCAATAACATACTCTTCTCACAGAACGTGCTCATGAAATTTATATCAATGAATCGCGAACAATCGTAATCATTATATACCCTCTTTCTGACCCCTTTACTTGTCTAATACATGTGAGGTTTCTGTCATTGTCCTCTTACATAATTTTTAAGTTATTTTTCTACGACGGTCAATAACAAAAGTTTGATTGTTTCCAATATACTAGCTACTAAATTATCAATTATTGTTTATTATCCTAGACACTTTGTATGGACTACGCTTAGACATTCTCTTAGATATCTTGGACTTTTTGTAGTGAAATGAGTCTGTCAGACCCTTCTTCACCAATTTTGCAAACACATCAAGGAATGTTCAAGGCCATTCTCCAACAGTATTTTCTATGTCTCTTTATAAAAGACTTGAGAATTCTTGGTGGTTGGTTCAACGTTTTTTACTGCTATGATGCCATATTTTATGCATCGTATTTTTAAATCCAATAGCAGTTGTTTTCGATTTGCAAATCTACATTGATTACTTCCACTTCTTCGAATATATTAAGGAGATATAGTTTTTCGTCAAATTGTTTATTTTTTTAAATTTCGTAATCAATCTTTAAGAGAGGGGTGTGACTAACTAGTAAAAAAATTTAACCATAACTGTTTGCGAATTCAATATTAATCAGATATTTGTAAAGCGAATAAACCGTTTCCATAAACCCAAACATGATGAATACATCTTGAAAACGTCAAAAATATTATGTACATTTTTGTTCAATGTTTCACTAACATATTAAAGTCAGGCGAATTGAATGCTTTAAGAAACCAATTGAAAGCTGAGCCCTGCATGTCAGAAGAGGTGGGAACGTGGAAGTAACTACAAGGGTCAACTTCGGGATGCATAAAAAACTGCTCCGAGAAGCTAACAGCGCTTGCATAAGACTGATGAGAGATGCCGATGAGCAAATTAATTGTGGTCTTGATGGTTTGTCGTGACTCGGCGGCGGCGGCCCAGCGAAGGGCAATGCATCGGCGCGACCTTTCATTCGCCAGCCCCCTTGCCCGGGTGGGGGGCGGGGGCGGACAATGTGGGATGTGTGAAACTTGCCGGTTATATTTTACATTTACTGTTGTCCTTCGCTTTTTTGCAGGCAGGTTTCCTTATATAATTAAGCTGTTAAGATTAATAATATTAAAGCTTAAAAACTGTAAACATGATGCTTATTTGGTCTCATATTGTTCCCAGAAGAACAGAATTGTTAGGGTAGTTTAGGGTATAGATTTTATCCATCTTCAGGCTAAAAAAATATTATTATCATATTTGTCATAGTTGCCATAAAAACAATTAAATACGGACTCCCGTTGATGCATATATTTATTAATGCTGCAAGCACACTTTAAGTGCACGATATAGGTATGTAAAGCTTCCAGGCCTTGGAATGTCCGTCGTGTTTTTATGATAATTATAATATACCTGAAAATAATTATTATTTTAGCCTGAATCTTGGTAAAATATGTCCCCAAAACGTAGCAGTAATGTTCTTCTAGGAACAATATGTGACTAAATAAACATCGTGTTTGCAGGTTTAAAGTGTGAATGTGTTCATGGCATACGTAAACCTGTTTGTAAAAAAAGTGAAGGTCAATAATGAATGTGAAATAACATTAATAACTGGCAAAAATAAATATATTAGCGGTCATAACCGAAAGTATTTTTTTTTTAATTTTTAGTACACCATCGTTTTAATTTTTCCCCCTATTAAAACATAATCCAATAAACTGAGCAGCTATTGACTATTCTATGCCTCTCGTGAGCTGGCACCATCACAATCAGTTACCACAAAACCAAATATGCCGAAAAATTATTACGAATGTTTATTTGTTTTTTGTTGGTTTTTTTCTCATCAAATTTTTGCGTAATTCATGGTGAGCTGGCTTAAGTTGAAGCTGGCACTGTCATAGTGGGTTACCACAAAACCAAATATGACATCTTGTAGAGCGATTTAATGGCTAATTAATTACGAAAAAATTAATTTAATTTCTCTCCAATCTTCCGAGTAGTTAATGGTAAACTAGGACTTAGTATTTCCATTCTATTATGAGTATATATATATATATATATATATATATATATATATATATATATATATATATATATATATACACATATGGTAATAACCGCCACGTTAAACGGAACGCGAAACATACAACCTGGAGAAGCGTTCAACCTGAGGTTTGTAATGACCCCTGGCAGGGGACCGGGGAGCGTTAGTACTCGCCGCAGAGTGGGGGGGGCGTCAGGTCAACGGGGTCAGACGGCGCAGCGCGGTGGGCAGTTACGGCCGTCGGGGCGGGCAAAACTCCTCAGTCGGAGGTTTCGCACGTCGGTTCTCCGGTAATAACTCGCGAATCTTCCAAGTCCCTTGGCACAGAAAACTAACGAATACAAATTTTTGCTGGTTTCTCCTCATTCGAACCCTTCGAGCTCCAACCAAACTCGAACCCTTTCAAAACATCTTTAATTTATCTGATATATTGTAATATTTCAACTGTCCTACAGAAACTTAATTTTTCTTCAGCTAGATTTTCCATAAATTGGGTGTCAAATAAAGTATATCCTCAATCTTGGAACTTAAAAAGAATTAACGAAGATGAAAAAAGCTAATTATAGAGCAGTTTCATGGTTTCATATTACTTTCATTTATTTTTTGGCTGAAAATATCTTCATCTGTCGAGTATATATTCTACGTTAATAACGCAGAGAAAGCGGACAGGATATTGTAGAATATCCGGATTTCACACATTCTGCAAATATTCGAACACAAGATCCCGAAGCACCCCCCCCCCCAATCAACGGGACGCGGTGGCGGAAGTGTAGCAAGAAGCAACGAAGATCTTTTGACATCGACACAAGATGTTCCGGTTATTCAACCAACATACCGGTAGCACTGAGTGGACCGAAAAGGTCGCGAGGCGAAATGAATTTTTGCCCGAGTGAGCGAGCGGCAGGCCCTCCCACCGCGGCCGGGGCCGGGAGATCCCCGGGTTCGATGCCCGGCGGTGCCCGCGCGCATCTCCTCCCCCTCCAGACCCCTGGCTATTGTGCGGCGCGGCGCGACGTACACACAATAGGCGAGCAGGGTGGAACGGGGGGGAGGGGCGGGCAGCTCTCGGCTCCGGACGACGCCTGTAACCGGAGCGGCCTTAGGCACCCTCCGGCCCCGCCGCGACGCGCAAAAACGGCCCGCGCCGCCGCGCAGCCCCCCCCCCCTCCCCGGGGCGGAATGAGTCAGCCATCGCCTTTTGCTCTACAGCAGGGGTCTCCAACTTGAAGGGTCACAATAAACTCTTCAATATGGCGGCAGGTCATATTTTCATTACTCGGGCGCTCCAGACCTGACTTTCCCGTACTGGTTATTTCGGCACTTTGTCCGGAGGCCATGAAACGGGGGTGGATGGAACCATGCGTGATATCTGGTAACAGTATGCAACCATAACGTAGGGAAACACATTTGGATGATTTTTAATTTTTGAATTTACAATTCAGCTAGGTCGAATCCAGTCGCTGTCTGGAGGAGAATTCTAGCGGCCGGCTGCTCTGATCGGTAGTTTTCCGTTGTTTCCAAGATCAACACTAGGCGAATGCCGGAGCAGTACCCTAACAAGTAGGCCATAGACCGCGCGCGATCTTTCCTTCATCTTCCTTGTCCTGTCCTCTCCCCTTACACACACACACACACTTACACTAACATGCACTACACCACACATGCCCGGAGACCGGTCGGGTGCTTAGAGCTTGTCCCGGCTGGGGCGGTGCCCCGCTGGTGGGAGAGTCCTGGTTCCTGGGAATCCCCGCTAGCCGACGGTAGGTCGGCGCCGGATCTCGCTATCCAGCTGGGGAAGATCACCGCCATCTCCCGAGGGAAAAAAATGAACAACGAAACTAATGACCTAAGCTGTTGACGCGCCTGGAATCACTAACCAACCAACCAAAATGAATTTACCAGAAAATATCCTTAAATTTAATTTAACCTGTTTTTACTTTATGGGGGTTCTGAACTCTGTAGAGCGCGTCTGCCACGTCCACAATGCTCTCGCCCGATTGGATGAAACTGACTTTCACTTTTGACTAATAACATTTCGTGGGCCACAATAAATGGCACTAGGGTCGCATGTGGCCCGCGGACCGCCAATTGGACAACTCTGCTCTGTAGAGAGCTCGACAAAACACCGCGCTATTTACTACTCGACCCCTTTCGGCTTGTATAAAGTACACTGTTGTTAGTGAGTAACACAGTGCCCTTTACTTGTTTAGTCGCCGCCAGCGGTGGGATCTTTTTGTATCGGATATTCTGAAAGGATACAATTTAGTTGAAGTGCAGTCGGATGTGGATGACGTACATTGTTATTAGAGGGAAACATGTTTAGGATCTCTGCTTGATTATTTGCCGAAAGTAATGGCGTGCACCAAATGATCTAAAATATTCGCATTTAATAAGTCGGCTTTGAACCTTATGATGTACTCTATGAATTAAACAGTTCGTGGCGATTATCTCAGACAGTCCTCTGCTGGTTTCATACTGATACAGAAGACACATGACATTTCATACGAATTTCTTTAACTTAGTTACAAGGTTAATTCCCAATAGTTGCTAGGCGCATCATTAATGGTCCGCACAAAGATCTACCTAGGAAAATATATCTTTATCCGCATGTTGTCGTGTTTACCCCGCACAGTAGAGGGCCAATAATGGTGTAACGTACAGTTCCAGCTCGGGGCTGTTGAAGACTGGTTGCAGTAGGAAACTACATTCACTTTTGGAACAATGATTTACAAAGCCTGAAATGTTCGCACGGGTTCTAGTATTTTTTTGTAAATTTGTATTTTTGTCGTCGTTATAGCCTTGTCGTCGCATGACGTCTGCTGTGTCGTAAACAGTGAAGCACAGAGAATGAGGATTCAGTCTGTACGCGCAGTACGAGAATATGCGAAATAACACCATAGAGGGTTTGTTTTTTTTTCAGTAAAGATTGTTTTTATTTCATTGTTTTGGGATTTTTTCGAGTTCTCGGGCATCTAATCACCTCTCATTTGGTCGAAGGCTGCATAGTTTTCTGTCATTTTCATTCATGAAAACTAGTGTCTGGTTAACGAGCGTTTACATCGTGCTACAGTGTGGTAGCATACTTTTCACAGAATTAGATTTAAATGATCGGTTATAAATGATAATACATTTCACTAAGCATTGATCGCATTACCTTTTAATCTATTCTTGAAATATTTCAAGTAAAATGTAATTGTTATTGTTAAAAATGTTGTAATTGTTAAAAATGTAGCTAATATATGCTGGGGGCTTCGTATCCTTTTGCCAGTGTAGTAATGAAACCAAGTAAAATTACCATCATCTCCTCACAAATATTGGACCAAGAAAAATGTTTATAGAATACTTTACATAGAAGCAATTTACAATTATTTCACCATTATTACAACTAGCACTTTACAGTTATTTGTACTTTGTTCAGTTACGTAAGTTATTAGCCCATTCAAAGCGAGAAATGCAAATTCATTGCCGGTTCCAGTCGTTTCCATTTAATATACCTGGTACTGTCAGCCATTTTTAGTCTTAGCCACGCGGGAGAAATTAAAGTAGTGACGCCGAGGAGAAGTGCGAGGCTGTGTCAGCTGCCGTGAAGTCAATTAGAGGGTTCGGTCCGGGCGGCGCGCACGGGACCACGTGGCCGCTGTGGGCTCCAGCATGGCATCAGCATGACACCGCGCCCGGTGAAGTGAATTAGCGCCCGGGACACTTCGTTGCGGTCTTAACTGAGCCCCGGCGCCATTAGCGATTCTGTCGTGGAATGACATCACAGGAACAACTTCCTTCGTGCACGTGGCCACTACGTTACATCTTGTTTCACAACCCGCTAAATGGACTGTTCTAGGTAGTAGTATTTTTATAACCGTAGGTGTCTCTTCTAAGCTGGTAATCACGTGTACTAATCGCGCATTTTTTCTTGATCCTCAACAGCGGGGGTGCGGGGAGAGGCGGGTTCTGTCTACATCACGGCAGTGCAGGGCTGTCAACTTTATTGACAGAAAACTTGGTGTAATAACTCGTCTTGGACTAGATAGCTATGAGAACCAACGGAAGATTTTTTAAATTCTGATGACATTATTAATAGTTATAGAAATAATTGAGTAACAAGAAGGAACATGGTACACACACGTCGATAGAAAGAGAGACCGGAAGGAAGTCCGCATTGGAAAGGAAGACGGTGAGTAGCACTGCAAACTGCGCCGTGACGTTCCGAGTGGAGCTCATATTTTCTACCGGCCGTGCTATTCTGGGCTGAGAGAGGACTACGGAGCTCGAGAATCAAGAAAAAGTGCGAGCATAGTATCAGTGCACTCATCTTCTGATAGCCATGTTTCTGATATTGTTTCTCCAGCCCATCCTGCCATGTCCAGAAGAGCATTTTCTTGTTCTCTGTAAAGCTGTTTACCATATTTCGAAAAATTGTATCGGACTTCCAAAAATGAAATTGTATTTGGCCCGACTTCCAAAAATTTTAACGTCATAGTTTTTCACTCAGTGTATGATGACTGAAGTATGTGCATGCCTCGTCCATGAAAAACAATTTTCTTTCGAGAAATTTATATTCTTCCTTCTTATATTGCGTAATTTTTCACTTTATTTATCAATGTCATTCCGCAGTTCAACATTTGAACTACTATTTCTTTCTATTTGTTTAAATATTAGGATGAATAAATTTGTTAAATTTGTTAATAAACATTTTCAGATTTTAGCTTTTATGAGGAATTGGTTTTGGATTTGGAACTACATTCAACTACTTGACGAAATTATTTCATGGCATTGAGGTCAATTTTTTTTCATCTATTGAAATTAGCGGGAAAACGGCTTATATAGTAGTATATGTTCATAAATGTTTTGTAAGACGTAAAGTAAAAAGAAATATCGCGAGATTACAAAAGAAGCGAACACAAACACCTGCACTGGAGATGGAAATCACAATACTTTCAACCGACGCTGATAAGATGACCCCGGTTTAGATGCAACAGATACTTACGATTTACTTACTGAAAATGCTACTAAAATGGTTTTCAGACCCACACTGATCGACATAAATTATTTTCTTTTGAAGGAATCGACTCATTACCCCCAAAACATGAGAATGACACCGCGAATTAAATAGCGACTTATCACCTCATACTTTGAGAGCACAGTTGACCCTTCTCTAACAGGATGACGAGTAGTCGCGTGTCCACATGGATGACCTGACTTCAGCGTTCTGCCTTCGTGATTAACATAAAACAAACTTGGGACTGTGCTTTGGCAAGAGCGCTCCTTTTACGCTAAAATACTCTGTAAAATAAATATTACTATCACGACAGTTCTCAGGCCAATAACCTGTATGTCTCTTGTAAATCGTTTATCTCCTGAAATTCTTCACACCCAAAGAAATATTCATATCTCATGGTTATTACCATTCTTTCTTTTTCTTTCTTTCTTTCTTTGTGCACAATATGGTGATCTTGAAGAAATTCCTCTGACATGATTAGAAACATGACATGAAACCTCTTGTAGGTGTCTCGGACCAGAGCATCGCAGGATCGAATCCCGTCTCGGGCATGAATGTTTGTGTGTGTTTGTGATGTCCATACGTGTTCTCCCTACAGTTTCCCCTACAGTTTAAAAATAAAAGTGGTCGCTATATGCCCTAGATGTTGAAAAGCAACCTTAATTTTTTTTTTAATACTTGACATGAACAAAGAAATTTCCTTCGTTCGCAGTTTCTCATTAGTCATTTTCTGCTTCCATTTCCCGATCTCGCAGCAATGTGCGTCGTTTCGTGCGTGGAGTACCTTGGCGAATGATGCCTAATCTGTATACCATTAAGATACGCATAGGTCCTGTTTATCTAATTCCACTACATTCGGCAAATCGTGCTTGAAACGAAGTTTGCTTAGCCGCCAAACAGGGAAGTGGTTTCCTCCCCGCGCCTCCGGGGTGAACGCCCTCCAGCGCCGGCTAATAAGAGCGCTCTCCCAATAACGCGCAGCACTTACCAGGCCTCCTCATAAGCGCGCGCGGGTATTTCGCCGCCGCAGATTTCTCCGCTAATGACGACCTCGGCGCCGACCGCAGCGCGCGGACGCGGGCGCCGGCGCCGCCGAGGGCGGATGTTCGAACTCCGAGCCTCCCCGCTCCTCCCCCTCCCGGCACGGCCGGTGACCTCGCCCAGTCGCCGGCGCTGCGCTCGCGAGCGGTTCGCGAACCGGGCGCTGGAACCGCAGAACGAGGAGCGGAATTGTTCTAAGGCGGTGCTGAGTTTTTTGCCATGGCCATGCACTACGGAGTATGTCACCAGTCATATGATTAGAATCATAGTTTGACGCATTCAAAATAATTTTGTAGACTGCATGAGTTTCATGATGGATTGATTGTCAGTGTTTCCGGGCGCGTCATCTGATATGGCCATTAGTCCCGTAAATATAGTGCATGATTTTTGCTCGAGAGGTGACGGTAGTCTTCCCTTGCAGAAAGGTGAGCTCCGGCACCGACCTACGTAGGATTGTGGTGTTTTCCCTGAACAGGTATCTCCCACCAGCTGGCCACCGCCCAAACTCTAAGCTCCCGACCGCTCTTCCGGCATGTGTGGCAGTGTAATGTATGTGAGTTCACGTGTGTGTAAGTAAGGGATGAGGATAGGACAAGGAACAGGCAGGAAAGATCGCGCCCGGTCCGAGGCCCGTTTGTTAGGGTACTGCTCCGGCATTCGCCTAGTATTGATCGGAGAAACCACGGAAGCTACCGATCCGATCAGCCAGCCGCTAGAATTCTCCTCCAGACAGCAACTGAATTCGACCTAGCTGACAAGTTAGTGTCGAAAGTTCTGCCACCGTCGGGACCACGAACCTAGGACCTCCCGGTCTGAGGCACTGCAGGAACTTCAGTTGATGCCCTGAGCTACCTCTCCCGGTGTAAGAGTTTCATGAAAGTATATTATGATATATATCGTCCGTACAGAAGCACAGTGACACATTTCCAAAATGGGTATTATGCAGGATAACGATTTTATTCTTGTTGCTGACGTTTACTTCGCGATGTATGACAAAATAGTTTTATTATATGTTTTCATTCGTGTGAAAGTTTTACTAGTAAAAATGTCGTAAAATTATGAGTTACGTTTATTAGTAAAAATGTCGTAATTTTCTTAACTCGCGTTAAATACTATATCTGTACTTAACGCGAGTGACTACTTTACAGTATCTAGCTTTTCCCAATCACCGCCAATAACAGAAAAAAAGAAGCTTCAGGTTCACTGTAAGTATTACGAGTACATGTCAAACTTGGCACTTCAATGACATAATTAAAGCATAATTGAACATCCTTTCTGGCCACGTGAAATTCATTCTCACCCAAACCTCAGACCTGTCCAAGCGAGCCCTCAATTTTGAAGGGCTCTATTAATGTCGTTTTAAACGCTCAATTGCTCTATTACTGTTTAATGTTATCTCCCTTCTTGTAACAAAACCGGAATGAAAGAAATTCTCTGATCATTCTGATTCAACTGATTCACTGATTGAACCCTTGGCAGAAACGCAAAAGAAATACATTTTAAAAGCTATTACAATCATTTAACTTCAGAGCAATTACAGAAACTATTTAGTTACTGTGGCCACAACGACAATCTTTAAATAATACTGAAATAAGTCACATTATACCATGAGGAGAATTTTGAAGATTTTTACTTTTCCTTTCCACATTTATAGTTATATCGACTTTTATTTTCCAACATGTCTTGATAGCCCATGTGTACACGCCAACTGCTACGTCACCAAGGACAAACGCGAGGGAAAAAAGCTGCATTATTTCGCGAACACTGTTCTCACAGAGCTCCTCGTCAATAGAAAGTGGTGCTGGAGGGAGAAATTGAGCGTGCAAACTTTCGGGGCTTTTTCTCTCCTTTGCTTAGCTTCACAACTCTGAAGCTTGTTGCGGCTTAGATTTACATCAGACAAAACTTACAATAAGCGTACGTCCACAGATTCGTATGTAATATAACTTCTCATGTCCCTTCATATGACATCTCGTTACATTTAATCACTCTGTTGTCACATAATTGTGGAAATAACCAAAGAAAGAATGTTCTGTGAAAAACTTTTGGTCTTTTCTTCACATGGTCAACTTCCTTGCACCTTTTCATGTAAATTATTATATATTTAATAAAATAGCATTGTAAGATGTGTACATTGCTAGTAGATTAATCCTTTTCGTTTCATCTTCAGATCAGATATGAAAGACTGACACATTGAAGTTTCAACCTGGTAAAATGTTTTACACTTTCAAGAATGATAAAAAAAGTCCTCTTAAATTCAAACAACATTTAAAAATATCTGTATTGCTCCGTTATCTTTTTTAGAGAGCAAATGGTGCCCAGTACGATAAACTACTAAGGTTGATCCTAATGCTTCGACATTATTGGCGTGCATGTGAAACCTAACAAATGAAGCACCGTGTCAGGATCCGCCCCATTTGCTCGTTACACGGCCTCATTCACCTTTTCCCCGACGCTGCTCCCCCACCATCTCCGTCGCTACTGCAACTCCACCGCCACCGGCACACAATATTCACGCTGCGAAGCTGTCACGCATTCATTCCTCTATCTCTCCACGCCGCCTCTATCGTACCCGCCGCTCCTACCACCGCTCTTACCGCCGCCCCCACCGTCCGCGTTGTCCCCGCCGCCTCCGACGCTCTCGCCCACCGCGGACCCCGCCGACCCCGCCGACCCCACCGACCCCGCCGCCCTCGCGACCCCCGCCACCTCCGCCGCCCTCGCCCCCCCGCCGCCCTCGCCGCCCCCGCCACCCCCGACTTTCCCGCCTCCCCCACTAACCCCGCCACCCCGTCTTTCACGCCTCCCCCACCGACCCCGCCACTACCGCCACACCCGCCAACACGTCGACACCGCCGGCACGCTACCCAACCCCCGCTACCCCCACCGACCCCACCACTACCGCCACCCCCGGCGACCCCGCCGACACGCCCCCCACCCCCGCCGCCCTTGCTTCCGCCGTCCAGGCCGCCCCGCCCCCTCCACCCCCGCCCACTCTGCCTCCGCCGTCCCCGCCGACCCCGCCTTCCCCTCCACCCCCACCGCTCACCAGTCGAGTTTTCTTGTTAATTAAAGGGATCTTGATAAATGAAGTGCAAGAGTTGAGTGGAGGGGCTATGGGCAGCGACCGCGCGGAGCGAGAGGCAGAAGTGGGCGGGGCGGCGAGGGTCGCTCTGGGGCGGGCGTTGGGGGGCGCGAGCGAGGTCGTGGCGCGGCGCGGCGGTGCCGTCGCCGTCGGGGCTAACGAGCGGGAAATTGCCGATAAGTGCAACGCGCCGTCGCGACGGCCGGCGCGTGTGGGGCAGACGGAAGGGCGAGCGACGCCCCTCCCTTCCCTCACCCAACCCTGCCCCCCCCCGCCGCCATCCTCACCATCGCATCGACACTCAGTCGGGTGGCTCGGCAGAAAATTCGTTCTCTTTGTCGCGGGTTTGAATTTCTGGAGGGAAGCGATACGCGAAAAATGGAGGAGTGTTTGTAACTGTCAAATAAGTTAGGGCGTGAAATCTTGATATTAAACAGATAAAATATCAATTACACGACTACGTAATTTAAATGATGTGCAATTTGCTGCTTACGCCTTGGAGGCCACTTTATTTATTTATTTATTTATTTGTTTATTTACTTTACGAATGGCATAATTGCAAGTTCGTGGCTGATTCTTTGTAAATTAGATAGTCTCAAGTTAAGAATGTGAACAGTTATGGATTTCAAACACTAGCTAAGAACCTGGATCAGACGACGCCGGTGCGTGGATACGAATTCCAAAAACCCGCTAGTCTGAATCTGCCAATGTGGCGAAAGATAGTGGGAGATAGCGACATGTAGCGAATGATAGCAAAAGTACTCATACTCAAAGAAAATGAATTTATTTTTATGAATTTTTCTCATAAGAATGTGCTATAACTAAAATTACTGAACACACACGGCCGACATTGCAAGTAAGAGACTTGGTTGAATATAAACAACGCTTAACGCCTCACTTTAAACTTCAACGCATTTATTTACTCTCTATCGGAATAATGTCGTTAGTTACCATGTATAATCAGCTCCTCCGCACCATCACAAATGCCCCGTGGTACGTCTCAACAAAGTACGTCTCCAATACACAACTCCATAAAGAATTTCAGTTAGAACCGATTACCAACCACATTATTTTTTTATCCACCCATTTCTTCCAAAACATACCAAATATACCCAAACTAACCCCGCTAAAACTCTGCCAAAACCCAACTCACAGAACCCGCATTAAAAATGAATTTCCTTTCCATACATTCCTAAATAAATTCTCAGATCTCGATCCAAAGTAGAGATATTGTACAAAGATACCACTCTAGTAGTAATGTAAGTTATTTCAAGATTATTTGTAAGAGTATTGTAAGTTAATTGTAAGTAGATATAAGCAACTATAACAAATGCAGAGTGTATTAACACTGATCTTTGTATTGAACTATCCAAAAGAAAATAAATTTAAAAACAGTTCCCATATAATGGTCGCCGTCCGTTAAGTGTCACTGTTCATTTATCTGTTGGTTGCGCAATGTCAGCACAATAGTACAGAAGTTCCTGGAAAGATTTAATGTCGCTCGCCGCCAGAGGCACTCACAGGGTAACGCGCGGGCGGCGCAGATGGAAAAGCCGAGTTCGCGCTTGCGCACTTCCGTGTTTGTAATGGCCAAGTAATTTCGCCAGGTACTTGTTCCATCTGGCAGAAACGGTTATGCTTTCTTACGGAGCTCAAGAAAAAAGTTGTTCGCGTGTTACTCTCTAACAGGTTCCCAAGTGTGTGGAAGCTCTTGCGTTTAGGTTTTGATGAAAAAATTCTTATCATTTTAATGCTTATCATTTTCTTAGATTATTGTAATAACGTAATTTCACTTTTTAACTCATGTATTGTCAGGATGCAGAATGTATTCTTATTTTGGATGTATAAGTCTTTATGAATCTAATAAAATATAAAGCACGTGTTGAAAATTAACTAATTATTTGGATTTCAATTTCAATATAAGTGTTAACAATATTTTTGTCTACGAGATTTGGTTGTAACTACTATATAACTTTGTTCACTGATTTGTTACGCCATCTATGTCGAATTCTTTACAATCAAATTCGATCATCAATATTCATTTGCATGTTGAGGGAATCACTAACGTAAATCATAGATCTACATTTTATCAAGACCTCAAATTTTCCATCAAAACAAAAATCTGTTCATTAGAATTAGTAGGTAACTATTAGGCATTCTTAATATGTTAAAAGTTTCTGGTGAAAAATATCTGTTCAAATCTCAATTATTAATTGCACTTCGGGGGCAAATGATTGAATCAGCACTAGAAGCGCACGACCAAAAGTTTTTCAAAGCAATCAATAATAATAAAACACGAAATGTATGAACTGATACACTGCCTCTTATCATTATCATTCTACAATCATTAGCCGATTATGGTGACACTGACTAATGAAATGTTTGGGGAGGTGATCGATACATAATATCAAGCATAGATAGTTACGTGGAACAAATTTGAATGCAAACAGGGAGTTTGCAAAGATCGTCCCTAATTGCCACTACTGCTTCTTTTAACCTGGTCACGTCACAAGGGTCAATCACTGTGTGAACTTTTAAATAGTCTCTACTATGACACTATGTCTTATATTACAAGAAAATCCCAAGTTTCATTTCAAGCAAACTTATTGAGGCGTTTAGAGGTCTTTCTAGTGCTGAGTTCTGGCTTACAATTCAGCGAAAACTCTCTAATGCTGTTTTCTTTCTGGTTCGTTTACGAGTGTTTGTTCGTGTGTAGCAAATTATTTTATGCTAAAGATAAAACAAAGGAAGCATCATGTGTAAGTCATGTGTCTTGTGTAAGCGCGAAATGCACGACGCGACAACACGTATTTCCGTTTCATGCAGACCCTCAAATCCGCTCTTCAGGGTTGGTGATTGGGACTGCGACCCTTGGAATTTTAATCACAATGTTGAACATTTACAGTCAGTTTATGCAACATGCACATGCGTCTGAAAAATGAATTTTACTTTCATGATCTAGGCATATTTTATAAATTCGAAGCTACTGAAATGCTTAAAAGATTGATCGAAAAATAAAAGAGCTTTGTGAACTAATATTGTGAACTGAAGCGAAATAGGTACTGAAATTCAAAGTAGAAAAGAAAATAATCAGGAAAAAGAAGAAAAGAAGGGTAAATCGAATGTTAGAACTCAAAAGAAACGAACGAGTATGAAAATTAAGGTTCTGGAAAGAGAGACATACAAAAGAAATGAAATAAGATAATGTTTTAATATACAAATTTGGACATGGAAAATCTAAATCGAAAAAACTCTAAAATGCTAAAACAAATTATTAGGAATGAAGGATAAAACCTACCTGAATACAAAAAAACATGACTTTTCGGGAACGTAGATCGTAGAATCTCCGCGTGAATACTGAAATCAATTGGATTGTGCACAATGTAAGATACATTGGACATTTCTTGATTGTGTTTTCAAGATTTTTTTAAAGTTTAATTTACACTGGAAAGAAATCGTGCATTTTTTTCGGTTTTTACTAGTTTGAAACTAATGTTTTAAAATTATCATTGTGAACGATTCATATTCACCATTAACCGTAATATAGTTTCGTGTAACGTTACTATCCCAATCATCACTCCAATAATAATCACTCTAATAATGCAGAGTTGCTCTGGCTCTAGAGCATTTCAAATTTTAAAAATCAATGTTCCGTTTATAGACTCAAAACTATTGATATTTTTAAACACGAATATTTGTAAAACTATTTTAGTAACCTCTAACATCAAGTTTTTACATGTGAAGGGGGACATTTGCATACCACAATCGTGTTCATTAATTTATGATCGAGATTCAGCTGACAAAACAAAGTCGAAAATTCTCAGACTAAACGCCTACAAATGTCACAAAAACGTTTAAATGTTTATTACCTTATTGTATAACACAATAGTAATACATTTATCAACAAAAAATTAACTAACATATCTTTCATTCTTGCTAAATTTTGTCTGAAGAGTGTTCAAATTATAAACATCTGAAAATTATTCTCTTGTTTTATTATTATATTTTTCATTCAAAAATAAAATATCAGCCAAGTAAAAGCATCGAGCTCAAAATATCGATATTAAAGAAATCTCAGCATCAATAAATCGATGTTCAATGCACCGGTGTTTGTTCACAAAAATCGATGTTTTGAAAACATTGTTATCGATTCCCTACCATGTACAGAACGGGCAACGTTCTTGACGTTGTACGTATCGACGGGTCGTTGTTTTCAGTTTCTAACATTGCATGGCGAAACTAATAGATCTACAACAGAACATTGTAAATGTTCTCAAATTAAATGATCTCAAATTCATTGTAATTGTAAAGCAATATTATAATACTAGCTGAATACGCAAAAGTGTTTCCAACGCGCAAAAATATTTTGCAGGTCCCTGTTTCAGACGTAGGTGCTTAAGTACTGAAGGCGACGGCTTAATCCATTGATCTAACATCTCTGAAGTCAGGGTCAAAGTCCTGAAATATATGATTTGTTTTTACATGTCAGGAGAAAATGATTTCAACGAAAATTGGACTGACGCCATTTTAATAAGAGTACTACTTTCGAGTAACCTTTTTTTTATTTCGAGACTTTTTTACAAATTTTTGAAAATGTCGTTAGAACTTCATGTAAAGTAACCCCCCTAAATTAAAATATATGTTTCAACTTCCAGGGATGATGACATCAACCAGATCGATCGGGGAATATCAAATTTGAATAGAATTGTGTGTTGTGTAGGCGCTAGCCTTTGCGTTGTTTAGTGATAGACGGACTGACCAATTTTTGGATAACCAGGGCCCACAAAACGAAGAAACGAGATTTTATACAACGCAAAGTAATTTACTAGGAACAGCTTTGAAGCATACTTCGGACTTCAGCCGGATGAAATGCTTTTAGTCAACACAAGATAGCTAAAGTACGTGTTAGACGTTAGGCGAGAAAAAATAATAGATATTATGTGGTACACAGGATTCAGACTGCTTTCCAGTTTCTAAGATGAGAGACAAGATGTGTTGTTTCCAATTTTACTGTATAAGCAGTATTTTTTATTTATATAATACCCTTAACCTAACCCAAACTCACTATATGAGTATACCATAGTTGACGAAGCACTGTGCATTTTCAATATGGGGTGACGATGCTCTGATCTTTATTGTTCACAATTTAATAACACAACCTTGAGTCTGTGCAACGTATAATTTCCAATGCATTTTCAAGCCCAAATACTTTTTGCGAACACATAAGACGCCTCTAACTCGGATATTATTATCCGAGTAATTCCTATAATTAGTCATCACCCTGAGGGTAAAACCAGCATTAGCCGGATGATTCCAAAAATAATTCTTTCATAGTCATTTACTCAGCTTTATCCAAATCGGTTATCGAATGTAGGAATTAACTAGATTATTTGCAAGTTACCCAAATTTATGTCTTTGGCTGTAACATATGCTCAAAAAGAAAGACACAAAACCCGACTCTTATAAAGAAATTTTATGTAAGCGACGGAGGATTGTTTTATTTCATTAATTCAAGTTTGATGTTATTTCATTATCGAGGGGACATGCGCTTTAATTGAATATTTATAACAGTCGTTTTCTTGTGTTAGACAAAACAAAAGCATTGTTTTATATTAAAACAATCAGTGTTCAAGTCTTTATATTTTAATTTGTTTGTGGCGTCACCAAGATTATAGGTTCCACATCTTTATCAAACTTTTATCACTTCGGCGCTGAAACTATATTGTCATCACAATCATCAAAATACAGTAATTGGCTAAAATGTATCAAATGCAGGGAAAACAACACTACATTTACTGCTGTTGATGCGACTTAAAATAAAATTAATTTAAAAAAAACACAACATTGAAAATGATAATGCTGCTTCCTCTGTGCAGTCGATAAAAAATCGGGAGAAGTGAGGGAAATGAAAATGGGAAGGAGAGTGCTGGCAGCAGACACGGAGCGCATGGAGGGCCAGGTCAGGCTGCCTCGCCACCGCGCCCCCGCCGTCGTCATCTTCGCACCACCTCCAACTCCGCCTTCGCCTCCACCTCCAAATCCGCCTCCGCCTCTGCCGTCGCCGCTACCTTCGCCACCGCCTCCAACTCCGACGCCGCTCCCGCCTCCGCCTCCCTCTCCGCCACCGCTCCCTCCTCCGCCACCGCTTCTGCCACCGCCGTCGTCGCCATCTTCGCCAACGCGTCTAACTCCGCCTTCGCCTCCACCTCTGCCGCCGCCCCCGCCTCTGCCGCCGACTCCAACTCCGCCTCCGCCTCAGCCGCCGCCGCCTCCAACTCCGTCACCGCCGCCGCTGCAGCCGAGTCACTGCGCTGCGGGCGCTCCGGCAAACGCGATTGCCCACATTACGTAAGGCCCTGCGCGTCGCCTCCCGCATTGTTCTCTGCGCGAGCGCGGACTTTTGCATAACGGAAGGCGGAAGACGCTACTTTGCAAACCCGATCGCCGCCCACGTGCCCCGCAAATGTTTTGGTCTTCTCTTGTAACCCGACAGGCCAAAGTAAGGAGAGTTATGCACATTTCACTCAAGGGCCTGCGCAGCCTAGAACAAGAGAGGGGCCAAGTACATTCCTAGGGGCCTTTGCCAAAGCTTTTTATAATTTTATGTCCCTTATTTTACTAGGAAATAAATAAAGCATACAAGGAATATTAAATTATAACTTCAATGACACAATAAATTCGTTTTATGTTAAAACATTTACAGGTTGGCCTGATATCTCGGAGAGCCTATTCTGCCACCTGACATCTGATATCCTCCGCCTGATATCTCGGAGAGCCTGTAAAGCAATTCCCAAATTGTCAGATTAAATAAAGGGAAAATCAGAAAATGAACATATTTTCGGGAATAAAATGTTACATTCCGAAGCCCTTTCAATATGTTTAGGGGGGCACGTCCCCCCCCCCCCGCGCAGCCTTCGATTTCACAAAAAAGGTGAGTTTTCAGGATCCACGATTTCAAGAAAAAGCCTTCACGAGCATTTCTCTAGTGAATTGACACTCTCCTCGCTGAGTGAAAGTGGTTCCTCGAAAATAATTTAGTATCTATTTCATTTTTAGTATCATGTACAAGTACAGCTATCAAAAAGATTCTACTGCACGAAAGAAAACAATCACTAAGAACTATGCTTGCTGGCATTCCACGAAATGGTGAAAGGCAGTGCACAATACGTTTTGATATTGAAAGAAACTCTACCAAAGGGGAATAAGAACTAATTGGATAAAAGAAAACTCGTGCAATTTCATTCCAAGGCGTGTGGGAGTCTTTTATCCCTCAATTGACTCGGACGATTCCGTTGCACAAGTGTAGAACGAAAGATGAGAACGAACAGTTGTGCAGAAGAAAAGATGTTACAGAACATTGCGTACTTTGAATGATGTAGAGTCTGAATAATGACTATTTTCAGTTTTGATAACATTATTAAAAATTCTAATAAATTGCTTGGCCACAAAGTATTTTGGTATAAAATACGTTGGTATTTGTGTCTTGCATAGAATCTAGGTAGTTTGGTGTGAATAGCGAAGGTTGGGCCGTCGTCTACAACTTGGTAATGCAAGAGGAAGCATGAAGTGTCGTTTCTGAATTATGATGTTCGTTCTTGTTTCTCGAAAGTCGACATTCTCGTTCAATGCGTTAAGAGGTGACAGACGCCGCTGAGTGCAGTCGATTTCGGCCGTTATCAGGTGCGTTCACTGAGCATTCAAGCCCCAAGCATTTCGGAGCGGAGGATGAACAATGAACTGGGAAAAAGCTGTCTACCCATATCGCTCTCGCTGTCTACTGCCAAGATCAGACTCTGACCTGATATCCGCATTTTTTTTATTATTATTTTTATTTTTATATTGTTTGGCATTACATTGTTCAGTTTACATATTAATTGTGCAAATGTTTGATGGACTTAATCTATCTTATCCTAACTTAAACTAACTTAAAATTATACACATTACAATTATTTTAAAAAATATATAGCGGGAGAGGAAGCAGGAAGCACCTCAGATTAGTATTATTCGAGGTTTGCGAACATTTTATAGAATGAGTGAAGTGGATATCTGTTTTTAATTCTTGTTGGATAATTGGGGGTTTTACCCAGTTTATAGAAGGATGATGCTTGTATTTGGGGAAGGTTTGTGTAGAAGTTGTGTGCAAGATAGGCTATTTGATTTTTTATTGTGTTTATATTCAGATCATTATGTAGTTGGTTGTTACTGATGAACCAAGGTGCTTTTGTGATTAATCTTAATATTTTGTTTTATATCCGCATACTCATAGCAGTAATCTTTGGTCGGTTTGGGGATCGGTTCGCAAAATGTGAAGGGGAAGAAAGAGTCGCGCGGAATTTGAAGCCCAATTGATTAAGATTTTTCATCCTCTCTCACCTAGAATTCACAAGAGGAATCTTAGGTCACAAGGATCAACAAGTCTTTAAAATGCTCATCCAGGCGGTCGCATCGTTCGGTCTAGATGCTAACAATGTCAGTGCACAAGAAACCTGATACATCTTCAAATTGTTTTTGTTAAGTAAAGAAATACTTTTCAAAATAACATAAGTTTACTAATAAAACTTTCATAAAGATAGTTCACAAAACAGACGGATATATAAGAAATGTGTCAGTTTTGTTGTGTACCGACGATTTGTTGACATTTCACCATTTTCGAGACTGAAATCCAGTATATCTCCCAAACTTTCAAACATTTGCACATCTTCGCATCTTTGTAACGTGCTGAAGGAAACATTGAAACTAGTGCAATAAAGGTATCAAATTCCACCAATGCAGAATGACATATTTTCTAAAAAAAAACGCCATTTCGCAATGTCAGTCGTTACAATATCGAAGAGCAGAGCATCTCTTAAGCTGTGGAAAACATAGGTATCACAAAAAAGGTTAAGAACTAAAAAACAGCAAGAAAGCTTCACAATGTTCCGCCAAATCGTCTGTGTTATTTCTGTAGTACAGATAGGTTTTCCGACTCTTGCATCTAAGCAATTTCAACTAAGAAAGTGTCAAAAGAAAAACTTTTACGGGGGAGAATAAATGTATATTCACATTATAAATATCAATATTTTTTTAAAAACACATTTAAATGAAGGACTTGCAAAAAGCAAAGCGACCCGACGAACCACTTAACGTTGTCTTTCTTGACATCTATCGTGCCCAACTCGAAAATGGGCATTCCAGAGCTTTAATTTTTTTTGTAATGTTCCTCTTGCGAGCTCTTTTAGGATCCGGGGGAAAGAGGAGCGACCGTCGAGTGTTGACCTGGAGAAATTATCGCATGAGAACGCTAGTCTCTTTTTTCCATCTCCATATTTACATGAACATGCGTTCATTGCTCACGAATGGTGAGGCAAGTCTTTCACTCTAAAAATCGAGTTCAGCAGTGAACGATGGACATTTGCTTCGGCAAACTGCCCACCATTTTTACATGAAAGGCATGCGTTCATGTCCAGTTCATGTCGTGCGTTCAATGCTCACGGATGGTGAGGCAAGTCTTTCACTCTGCAAATCGTATTCAGCAGTGAACGCTGGACATTTGCTTCGACAAACTGCCTCACCCCGTGACCTCGGCAGCACCGGACCCTTGCGGCCGCCCCAGGAAGAGCCTCGTTAGGGACCGTGCCCTCCGTCTCCCCCTCCTCCCCGCCCTAGCCCATCACGTGGATCGATCCCGGGCCCTCCGACGGCCATTTCCCCTTCCTAGGGGCCAACTCGCTCGCTCAGTCCTACGCAGATCGTTCGCGAATCCCGCACCCGGCGTGCCGCCACGTCAGCCTACCCGGCTAGCTGTTGAACCTCTCCGTTTGCGTCTCACAGTGTCCATTGCTCTCCCGCGCACTTCACACAGCACATACCCTGGCCTTGACCGCCAATCTGCTCGCTGCCCTGGTCTCCGCCCTCGTGGTCTGCTTCCTCCCGCTCTCCTTGCCCGCTCCCTGCCGCCAGCGCCCTCGCGCCAAGCCGCGATGATTGCCCTCTCCTCACTCCGCCCTGTTCTGAAATCCCCTCCCCTCCACCCGCCCTCCCTTTGGCGTGCCGCCTTGACCACGAGCGCGGCCGGAGTGTTTTCGCAAGCAGCCGCGCGCGGCCGTAGTACGTAAGGTAAGCTGTTCATGCCAGTCATTGCAAACAGTTAGTCGCCGTCTGCAGGCTTCTGGATTTTGGTGTATCGATTTCGATTCACATTGTAATCTCTTGAGATTCATCAGTTCATTCACCACTTCACAGCATGATTTCCATCGAAGTAGCGATACTGAATTAATAAATTAAAAGTAAAGACATGCTGCTGCGGAATAGCCATTTCAAACAGACTTCTTGTGAACTAAATTCAAATAAATTACATTTTTATATTTCTTCGTTGTGACATATTAAAGAAAATGAATTGAGCACGGAAGAGTTCTGCTGGCGAAATATTTCGTGTACTGTGTTTTCAAGCTTTCCAAGATCACGAACAGGCAGCTCATGATAAAGGAGTGTTAACAATGTGTTCGTATTTTTAATATTACTTACTATTAGATCGGTAAATAGTATTAAGTAGATTAATTTTAATTCAAAAACAAAATGTAAATAAAAAAGATTGGGTTATTCTTGACTCGAATTAATAATGCATATACTAACAAGAATGAAAATTAAATAAATTTGTTGTACGTACAAACTTAAGCGCGATACAAAAGTGTCGTAACCGAAAGCTATATATGCCAAACTTGATTATTCGGGAATTGGTAACAGCATATATTCTGTCAAATTTTTAAGCATTTCTATATTTTCTTGTAAAGCGAATCTGTGATTCACTCGATATGACATTCTGACAGTAAATGTATCTGAGGTTCTAGGTATCTAGGCACACTGTTCTTTTGTTAACGATTAAATTACTCCTATTTTTCTTAATCATTTATCGACAACCTTGGCCACTTTTGTGTACTTAACTTCAGTATATTTAATGGTTTCTTCGAATCCAACATTAAGCCTCTGATATTCATAAAATTACATTTTTCATTAATTTCATAAATGTACACCAAAAAATATTCGAAATAAAAAATTACACAGTTGGTTTAAATAATTATTTTGAAGGGAACTAACTTCTATTAGACTAATCGGCTGAGTAATCCAATTGCTCAGAGGCGAGGTCTCAAATAATCTTTTCTTAAAAAGATTTTTAATGTTCGTTCAACAAAGTTGTACAACGCCTCCCAAATTTCTCTTTTCACGTACTAGTTGTGTGTAATGTATGTCATTAATTTTTCGTACTTATCGTAGTTCCATTGCACCATTAGTTTGTAAGAAATATTAACAAGTATTTTATTTTGAAATTGATGTTCGGTCTCCAACTGCAAGCAAGAAGAAACTCAGGAAATGAAGTGACCCACATCTCGCATAATATTCCCTGTTAGCAAGAAAAAACTTCAGTTCAGGTAGAAATGATTAGCCTTGGGAGATCAATGGCATTTCCTGCATATCTTTGCAAGTATCGGCGACTCTACATATACTAGTTATTAGATTCTCTTTGATTACTCGTAATCACAGAAAATAACTGAGTAAACTCGTCCAGCGAGAATCTGGGAAAGCATTTAACAGTTTATCGGAGTTAACTTGTCCCCTACCAAGTTATCGAAGAGTATGATTAAAACCTGACTTGCTTTCGGCAAAGGTGGTCACTGAAAAAATGGATGCAAATTACCCTGTTATGTTTGTTTTATGTTAACGAAGGAATGAACGTAAAATGGTGCCTTATTATGTACTCTAAGAAAACACAAGCTATTTTATGAATTGTGTGAAGAGACGATGTTTGTTCATAGTTTCTTACGACTTAAACTTTCTTTCTTAAGTTTTACTTTTTGCAAATAATGTTATTCTTGCTATTTGTAATATTTTATGTGAATTTGTTTACAACGTACTGTCTTATGGTATTGTAATTCCATATGCTATGTATCATTTATATCGTTTTTAGCACTTCACATAATATCCAGTATTAAACACAGTACCAAATAATAATAATAATAATAATAATAATAATAATAATATAAACAAATATAAACCACGTCCTATATTTGATAAAAATAATCTCTCAAAAGCTATTGGAATAGAAAAATCTAGACTGACTTCATTGTATGAAACAATAGACCGTAGATACCCATTGTAGACAAAACGAAAGGAGAAGTCGATCTAGCCTTCTCCCCCCTCCTCCAATATTAGCAATGGCTGTAGCAAGAAGATCAATATACTTAATAATCTAGCAGATTAAATAAAAACTGTGAAAAGAACATTTTAATAGACTAATCATTTTGGCCATAGAACTCATTCCTAAATACACGATCAACACCTTAGAAGCTCCCAATTTAGAAAAATATTGATAAAAAATGCATAAATATATAATTCTCGACCACTCTCAAGAGAAGAAAGTTCTTGAAAAATGGTTTTAATTGAACTTGACATGCACAGTTTGTCTCGTAGGAAAGGTTGCGCCATCCTGAAATGGACAAGTGGGTTACTAGTGTATTTCACCTATGTTCAGTAATAAATTCAAAGTCATTTGGTATAACTGGTTTGCTCGTAATAGAAAATACATTGAGGGTACTTTTTTCCTTAGATTGAGAAAGGAGCAATGGAGTAACGTGCGATCATTAAATTTTGTTATAAACGGAGTAAAAGTACTATAGAAAGTTTCGAAAATGCACTAATTGTGTATGATAGTGAATCAGTCTAAAGAAGGTGATTTACTTTATTGGAATGCTTCGTGATGGTAGAGAGAGCATTGAAGATGTTTCAGGAGCAGGTGTCTCATCGACAGTTCAAGTCAAAAAGAATTCAGAAAGAAGTTGAAATTCATCCTAAATGATAGTTATGAGTCCATCGATGTATATCCGATACACAAACTGTCTACAAGGAGCATGGTGCGTGATGCACGACGATGCACCAGTGCACCAAAGCAAAAGTATTGGCAATTTCTTGCCCAAAAAGAGTATCGCTGTGCTTGTTCATCACTGATTTGACTCCAAGCGATATCTGGGTATTTCGGAAATTGGGCAATCAATTTGAACCGCTTCGACACAATAGGTGAGAAGACCCATCACATCGAAAGCAATTCCGAAAAATGAATATCGGAAAGGCTGCAAACAGTTTTTCAACTGCTTCCAGTCTTGTATTGACTCACAAGAGGATTATTTTGAATGAAGGCATATAAATAAAAAAATAAAAAACGACTTTATTTTATTTGCCATTTGTCACCTTTACTCTGGGACAGTCTGTGAATTGTTCGTTACCCAAGAGTGAAGACCTATCAAATGCGGTGTAAGTTAATAATAATAATAATAATAATAATAATAATAATAATAATAATATAATGGTTAGGAAACTTGTTGCGACCTGGAGTATATTTTAAATTAAACTGACGCCTAGCACCTTTAGTCCGAAGTTAGAGGATAAGAACATTTGTAATAAAGTACTTTTTGTGAAAAACGTAAAATAACTCGCTATATTATGATGTATATAATGAAGATACCTTGTTATAATTGTTTAACATTACATGTTATATTCCATCACTTTCCTTACCTACCATACACATCATCATGGAACTCAACTTATATAGTTTGGACACCCTGCAGACTCAGAACATTTGTCAATAGTAGGACTTTATATCAAACTAACCTTAAGTCAATTAACACTAAAGACAATAAACTATCGAGATAATTGGTTATGCAAGTTCCATTACAGACCTTGCTTCTGAATCCTGGTAATGCCACAATTGTTGCTTCTCATGTATAATAATGCTTAAGAATTTTACGAGGAGGATAATTCTTTACGCCCTGGATACTTTGCGCTAGTTTCTTCACAGCAGAAATGCGTTCCAGCCGCCTCCCCCTAAAGATAGCGCTTAAGAATACAAAGGTTCCCCCTCGTCGCGGTGTCACGCGAAATATACGATGTCTTTACCTTGGGCTCACGAAGGCTTTGCGTGTGTGCGCAGGCGGCATGTCCGAGAAGATGTACTACTGGGGCGAGGAGAAGGAGACGGTGGACCCGGAGGAGACGTTCATCGAGTTCTCCGCCAAGCCGGCGGTGGTGCGTCAGGGCGCGGCTGGCGCAGGGGTCGGCGGCGGCGGAGGCGGCGGCGGCGCGGCAGCTGCAGGCGCGGCCGGGGCCACCCTGGCGCCCGCGGCGGCGGCAGCGGCGGGCGGGGGCGGCGGCGGCGGGGGCGGGACGGCGTCCGCGCGCCCGCCCCCGGCGGTGGCGGTGACCGTGTGCGCGGCGGGCCCCGGAGGCTCCGGCGCCGCCCCCGGCCCGCCCCCGGAGCCGTCCGACGACGACGAGGAGCGCGGTGGCTGGGGCAACAAGCTCGACTTCCTCTTCTCATGCATCAGCGTCTCCGTCGGCCTCGGCAACGTCTGGCGCTTCCCGTACCTCTGCTACAAGAACGGCGGGGGTGAGTACGCAGATTATTTTTGTTTGTATGTGTGTGTGGGAGGGGTGAACTTTTGAACCCTTGGATTCTATGTCAGTCACGGACATCCCTGCCCCTCTTGAGTGCAGCAAGTGTCCAACGGCCGTCAAGGCCTGTGGGCTGGCCAGGGTTCTCCTGGATACCCGACTCGCGTTGAACCTCATGTTACTTCTGGTTTGCGACTTCCCTCTTTCTAAGATAGAGCATTTCTTTTAATGTGAATACAAGTAACTCAACACTAATTAATGTCAATTAAAGTACTGTTTGCGGCGGGTCAGTGCTTCAACTGATGTCTCTGCAGTGCCTCTGACCGGGAGGTCCTAGGTGCGAGTCCCGACAGTGCCAGAATTTTTGACGGTTGTTTTCCGCGGTTTTTCCGATCAACACCAGGCGAATGCCGGAGCAGTACCCTAACAAACGGGCCAGGGACCGCGCGCGATCTTTTCTTCCTCTTCCTTGTTCTATCCTCACACACACTAACATGCACTACACTACCACATATGCCGGGAGACCTGCCAGGGACTTAGAACTTGTCCTGACTTTGGCGGTGGCCACTGGTGGGAGAAACCTGGATGGGGAAAACCCCGCTAGTCGACGGTAGGTCGGCGCCGAATCTTGCCATTTAGTGGGGGGAAGATTACCGCCAAATCCCGATTAAAAACCTGCAACCCACTTACGGGACTAATGACCTCATTAGATGACGCGCCCGGAATTAGTAACAATCAATCAATCAATTAATTAATTAATTAAAGTTAATTAATCAATTATTAATCTAGATTTAAATTAATCAAAAAATTATTTACTAAAACACAATATTTCAAATGTATTTATGCTACCAAGATAGAAGCGATGTTAACTTTGTCCGTACAACTTGGTCCGAGCTTTCAGGTTAGACACACAGTTAATTATTTCGTGGAGAGTTAAGTTGCATAACAATTTACGCTTCAATGTAGTGACTACAATAAAGCAGAATCTATGGGCGCTATCAGTCTATTAGCAATGTACCATTTTTTCTTTTCAGGAAGAATCCCGTCTATTATTGAATGTTTCATTCTTAGACATTTTAGTGACAGTTTGAAAATGTAAAATTCAAAATTTATTTTCTTTTAAAACCACATTCATATGGGACTAGAACACAACCTCTAAGAACTCTAATTAAAACTAAAATTTTTATCATTGTTTAAAAATAAAAATTTCCATGTAAAATGTGATGAATTTCTTAATATGAAATTAACGAGAATTCATGATGTTGGATCATCATGATCATCATCAAAATTTTCAGTGTCTAAATATAGGGAACAGTGATGGGATTGTTCCGCAAATTCTCAAGGACTAAAGATTTTTCTGGGTGCTCGAAAACTGCTGTCGTATCGCGGAGTCGTCAGCGAAAATGCAAGGTTCCGTTATTTCAATTCTGATGCTTTTTCATTCCATTAAAAGGAAGTCATCGCGATTTTGCAGCAATTGAGATAAAATTGGTATACATAAGAAGCGTGTAGAAAAAGCTCCATAAAATTCTTGAAGGGAAGGTATCACACAAACCCCTTTACATACATACAAACACAAGTCAATAAATTAATAAATTATAGAGGCCATCGTTATGCAAGGGGGGAAAACGCAGTATCTTTTTGTTAAGTTTGTCTGGAGTTCTGTGCTAACTGCTCCAAATAAAAACAGTTTTGGTATCCGGTATTTGATGTCGTTATTACGTAAGTATAATGATAGACTTTCAGACAATTTAATTGGTTCGACCGATTCAAAAACATATTTAATTTTAATTTATACATATTTAAATATTAACCATTGTGATTTTCTTAAAATTATTTTATATATTGTTTAATAATATAAAAATCGTTTGGAATGAGCTTTTACGTCAACATCGCTGTGTTCACAAAGGATATGAGCGCATTGAAAGTTGTGGCGACGTCCTCTATCCTCGATTTCTCCCAGATGGAAGATTAGGTTTGGCCATCTCGGTTCGTGTTCCTTTGTTATTCCTCGCTCGTTACTTCCTGCTCGCATCTAGTCATTATTCTGTGCATGCGAAATGAGGATGCGTTGTGCAAGGATAATCGAACGAGAAGCTAAGGTCTGTCATTGCCCATCCGACGCTGCACTTTGAGGTCATGAACTCACGACAAACGTATTATATTCGCGAAAGTTTTACAGATGTTCAATAAGGAGGTTTATGAATGATTCAGAAGACGACGGAACAATAGTTTTTGTGCAACTGCTACGAAAACGAGCCTAGAAACTATGATGCTTCGGCAGCACACTTTTCAACGAACGTGCCATCAGTCAGACACTCAAGAGCACACAGTTTATTTTCACTCATATATAATATTTTAATGAATAATTATGTAGATAATAATGTGTGTAGATAATAATCGACTTAGTCTGATATCGTAGGCTTCCGCGGCCAGACTCATGATCTGGGCTGTCCGGGTGACGCCGCGTCGAAGGCTGAGGTGCCGACGTTTCGATCGACATGTCGTGGTCCTCTACAGAGCCGGACTGCATATACTGTGTTCAGCCTTCGAAGGCGTCACCCGGACAGCCCAGATCAATCGACTTAGTCTGATTAGCGATGTGCTCTCCTATCTTCGGTTTTTTGAAGTTAGAAATTTTATTGTCCCGCTAATACAACAGGATATATCTCTATATCTGTATGAAATGAATGAAAGACGCTAATTGCATTTAAATAAATGGTTCTTTTCGCGAATTGACTCTTCAGAATATATCAGAATAAACGGAAGACAATGTCAGTTAACCTCTTGAAATTTACCACGGTTCCAATCATACTACTATATTTCCCTTTCATTTTTCGCTTTTTTCTCATCCCATCTTTTACATCTTATATCATAAAAGCAATTTTTCACATCGCTCTCATCATTTTACTTGAACTCAGTTACCTTCTTATTGCTACACGACTTGAAACAAGGTAATAACATTCACCTTCAAAACACTTCCGGACGTTTGTATACCTGCTGTGGTTTTCGAGAGACCTCTACAATGGCACTCGACCACGAAATCGAAGGAAAACAATGGAAAACAAAAAAATCTTGTAAAAGCAGTTTTCTGTATTCTGCAAGTCCACGGCGGTTTTTTGTGGAAATGTTATTTGTAATCATATTCAATTCTAAAGAAAACTTCTTAATCTTTGCAATTTAACAGTCGACGTTGCTTTCCTCAACGAACATTACTGACAATGTTAAATCATATGAAGTAATTTCCTAGAATAATCTTTTATTCTAATTAGGTACAGCGGCTACTGTTGTATTTGTGATAAGGTTGCTTTGTAATATTTCGTTTCTTTCGATGACCCACCCATCCCGTCTTTCGTAAATCACGGATTCCCGAAGGCTCCGCTCCACCGCCGTCCTATACAGAGAGTCGCGATAACCCCAAGTTATTGGGGCTGATAATCCGAGGTAAACGGGTTAGAAAAAACTCGGATTACACAGAAAAAAGTAAAATACATAACGGAATTTTCCCTACATACCCAAACCCTATACATTATCTGCTTCGGAGTTACCTAAAAGACATCCTTTTTTCTTTCCTTCCTTCCTTCCTTCCTTCCTTCCTTCCTTCCTTCCTTCCTTTCTTCCTTCCTTCCTTCCTTTCTTCCTTTCGTCCTCTCGTCCTTTCTTCCTTCGTTTCTTCCTTTCTTCCTTTCTTCCTTTCTTCCTTCCTTTCTTTCTTTCTTTCTTTCTTTCTTCTTTCCTTCCTTCCTTTCTTCCTTCCTTTCTTCCTTCCTTTCTTCCTTTCTTCTTTCCTTCCTTTCTTCTTTCCTTCCACATCCGACACCTATCTTAAACGTACCATCCTACCAAAAACAGCTACCCAATCCAAGCCTGCGTCCCTCAGGACGTTTTGCTAGCTAGCCCCTACTACCCCACAAGATCGTGTGAGTAACAGCCCACGCAGGTCGTACTGAATGCTGATGACATTGACTTCCTTGAACACTTCCATTCCCTAAGCCAATACCTCAAAAATTGCAGAAATCATTTAACGCCTTTAACGTACGTGCCTCCAAAACTCCAGCAACTTCAAACCTTTCAAATCCTAAAAGATCCTTTTGTATAACAAAAAAGTCCCATCCAATCCTCTCCCCTAACTACAGCACACACCCTTATTCCCATTAAATCTGAGCTTCCTCTGTCTAACATTCCTTCCAGACTTCTTTGGATACAGCACATACATCAAACCTCCATCAAACTAAACAGAATGAAACTGATGACCTTAAAGTTTTTTATGTCTGTATCCGCCATGTTCTATCCTATTCCTATCCTAACTGGTTCGCCATTTCCCACAGAAACTTCAAGAAACTCCCCCGATCAGAAAACCGCGTCCTTCACTTGATCTTCCGTCCCACCATGTAAACTCCATTTAACAGCCTAAGATCCCAAAATGATATCTTACACATTCTAAGGCTCCTCTATAACTCTACAATATCTCACTTCCAAATGAACGTCAATAACCCGCCTTCCCGCGAACCAATCCTATCTCACCATCACATCCTAAGAAACCCGCCCCCCCATCCCCCCAAAAAATTTACTTGATAACCTAAGCCAGAGGGAAATAAGAATGAGAAGACTAAACTGACCAACGCAGACTAAAACGAAACTAAAAACTTACGCCGCCACTTTCCTACCCCATCCCTCCCATCCCACCCCACCTCGATTCCATCATCATGGAAATCTCCTGTCCTCCCCTCCGTCCAGGTATCCCTAGCAAAGAAACTCGTCGTTCATCTTATCCATATTTCCGATCCCCAACCATGGACAGGGGAGAGAAGTCTAATTTTTATGGTAACATCAGGAAAAGAGCCTAATATGAAGAGAACCCTCACGGGAACAGACATGCAGACATGCAAGAAACTACTACACTTGGCAGAAGGAGTGACGGTTGCACATAGTGGGTTTCGAGGTCGAGTATCTGTATCTGGGATGGAAAGGAAGGGGATTTGAAGAGATGCGTGAGGGGTGGGAGTGTCTCACCATGCCTTAACACAATACGTGTATGCGGATATGAACCCACAGCTCGAATGTAAAGCGAACTTGGATTGATTTGTTTTATTAGTGTTTCCGCCCCATTTCCTCCTGCTAAGGACCTGTGAGTGTATTGCATGCTTTTATCGCGGGAGGTGCCAGTGATCTTCCCCTGCTGATGAGGTCTGGGGTAAATCTACACGTCGAGTAGTGGGATTTCCCCTAACAGGTATCTCTCACCAGTGAAACACCACTCTAGCCGGGACAAGCTCTAAGCTCCCGACTGGTCGCCGAGATGTGTGCTAGTGTAGTGCGTATAAATGTGTGTGTTAGGGATGAGAATAGGTCAAGGAAGTGGAAGGAAGGATCGCTCGCGGTCCATGACCCGTTTGTTAGGGTACTGCTCCGGCATTCGCCTGATGGTCATCTGCGAAGCCACGGAAAACTACTGATCAGAGCAGCCGGCCGCTACAATCATCTTTTGGACAGCAGTTGAAATTCGACCTGGCTAACTGTAGCTAGTGTCGGCGTATTTTGAGAAATGCCTTAACCCCTACAGTCACTTAGCCACCCAGGGATAGATTCAAGAGGGTTGGGAGGTGATACATGGTAGTTGGGAGGTCTCCACCATGCTATACACTTCATCCGTGACTGACCGATTCGAGATGGAAACCCGCAACCCTTTGAGCCGAGACGGTTAATAAACGACCTTAACGATCGATTGGCTGCGTAGGTCGACCTGTTAGGCATTACTATTTGGGGCCATTTCCAAAAATTAGCCAAATCCCATAAGGAGATACTTAGAGATAATAAGGATAACGTTAATTTGGACTTCTTGCCGAAAATACGGGTGGAAAAATAAATAAATCTACTTTTATTCCAGGTTAGTCGTAAACCGAATGATAGTAAGCATCAACAACACGGAAAACATTTGGTCTCTGAAAAAAAAAGCGATTAGAAATTTATCAGGATCATATTTTTTAAATTTGGTTCGTTACTTTTTTGAACCGTCCACACCGTATATCTCTTCCCTGGCCACGCCCCAAGACGACCTGCCACAGCGTGTAAATCTGTTTCACCTGTCAGCTGCCGGCCCTTCTGCCGCCTATTTTGGGTAGCCGAAGGTCGCGTTTGCCTCAGACGCAAAACTCTCAACTGATGACACGCCAATTTGCGTGATGCGCAGTTGACTACTGAAAGCGCGACTTGCCCTTCCTAATTAACTTTGAAGCTCACTGGACTAGCGCTGATAAGGTAGTTTTAGAAACACAACCGCAACTGCGAATGCGTTTTAGATAGGAACCACTTTAGAGCAATGTTTTATTAACGTAATAGTGGCCTAATCATTGCCACTATTACTATTGGGCGCTTTTCACATTTTTATGTTGACATGTAACTGTAAAAACCTGATTTAAAGGACCGCTTAACGTCATTTTAGATACAACGCCTGCAACATAAAGCAAATTACATTTTTTGAATGCATTGTCCATTTTGTGACAAATTCATCTCTGGAAGTACAGATAGTTTTTTGAAACAATTGCGCTAAGGTGATCTTATTAGATCTCCAATGGAGGCTTTTTGGTATATATACAATCTCTATGTTTGGAGCGAAATGTTTAAATTAGGTTAAAATAATACTACCTCCTTGAGAAGAGTTAACCTCGTGTCAACCCTCCTGTTTCTGCAAACAGTCCTCGTCATGAACTTTCAAAATGAGCTACAGCTTTCTTGACGAATAACTTGTGATTTCAATCCTCAATTGTTTTTCAGTTAGTAGAGTTTTCAACAAATTTGAAATTATCTTTTTGAACAACAAGTTTTGAGCTATTGTTTCCGACTATTTTTACATAATCTTTCTTTTCCTCTTTCATCAGAAACGATGTAACTTTTGTATAAAAAATCTTCTTGAAATTAAATTGAAATTTCTCACATTCAGGCTTATAGAGTATTTCTAGCTCAAACTTTTCAATATCGCAAGGCAATCAGAGGTTGGCTTTTCATTATTTGTATGCGGATTTTAAGTATTTTACGCTTTATAATTATCAACCCACACTTTAAACACAGCTTCTGATACATTGCTAACGCAAAGCATTTGTTAATGCAAAGCCTATTAATGTAATTTAATACTCGAATGAATGTATTTGGAAAATAAATGAAATTTTTTAATCCGTGACGTATTATAATTCTATTTGCGAGATCACTACACTTTGCTCCTGAAACTCTGTATCATTCAATGCACTATTTCCACAAATAGAAGCATATATTATTACAGGGTTTCGAAGTGCTTTTACGAATTCCCTCAAAAGCGAAGTGTCATTGCTATTGCAAGAGCCCCTCCAATCGATGTCGGGAAATTGCGTGATTATGCCGGAACATTGACGCAGAGCGCGTCGGATAATTAAAAGCAGCATGTGGACAAGGCAGAGAGAGCTGATGTAGCCGCTGTGCTGCAGTGAACTGGGCCCATTGGTACAGAAACCGATTCAACTCGTCACCTCCTTGTCAAACCGTGCCACGCTGCCCACTAGTGCAACAAACCAAATTCGACATAAAATGGTGGAATATTAATTCGCATCAAAGCTAGTTTCTTCTTCGTTTAGAACAGTTTCTTTATTCTTCAAGTCGTGTGTATTCTTTGTGCAAATTCCTTGAAGAAAAAGCTATTTTATCTGTTTATTTCTGTGTGATGGCGTAAAAAATTCACCTGTCTATCTGTATTGATGTGTGTATTGAATTTATACTGAAATTACTATCGATAGCAATACACAATTAAGATATCAACTTGAAACAAAATAAACGTAAAACTAATTCACACTAGTACTATATGAATAGGTGACATGTAATGGAAGGGTCAGAATAGTAGCCTTTTATCTATAAGTTCAAATATCGATTGTTCCCTATGAAATTCTAAAAGATGGACAAAGCAGTTTGCTGCAGCTTTTCTCAGCGTTTTCCCTTATCCCCGGCATCTCATTTCACCATTGATCCCCAATAATTTATATCATAATGCCATAATCAATCCCTCAAACTTCACTTCAGATAATTAGAAACTGCTATAAAAAATAATATATTACTTCATTCATATTGTAATGAATAAACAATAAAGATAAACAATGATGATAATGAAATGAACATTAACAATTAAATGAACGGCAAGAAAGTGGGAGGAATTTCATGGCAAATCAGGTATCTCCTGTCCAAATTCCATATAGAGAGACTTGGATTGATTCATCGATTAATGATTCCGGGCACGTCATCTGCTAAGGTTATTCCCGTAAGTGTAGTGGATGAGATCACCGCCACCCCGGGGAGGTTGCGGTGATCTTTCCCCGTTGTTTGGTACGATTTGGCGCCGATCTACGTCGGATAGCAGGGTTTTTCCAAACCAGGTATCTCCCAGAAGCAGGGCACCTCTACAGCGGATACAAACTAACTGCATGTAAATGTGCGAGTAAGAAGAGACCAATGGGGAAGGAAGGAAGAAGAAGGAAAGATTGCGCGTCGCCCGTGGGCCGTTTGTTAGGGAACTGCTCCGACATTGCCTGGTGTTGAGAGGAGAAAGCACGGAAAATTATCGATCACAGCAGCCGGGCGCGAGAATTCTCCTCCAGACAGCATCTGAATTCGACGTAGCTGACAAGCTAGTGTCGAAAAGCCTGCCACCGAAAATCAAACCCTAGGACCTCCCCGTCAGAGGCACTGAAGTGACAACTGTTGATGCCCTGAGTCACCTCTCCCGGTGACATTCACCAGAACGAAAACTCCATGCCGTGTACAAACTTACCTAGAATGAACGAATGTTTTTGATGGTATGATGATTAAGTTGTGAAATGGAAAATAACTGAGCAAAGGGGAATGAACGGTAGAGGAAATGGGAGAGCCTCCAGAAAGCCTGCCGCAAACTCGCTTTGTTTCCAACCCACTGCGGATGCACAGAGCGGTGCGGACGCCCCACAACCCATCAACTCCCCACCGAAAGGGTGGACAATACTACAGGCGCTAGTGACGCCTGGCATTGTTTTGCGTACGTTCGCCAATTTTGCACGATACAAATTTGAAGCATACGTGAGAAATACGAAGTGGGAATGAAGTGCTTATATTGATTACTGGCGCAGTAAAAACTGTGGCTACATAAAGCGAGAGAATCAGCATGATCTTTTCATCCAGTCCACCCTTTCCGGAGTCTAGTACTTCTCCGTCAGCCCAAGCGTCATCTCAGTAACGTATGAAGCAATCTGTGGACATTATAAACATTCTAGTAATAATAATAATAATAATAATAATAACTGATAATGTTATGTTGCTTTAATTTTTAAATCTTCATAAATCTTTTGTAAATAAACCCACAATTAAAAATCATTTATATCCGTAATTAATGTAAAGTTAGTTTTTAAGTATCACCATTTTGATGGTTGTGGCCAGCCGTGGCCAGCCCCCCCCCCCGCATTATCTCTTGGGACTCCTCTGCCCCTCCCCTGTCCAACTGTTTCATCGGTGCATTCATTCCGCTATTTTTAATAGAAATATGTCATAAAGATAGCTCACTTGCTACAGGTTGTATTGAGCAAAACTGTCATCGGCCGCGAAATAAACGGCACCGCTCAAGATAAAATCTTTTTAGTGAATGACTTGCTAAAACTGGACATACAAACTTTAAATAAAACCGTTTCCCCAAAATAACAATTGTAAGTGTTTCATTTTTCTTGTAAACCGTCGATAATCACTGTATATTTATATTAAAATTATATTTTCTCAAAGCAGAGCGTCTAACCGATCGATTTGAACAAGTGACATATGTATTAATTTATCTAGCATTGACATTCGCATAGACATATCTTATATCTCCCTCATTCCTCCTCTGCTCATTCGACCCTCGGATATCATTTCAACGATATCTTACGGTTGCACCCAGTCACCACCAGCTGCGCAGCAGGAGTGGTGAAACAGGTCATCAACTTATGTCACTAACGTGCCTCTGACCGGGAGGTCCTAGGTTCGCGTCCCGACAGTGGCAGGATTTTCGACAATAGCTTGTCAGGTAGGTCGAATTCAGTCGCTGTCTGGAGGAGAATTTTACAGGCCTGCTGCTCTGATCGGTAGTTTTCTGTGGTTTCTGAAATAACCCCTCTGATCTCGATCAGCACTTGACGGGCTCCGAATCACTAACAATCAATCAATCATCTGTGTCCTTCCCGTCACCGCTCCGTTCCTGCCGTCACTCCGCCCCTTCCTCCGCCCCTGCCAGGACTTCGCTCCTCCACAGGCACCGTCCTCGATCTCACTCCCGCTCCTCCTTACATCCCCATCCAAGTTCCGCTCCCGGTCTATTTCCGAACTCATTCCCGCTCTCATTCCTGCTCTCAAGTAGGAATGCATACATTGCCAACAAAAAACCTCGATGTTTCTAAACATCGGTTATCAAAATGAAAACATCGATGTTAATAAAATTTCGCCCCCAAACCATCGATGATTTTAAGTATCGATGTTTTCAAAACCGAAGTAGTAACCATTCATATTGACACGGAGAGCTATTTGAATGTGCCAGTGATCGCATTTGTTAATTTTTAATTGAGACTTACTGACAAAATAAACTCAAGAAATGACCGGGACAATTTAAAATTTGCAGACTTTTGTTGTGTTTGGATAATTCAAAAATAATATACATTTCATTTGCCCTCGATATTATTTTTGTTTCACCCTTGGTCACTTTGGCCTGAAGAATGTTTAATTAATGAACATAGAAAATTATTACCAGTTTTTATTTTAATGATAACTTTTTCAATCACAAATAAAATATCAATTACGTAAAAACATCGCACACCAAACGTAGGTGTTAAAAAACCTCGTCTTCACAAATTTGATGTTAAATATATCGATAGTTTTATAAAAGCATTGATGATTTTATAAAAACATCGTTGATTTTATAAAAACATTGATGTTTTGAAAACATCGACATCGGTGTAGCATCCTTACTCACAATCCCTCTCGCACTCCAATCAACGCACCGCCATCTCTCGATAAAAAACATGCACTACACTAACGGGACTAATGACCAACGCAGTTGACGCGCCCGGAAACACGAAATAACCAATCAATCAATCAATCCAGTCAACGCCCTTCGCCCGCCAATCCACGCCCACGCCTAGGGCAACGCCCCGCCTCCCCCCAACTCGCCCCGCGCCTCACCCTGGTGAGCCAGCCGACGCGAAACGACGTGCCGCCTGCGATCAGCCGCGGCGGCCCGCCCCTCACGTCCCTCACCGCTCAATGGCTCGTAATGCAGATGAATGCGCCCGTGATTCAGCCCTCCCCCTCGCCCTCCCCCACCCTTCTCAGGCCGACACTTGCCACACGCGCGGCGCACGTCGTGGGCCGCGCGCGGAATTTTCCCATTGGAAACTTCGCGCTCTTCTCCTCCCCGTCCGCGGGCGGGGGAGTTCACCAGGCGGCGAACGGAGGTCACGCAGAGCGCGGACGTCAGGGGGTGGTTTCCACTTGGTGGGTGGGAGTGCAGCTCAGATGGCTCGATGTAAATGAGCCATACTCCACCGCCTTCGCTTTTTATTATATAGTTATTAGTATCATTATTATTATATGCATTTCGGCCATTGATGATCACGGCTCACGTTATCTTTTGATGCCAAATTATATTTATCCCGGAGAGATAAACGTGTGTAATTATGTGGATCAGATTTTTCGGTTATGTGTTGGTAAGAAAAGGCTGTTACACTTTGAATCATGAATTATGATTGATTTTGATAAGATAATGATGATGATGACAAATACGATCATTCCCACGCAAGATTCGAATCTGCAGCCTCCTCGGCGCAGACGACGGTTGCCGTAATCGTTGGCGCGACGATGTTCGGCTATTTATTATTATTATTATTATTATTATTATTATTATTATTATTATTATTATTATTATTATTATTATTTATTTAACCGATCTCAGCTCTTATGTCATATCTACTTTTCTGAATTCGGGTTCTAGTAAAATAACTAAGAATTCTAGATTCCTACGCGGGACGAGAGTTGTCCAGCAATGCTATCTTTTGTAGTTGGTTTGGTAGTAACCTCATCAAGTTCAAGGGGGTGAAAATATTTTGCCAGTTCTCTAAGCATAGCCCCTACAGCCTAAATTACTTCTGGGGCAACCTTGACCCTCCTGAGTCTTTCCAGCTCTTCTAGCAGATCACGAGATTTTGTTGTTTTTTTTTTCGATCTTCTTCCGATTTACAACTTGGGAAGCTGCTGGGATGGCCACATCCACTCCACAAGAGATGCGACATCGGACACAAAACATCGATATTTCAAAGAATTGATTTCAAAAATTAGAACAGCGATGTTAATAATACATCGCCCTAAACTATCGGTCTTTTTAAATATCGATGTTTTTAGAACTGTTTTAGTAATCTCTTACATCAATATTTGCGCAAGTGCCATTTATTTGACTGCGGTCGTGAATTTTAATTTACAATTACGATTTGACTGCCAAATTGCCAAAACAATAAGAAGCAACAATGCGCGGATATAATTTTCCCACTTATGATCTCTTAGAAATGTAACAATCTTTAGGGCTGACCCTGAGTCACACTTGAGAATTACACTCAATCACCTCGGATACAGGGAAATAAGCAGACTCGCACCAAATAATGAAGTTTTGCATTATGTTTCTGGAAACTGAATTTTTTAATAATCAATGCGTTAGTTCAGAATAAATAGCAGAGCAGTCAAGTGTTTTCACCAAATCAGTCCGCGACTATCGTGTACTCATTGATATATAGTTTTACACAAATAGCATTAATTACCATGCATATTAAGAGCATTCCAGAACACTGTAAACTTTTCCTTGAATGTGCACTTATGTTGACACGTCTTAGAGATTAATATTGTATTTCAGACACGTGTCCTTTACATAACAATACCATCAAGGAGTATTGGAATCTTTTACACCAAGGTGTATTAGAATTTGGAGCATTTAGTATCTCGTAATTGACCTTTTGATTCTTCTATCGCCAATAATTGTTCTATTTTCCTTGTGTAAAGATCATTCTCTACTTATTTTAATTTAAATAATTGTTAATAGTTTTATCCCTCCCAGAGGTGGGAGAGGATGATTTAGGCAGTGCAGCAAACATTGCTAGAGCTGATCAAGCAGCGGACTACTAGTAAAGATTTCGTTGATGTTTTCACCTTCATTGTAAACTTCCGGTGGGAAGTTTTCCAAGAGATCTTATTTTGGATTATGTACAGATCAAGATCAATTTTTTAACTTTCTGCGTCTATAAAGCTGCCATGTATTACTTGTGTTTATGTATTTACTGACATAATTAAACGACAAGTTATCCCTTGAATTTTCGGAAGAACATTTTAAATAACTGCGTGGTTGTAAATCTATCCAGGTAATTGTCGAACAGCGTACTACAAGATTCAGTATTAAGAAAATCCTCGGTTTAATGACGAATTTACTTCAATTACATTGTGTTATACGTTTTCCCATTATTCGTGAAAATCCCAAAATGTATGACTTACAGAGATACTTGACCTCATATACTCGAAAAGTTTTATTTTCCTTGATCTCTTATTAGAAATAGCACACAGATATCCAACTTTAAGCAAAGAACTTCGTACTTGACGTTTTATAAGGTATTACCACATATTTTACGTTCAATGCCAATTTTCGTCTCATCAAGGAAATTGGGAGTTAAATTTAATATTTGTTGTATATCGCAGAGCATCATATTGATTGTACAGTCAAATTTCATTACGAAAACGTGTCCCCCCTCCTAATGAAGGTTGAGAGAATGAAGAAGCAATTATCTTAAATAACACTCCCTTATGCTATCTTTCCAGATAATTTCCTTCTCATTAATGTATGTATATCTAATAAAATCGGAAAGTTGCCAAAAAATATCCGCGACTCCCTGGAAGTACATTAATTTTTTTTTCTTGAGTTCAAATTTCTTTCTCGGCGCGTCTCAAATTTCACGCGCGTGAAAATTAAGCGAACTGCGCATGGCAGAGCCCCAATTCTCGGGCACGCGGTGACTTTGAGAAAGGGCATTCCTGGAGGTTTTTTGCGTCGCTGCAAATAGACGGCACCGTCCCGCGACGCATTTGGGCCTCTCCAGTGTCGTCCTGCCTTGGCCCGCCCTCGTCCGGTCGCCGCCCCTCCGCGCCCACGCAGCAAAATGTCATAAGTGTATTTTGATGGTACCGTTCCGGGCATTCTACTAGACTGTTTGCAAACATTTCGAAACTGATAACTTTTGTTTTGCTTCCATTTTCTTTCTTACCGTATCTATTACGTGCAAGTGAAAGAATGTGTGTCAGTATGTAAGTATGTACTTATACGTATATGTATGCATGTATGAATGTATGTGTTTGTATGTACCACAAAAACTTTTTAACCACTGGACTAAATGTGTCTTTTTTCGATGGTATTATTGTCGTTGTTGTGATTGCTCACAAATAAGGCACGAATACTTTTGACGGCTTCGAATTAAATTTGGGGCTGAGAATTACACTTAGGGAGCGTTTTGGTGAACATTTTCTGCATTGATCACTGTACGCCAGAACAATTCAAATGTTCGTCAAAAATATCATTAACACTTCGACAATTAACAGCTCTGTAATTACGTAGGGTGGCAATGTAGAACTTTGTATAACTCTTGTAGAGTCATTAATTAATTTCATCTATTGTCTGTGAAAGATTGTACATGTTTAGTTGATAATAAAAGTAGATCTTAGAATTTTAAATGATATCAGAAAAAGGCATGAAAGTTATTTCATTTGTTTTTGGAGGGTAAAACTGCACTATATGTAATTTACTTATTTCTTGGAGTGCGTGTTTATTGTCTGAGACTATGTGATATTTGTTTCAAATTATTTTAAAGAAAAACGTTACTCTTTTGAGTTAAGAAGTGATAATGAGAATTAATCTGCTAGTACTGCAGATAGCACTAGTACTACATAGAATCTGGTATCAGTGAAACATATTTATTCAAAATATCAACATTTTTATATTTTTTCTCAACATTTATTATATGATAAAATGAAAAATAGAATTATAATGATCTAATATGTCCTAGGTACAGTTATTATCATCTAGTAGTGTATTCTAATTAAAAGAGCATGATCCCAATGACCTGGCTATAATAAATTTTGAGTATAATTTACACTTCCGAGATACAAAGTTACCGAAAAATGTTGAGTATATTGATTCTTAACTACATTTATTACCTACGTATAACTAACCTGAAACCAGAAAACTTTCAAAATGAGGTCATACCATCTTAACAAAAATAGTTTCAATAGGCCGTTTAAAAAATAACCTTACTGTTTTGCCTTCTTAAACTAGACGACTCACCGTCCTCGTATTTAGGAAAAATGCGTCATCTCAAACTTCCGTCTCAAGAAGCAAAAACTCGCAGCTCTATTCGTCATGCACTGACACCCACAATTGGCTGCAACATTGACCGACATTCAACGGCGGGGCACGTGCGAGCAATCCAGCTTTTTTTTCGAACGAGACTCGACGTCGGCTACTTTCTTTTAGATGACGATAATAGAGGCAAATAGAAAAAGGAAAGCGTGAGTTGCATTTCCGAGAAATTTCTTTGCCGTGGCCTTGGCTGTGCAATTTTCCTGAGGAAGGTTAGCATTTTGCTCTAATATGAAGTGAAAAAGTTGCACGTGTTTTACGATATAGTCACTGCACAAGACCTTCCTCGAAGTTCAAGGTTTTTTTAAGAGCTCTTTCTCAGATGAGTGTCTTAAAAAAATTTTAACCAGTAAGAAATATACGATTTTCTAAAGATATTTCTTTAATTAATTCAAAAATTGCTACTTTTGAGATGTATCATATTTCCTTGTGCACCGACGAAATAATCATCCGAAGTTATCGGATTTTTAAGCTCTAAAATACTCTATTTCAGGCGATAGGCTTTTAATATGCGAAAATAATGCTGTATTATTTCTTAAATAGATATGAAAATAACTTTTTACGTAAATTATATTTTAATTCAAACCATCTCATTAAAATCATAATGCTTTATTAAAAGGAATACAAAAAATGTAATGCTAAATCATTTAAAATGTATAGTGTTAATCTTTGATACGCAGAACATTATCGTTGTATTTTAACATTTGTGAATGGTGTAAGTTTCAACGACGGAATAAAAGTACACTAATGTTTCTTCATCTGATGCGGAGCGTAACAATGATAATTTATGGTTTTTATTTCAAACAGATTTCAGCTTCAGTCAGAATTTCTTTTCAGATACGCGTTCGAGTTTATTCTCTGCCGTTTCGATTGCATCGAACACTTTTTTAAGCTTTTACAGAACGAATTGATATTTTTAGCTGCCAATGGTGAAATAGACAGTATTAGGCAGTATATCTCTTGTTGTTTGATATCGTAAATGTATGAAATGTGTTCACAACTATTGTTGTGCGTTTACATCAAAAGAATACACAGGTGTTTGTCTAAAAATCTTAAATCTGCTCATTATGTGAGAGGTAATGGAGCTGCGCCGTCTCAAGCAAAGTTGGTCGCCAGTGCCACCTCAGAGAAGAGACTGTTGGAGGGTTCCGTTTCACACTCGAGTTGATGGTGCAGCGGTGTTGGGTGGCGAAGAGCCCTAAAGGCGAGGCCGAGGGCGAGGTCGGCAGCGTGGCCGTCTGCTTCCGCGGTCGTTTTCACGCTCCGCCTAAAGGCCAACTCACAACCGTCCGCGAACGGTAATGTGAACGCAAAGGTGTGGGCGTGGATGGGAACGGAAGCCGCTTCACCCACACGCGCCAACGGCAAGAAGAATCGCTCTATGAAACTGTGACATCAAAACCAGTAACTACAGAAAATAGTTGCCGAAACCATTCGCTTCTAAGACATATGAATATTCAATCGCAGGGACTTTTTTACAGGTATTACGTCTGAGGTGAAGGATCGTCTCCTATGTAATTTCAGTAGTATACTTAACTTCTGCGGCTCTCTCACTCAATCTTACACTCACATTCGCTCTTATCTTTATAAATGAAGTCTGTAAAGGATGAGAATTTCATGGAGACGTGACTAATTGCATTTTGACTTTAAAAATATGAAACATTTGTTTAAAAAACGCAATTAAAATATTTATTTCAAATGTAACTCGCAACACGGCGTATTTTTGATTCTACAGTTCAATAACTTCTAAACTAAACGTTTAAGGTCTTCAAAAAGAAACGTTCTTCACAACCTACTCTACAAAATGAGATCTTCTTGAACATTCTATTACATTTTTGCTGATTCGACGCTTCTCGATTCTACCCACCTGTTCATAGTCTGTGGAATCTGCAGCTGTATGTGAAATTGAACGAATTAGTTATTCTACGCGGCTGAATTACACAGGTGTACCTCTCTTCTCGGTAATAATGTTAAATAAGAATAGTTTGTATTGATAACGGTGTATTGTATTGTTATCAATTACAAGGAGACATGTAGAACAAGTGACGGAGGAAAGAATATGTGGAAAAAGATATATTACAGGCTTAATATGGAAATGTAAAAATAAGTAAGAGGATTCCACATGCGAAAGTTCTCACACGGGTACGCTAGTTTCAGTTATTTGAACTGCACACTCTGAGATCGTGAGATAACAAAGTAACGATTTGTAAAAAAATGTGTGGAATGTAATTGAAATATTTGATCAAATACATTGAGTCACATCAGTTAAAATGTGTTCTCGTTCTGTGTGTGAAAATGTGTTAGTATTCTCTTATATTAATTAGGACCTCCTCTTGAGTGCTTCAAGCGATAATACTAGATTAAAAGGGAACACAAAAAAAACGTTTCAGCGCCGACTATGATGGATGAGATCACTATCGCGAGTTCAAATTCAATTTCATGCCTCATGCTCACTGTCCTTTCATGAGGGTTAGATCGCGTTCAAATAACGTTGCAGTTGAAGTCAGTCGCACGATGGCGAAGTCGAAGAAACTAATCGTTGACCAAAAGCCTTGATCTTTAAACCTTTTACTAAAATAATGTCATTTTGCCCGTAATTCAGTAGGAGCTCCACAGATGTAGAAGAGAGTAAAATCAAATGTTTCATTTTAAGTGTATCATAGCATTTTTTCGACGATAATTTGCAGTATTACATTTTTGCTCTGCTTTGAGTTAACGGAATTTGAAGGGATGTAGAAGTGTTTATTTAATGATTTAACAACATCATGTTAGTGAGTCTACATAAATGTGTTTTCAATAAAATTTACTGTTGAACACTATCACCTAATTACCATTATTCTTTATTAAATTCCAAAACGACTCTTCAATAATTATTTCCTTTCAGGTTACTGTAGAAAGTGCATCTGGACTTTGGAACTCAAGCACAGGTCAAAAATGTTTTCAGGTCTTCGATGTTTAATTGTCAAGCACTTAAAACCTTCCCATCACGAGATAGGGGAAAGTGGCGACATTGCTCACGAATGTTCGTTAACTCAAGATTTACAATCAGGTACTAAGATCTGAAGCAATATAGTACACCCTTTTTAGGGTAACACTACTTTCACAATTCACCTTTCATTCTATTCCGATAATAAGGCGGTGACTACAGCCCGTTACTAGTACTCAACCTCCGACCTCTCGAAGACGTGCCTGAGAGAGTGAAGCGCCGCGGGTGATTAGCTCGTGCAGCGCTGCGATCCGACTGCGCTGGCGGCACCAGGAGGAGAAAACAGCGGATCCCTGCGAGACCACACATTCGCAGACACATGTCGAAGGAATAAACCCAACACCGAAATCATGTTATAATCCGAAGGAAAATTTCAATTTACTTCAACCAGGGCAAAAATGTTACAAATATTCCACCTTCCGTAAAAGTTTACGCAACTTTTACAAAGAAAACTTGTAATTGTGAATAAAAATTTTCCACTCGTTTAGTGTGGCCAAAAGATGCTTGTAGTTATAGTAAGATTCGGGATCTACATTATTATATTGACTTTCCTTACACAAAATTAGGGATAGTGGTAGTAGTACGTAGATTACTACAACGGGTTGTGACTACCGATATCTTATGCATATAATAGCAAAATACATAAAATTTATTTCATGTAGTATTTGTGGTACACATATTTCAAACCATTGATTTTCAGCTCTAAGCACTTTCCAATACTCAAGGTGATTAATATGCTACAAGTCGAAGGCCTGGTTCCGCCGCTTCCTCCAAAACGTCACATGCATCGTAGGTAGTGAACAAGCCCTAACAAAAACTTGGAAGAAATAGTGGAATTTTGAAAAAAAGAATTTTCATCTTAGATTACATTTCATCTTCAGTATTCATTAATTCCATTTTAAGACACCACTTAAAATGACAATTGTAAATGTTTCCAGCCCTTACGCTAGAGTCGTACCGGGAGCGGTCGTTCAGTGCATCAACTGATATTACTGCAGTGCCCTGAACGGGAGGTCCTTGGTTCGAATCCCCACGGCGCGGCGGCAGGATTTTTGACACTAGCTTGTGTACTAGGTCGAATTCAGTCGCTGTCTGGAGGAGAATTCAAGCGGCCAGCTGCTCTGATTGGTAGTTTTCCGTGGTTTCGCCGATAAACACCAGGCGAATGCCAGAGCAGTACCCTAACAAACAGGCCAGGGACAGCGCGCGATCTTTCCTTCCTCTTCCTTGTCCTATCCTCTCCCCTTACACACACACACACACACACACACACTTGCACTACACTACCACATATGCCGAGAGCCCGGTCGGGGACTTAGAACTTGTCCCAGCTGGGGCGGTGCCCTGCTGGTGGGAGACACCTGATTGTGGCAAATCCCGCTAGTAGACGGTAGGTCAGCACCGGATCTCGCTATTCAGTCGGGGAAGCTCACCGCCACCTCCCGATGAAAAACACGCACTACACTTACGGGACTAATGACCTCAGTAGTTGACGCGCCCGGAATCAATCAATCAATCAATCAATCAATCAAAACTGAAGTCGTCTTGTGACACTGTTTATGCGGAGTTCGTCCGCGGCGCGCGTGCACGCCGGCTCTGGCGCGTGGTTTTCTGGTCGCTTGCGCCCACTGCCCGTCTCGTTGGGGCGGGTGATTGAATGATTATTAGAAGTTCTAGGCGCATCATTAGTCCTGAAGTGTAGTGCATGTTTTCTTTATCGGGAGGTGACGGTGATCTACCCTCACAGCATGGCGCGATCCGGCGCCGAACTACCGCCGGCTGGCGCGGTTTTCGGCAACCAGGCGCCTGCCACCAGCGGGGCCCCGCCCCTGACGGGACAAGCTCAAAGCTTCCGACTGGTCTCCCCGCATGTGTGGTAGTGCATGTTGGTGTAAGTGCCCACTGCCCGCCGCGGCGCGGCGGGTAGCCCTTGGCCGCCGTGGGCAGCGCCGCCCACTCCACGCGCATTCCGGGCCGTCGGCGGGGAGGGGAGGGGCGCCCGACGGCTGGGGCGGGGAGCCCTTGGCCGCCATGGGAGGGCACCTCCCCCTCCACAACGCTTTCGGCCGGCTGATGCGACCCGCCCCACGCTTTCGTCACGTTGGCAGCGTGCGCTCCCTGGACCCCCGCCAGCCGCGGGGTAGGTAGAGGAGGAGGATTGGTTTCGCTCTGTCTCCGGGCGGATTCCGCGCTCGCCACTGGCCAGTCTTGGGGCAGCGATTAGGGCGCAAATGCCCACCAGTGATCGCTACTCAGGATGGGGCTAAACATAGCGGGAGCTTTCGGAGAACCCTTGGATCGGAGGGCTTTGACTTCTTCCCGGTTGAAGACACACAAGTACATCCCATGATATAATCCGCTTTAAACAGAACTTATAGTGCAATTTTCGGTAGCGCTGTAAATGACACTTCAAAGCCTGTGGGTGTATTGTTAGGTGATATGTGTGTTGGCTGTGGTTAGGCGGAAGAGTAGGCCTAACGGCCTGAGCCTCGCGAGAAATAAAGACATTATTATCATTATCATTATTATTATCATTATTATCATCATTATTATTATTATTATTATTATCGTTATTATATAGAGTTGCCATCAAAGTAAGTTCTGACTTTTGTATCTGGTATAATTTCCCAAATTAATAGTGTAAAATACGAATATCAAACTATCTCTCAAAAATATCTATAATACAGAAGATGTGGGAAGCATATTATGTAGTTTACATTTCATAGTTTTCACTCCTTTGTTCAAACTGTCGATGTATGTCACGCACACTACAATGCGTTTACTTTCGTTTTTTGCATGCCTTCGAGAAAACATTATCTCTGAAACAAACCTTTATTATTATTTTAAAAAACATTGTTGAACCGATATTAAAAACTATTTCTGCAATAAGATCACATCTTTATTGACATTTTCATAACAACCGTATAATAGAAATTTCGTTTCTTTTAGTTCGTGAGAGAATTATGTTTTTAATGTTTCGTGTATAATTCATTCTTTGTGGCGCAACTAGAGAATCTCGCAAGTTTCAGATAATTGCGTGAGAGAGGGAAAGATAGACAAAGAAGTATCCAGGCTACTCTACATTAGATGAAAGCAGAAATCACGTCTGAAATGCTTTAATGTGCCAGTTTTCAGCAGCTTAATCAAAGTAACCTAGAAACGCTACTCAAACACTACTCCGCCTTACGGCAAAGACCGTTGTTTCTCTGGCTTTCATGTGCGGTGGCCGTCGGCATGAATATGCAGCGAATTCCTAGCGCGATGCTAATTGGAGCACCATCTCCGGGGATCTGTGGCCTCTTTGATGAAGTGGCGGCGGGGGCGGTGAGGGCAGGATACGGAGTGAGGCAGCACAGGGACTCTCACCCGCTTCCTCTGAAGGCAACGATAGAATCTCATTCCCTGGACTGAGAAATGTTTCCTCGAGGCATGTTAGTTTTGTGGTATCTACAGAATTCCGAACTGATCCTCAGCTTCTTTGATGGATGATTGAAGTAAATTACAAGAAATGTAAATAAGTTACAAAGCATGATTTTAGGATGTTAGTTAAAAATATTTTTCTGTGTTCACTTTTATAATTTTGATTTGACAATTGAAATCTCAGCGAAGTGTTTGTGATAATGTGACTTGTAGTCTTCTCACAAGGCTTCTTTTGACTTGTTCACCAATAGACGTAACGAGAGAGTTTGGTTAATCGATGAGCAAACTTAAAAAGCTAATTGTTTACAACACTACATACATTGTCGTAATATTCGTGGCATTTGCTGAATACGATACTTGTATTATAATTTGGAAATTCCGAATCTTTTGAGACTTATTGTCTTCCTAGTGCAGCAAATTCAAGGAAATACTGTTACTACTATCAACAGTTCACAATGTTGGTAATAATAATAATAATAATAATAATAATAATAATAATAATAATAATAATAATAATATAAAGTTATAATTGTACTCTTCAGTTTTCACTGGAAAAGCTTTTAATCAAACCAAGCACAAGAATTACATATCTTTATTTTTGTTTGAAAATTCTAAAAAGTTTCAATTAAATTACCTTTCTGCTAGTTAATTCGTATATTCACTATATTTACATAAATTCAATGACGACCAGCGACGCTGAATTCGTATTTTAGCTGTAAATAAAAAATGTAATGTATAATCACGAGCCGGCGGTGATGAGCTCTAGCTCGGGGTTGCTAAATCAACTTGTGCGCAGCACAGCGAAACTTTCCCTCCTCTTAGAGTTATAATTTATTACTCCGCAACTACTCATATTTTTTTAAAAGCATGACCTAATTTAAATATCTAAAATTTCTGCGGTATAAATTGCATTGAGAAAGGAATCTCTGGTTTTAATATTAGAGGGCTGGTCGGGTCCGAAAATATATTTGGTCTTCCATAATTTTCGAAATTTCACTGGTTTTGATGAAAATTGTAACTAAACCATGTTTATATGTAAACTTTATTCAAGCCGGACAAAAAATTAAAACATTGCTGCCAATATCCACAAAATTGAGAAAATGGTACAGAGGTTTCATGAAAAGTACTCCCAAAAATGAATATAAATTAATGGCCTCCGGAACGACACAACTAGATCGTACTCCTACCGTTCATTTCATTTTTTTTATTGGTATTGCAATTACATATATCAGTACTATATTACTTTTACACAAGTATTTTTGGAGGCTTAAATTAACCTTAAAAACTAACTTAATTCTAAAACTAACTACTCAAGATAAGGGAGCTCATGAAGCGCCTTACTTATTCTCCAACTCGGGCTGTATGTTCAAAAAGCTTGAATTGGGAACCTGTTTTTAATTCTTGTACGGGAATATCGGATTTGAGCGAGATTGAAATGGGGTAGGTGGTCGTTTTGATTAATGTATACGTAGAATTTGCTGGAGATCTTAGTAATGAACGGGATTATATATGGAATATTCAATTCTTTGTGCAACTGTAGATTTGAAACGAACTGTGGGCCTTGAATAATTATTCTGAGGTATTTATTTTAAACGATTTGGATTTTTTTAAATTGGTTCTTGAGACACTTAACCAGATGGAACAAGCATAGGTCATAATAGGTCGGATATAATGTTTGTATAGGGCTATTACGTTGTTTAGAGAGATTTTACTTTTGTAATTAACGAGTGGTTTTAGTTGGAGGATCTTTATTTTTGTTTGATGCGTTTTTGCATTTATATGGACTTTTCATTGAAGCTTCGTATCAAGATTTATTTCTAGGTATTTGATGTTTTGATTGATTGGAGTCCAGAGAATTAGTGAATTACTGATTTTGGAGGAGGGATAGGGGCGAACATTTGTCTGAAGCTAAAGATTTTTGCATTCGATTTTTCGGCATCGAGTTTGAGTTTTCCATTTATAGACTATCCATCTATTTGTCAAGGTCCTCCTACCATATTCAACATGATTCATCTCAAAGCCTTCTAAACTGACCTAGTTATGCGTAACATATACAGCCATCCATCAGTCCAGACAACCAGATTTTCGGGTACAAAACTGCCTGCATCTCCTCGACACTATCATCAATCCGAACCAATTTTTCGGCATCAAGGGCGTGATTTCTGACTACATCACGTGTTAAACCAAGAAATTTCCTACATACAAAGGAATAAGAATTATCTCGTTTTTTAGTATAGGGAACCCACAAAACGAGTTTTTCTGTTGAAAAATCGCCATTTTTTACTGCCGCATTTCAATATTCACTTATACTACGTAAGTAGTATTTGGGAAAGTATAAGGAAATTATTTTACTTTCTCAGTTTTTAAAATGAGAATGAATGCACCCTAACTTAAAATGAAATTTACACTAAAGTGTGTTTTCACAGTCTTCTCATAATTTTCAATTCTAATACTGTCAATTTTCTTCCGCATTGCATTTTATGCGCTCTGAAGATTGTAACGAAACGTTACACTGAACTTACCTCATCTTTTATTTCTGTTCCATCGCGCGCGTGCACACGCAAATGTTTTTGTAATACAATTAGAACCATCGATTGTTGAATTTGTGCTATTATTTCTCAGTATGTCATAATGGTTTACATTTTGGAACGAGTGTTTCACAACTGGCGTATGTTGCATTAGTTTTATTATTTTCTTTCTTAATTTATATTTTTTGATCTATACTTTAGTAAAACGATTGACTGTCCCGAATTTCGTCTGGTGTCAAAAATAGAGATCTTCAAACTTCATCGGCTCACGGAATCTCAGAGATTTTTCTACGAAGTCCTTAAACCAACAGAATTAATCAAAAGACGAATACTCTTATCTGTAATAGCGATAGGCATAGTTTACATTAATTTATTTATTTATTTCATGTTCTCACCTTCCGTAACTTCATATTCGCAACGCACAACTGAAATGAAGTAATGCAACAGGTAACCCGCAAACATTCACGTATACGTGGGCCACACAAGTAGGCATGCACAGCACACGGATGCAAATATTCCTTACTTCTTATACAATCACACGCATCGTTTATATCTACAAAAGATTCGAATATAGTCAAACAAAGGTTGAAAGGGGCCGACCTGGATGGCCGAGGTGGCTAAGAGCGACGAGTACCGACTCAGCGCTTCGGTCCGAAGGGTCGCGGGTTCGAGTCCCGCCTTGGGCATGGCTGTTTGTCTCTTGACTTTGTATGTATGTGTTGTCGCGGAGGGCCTCGCGTTCTAGTGACCCCAGATCAGAGGAGCCCGCAAGTGTGTTGGTGTCTAGTGTATGGTCGAATATGCGTCCCATCGGGGCGTAAAGGGTAACCGGCTGTTGGCTGGATAAAAGCCCTAGATAAAAAAAAAATGTTGAAAGGGACGACTTATTTAGAATGGATTTTGTGTAGCGGATTTGCGTGGCGTTGTGGATATTATATGGATTTTGTGTAGCGGTATTTAGTTTGGGGACACTGTTTTCTGGGAACGATGTGGAGAGAGACTGCACCGGGTGGAGTGGAAGGATCTCACCTATAATGGAGAAACGGATCAATACGCGTCGGCGACCGCTCGCTGCAGACGGTCACCTGCCGAATGAGGCGTCGCATTGCAGGGGCCTACACGCCCCCTCCGTCCCCTGGACCCCCTGAGCCCCCCTCACCCACTGCCGGCCAGCAATGCGACCTCATTCTCCTCTCAGCAACGGAGTAGCGAAGAAATTGCATGCGCTAATTCGGAAATGCTATCAGGGTCACTTCTAGATACCAAATGTGGGAGGGAGGTCGCAGTCTTGTTCAGGCTTAATATTATAGTAAGATACTCATTCCTTACAAGGGCGTCTGGGTTGTAAAGAACAGTAGCATTTTTTATAGTGCGAATGCATGTTTTTTATAACAAAAGGATATTAGCTCGTCGGTTAAAGCCAGAAAACGTTATGATAATAGCGCACTCACAAGAATTACTATTGATGCCATCATTTAATGCTCATTTACAGATATATTTCCTCTTGTAGTTACCGTAAATGAGCCTTATTACACTCCTTCTACACAGATCACATCTGAATTCCCAAACAAGTTGTCAAATAACAAAGACTGTAATGACATTTGACGCGATTTCCATTCAGCGCTTATGTTAAACGCTACTACTGCGAGTAATCAATGATTTAGGCCTTGCATACACTTGTGTTATGATGTCTTCCCTCCTTTACCGTCAGTAATATTGACCAAACGATTGGCGACATCGACGAGGAAATCTCGCAGTTATTTGCGAGCGGTGGAGATGTATCTCTGTCTGCAAATTAATTGAAACACACATTCATACACATTCTTGGTGGTCAGAGAAGCATTTGTGAATTACGAATATTTCTTTCATGAAATGTAAGGTAGTTTTGTAGAACAAGAGTCGCAAGATTTGCGCGCCGTGTGTTCGACCACACGCCGACGCACCAGGGGAGGTGGCTCAGAGCATCGACTGAAGTCACTGCAGTACATCTGATCGGAAGGTCCTAGGTTCGAGTTCCGACAGTGGCAGAATTTTCGATACTAACTTGTCAACTTTGTAGAATTATATCCTCTTTTTGAAATCATTTTATTTCTCTTTTCATGGCATATCCATTGCCGGTAAGAAAAATATGTAGTTCCATTTAAAATATTAAAGATTAAATTTCTCGAAAAATAAAAATATTGTAGACAATTACTTTACGGCACGTTACTTGCCCCATGCTTCCGCTTTGTTCATAAAAACTGTACTTCGAAATCCTGAACCGTTTAAAAGTTATGGGAGTGGTTTGGGGGATTTAGAAGTTGTGGGGGTATAGTTGGTGTATATTCTCTGTGTATTAAATAGTTGGCTTTGGACATGGCTAGCAGTAAAAAACTGGGGAAAGTGCTGGAGAGCTGAGAGTTTTGTGCAAGAACAGTTTGAAGTAATATATTACTAGCTTGATGTCGGAATCTTAGCCCGACCAAATTACCAGTGACGTCCAAATTACCGTGCACTCGCTCTTCCCAAATAATGCTAATGACCTCCTGAGTATACAACAGCACTTCGAATCTTAGAAAAGCGCAGAAAGTTCCGATGAATTCAGGCTATGACGCAAAACACTTCCTAGGAGAATATATGAGAGGAAAACCGTAAAGGAATTATTAATTGCTAATATTTTGAGAAACACGTTGTTTCCTTTCCACCCGAAATAACTCACGTTTGTTTGTATGATTTTCATGCTATAGTAGTATGATGTTAAACGAGGTACCACGTGAGGGTCGGCCTCCCGCCATGCCAGGGCAAACAGCTGTGCCCAGCATAGCGCAGAGGAAATGCGCGTGGAAGCGGCCGGGAAACAGGATTGATTGATTGATTGATTGGTAGTGATTCCGGGTGCGGCTACTTCTGAGGTCATTATTCCAATAAGTGTAGTGCGTGTTTCTTCATCGGGACGTGGCGGTGATATTCCCCCGCTGAATGGAGAGATCCGGCGCCGACCTACCGTCGACTAGCAGGGTTTTCCTGAACGAGGTATCTGCCACCAGCGGGGCACCGCCCCAGTCTATGTCCACGACCGGTCTTCAGGCATGTGTGGTAGTCTAATGCATGTTAGTGTGTGTGTTTGTAAGGAGTCAGGATAGAACAAGGAAGAGGAAGGAAAGATTGCGTACGGTCCGTGGCCTGTTTGTTAGGACACTGCTCCGGCATTCGCCGGGTGTTGATCGGAGAAACCACGGAAAACTACCGATCAGAGCAGCCGGCCGCTAGAATTCTTCTCGAGACAGCGAGTGAATCCGACGTAGCTGACAAGCTAGTATCGAAAATCCTGCCGCCGTGGGCACTCGAACTTAGGATCTCCCGGTCAGTGGCACTGAGGTAACATCAGTAGACGCACTATGCCACCGCTCGCGGTGCCGGGCAAGAGGAGTCGCCCAGAGCAGCTGCCGTCGCATCGCGTCGCGACGCGTCGCGTCGAGTCGAGTCGTCCCGTTTCGCTTCCGTGATTCGCCGCAACTCGCTTTACTGCTCGCTCGTAAAGCGGCGGTTACTGCCGCGAGGCGAGTGGGTCACGTGGGGCGCGGAGGCTGACCTCATTGGGCGGCGGCCGCGCGAGGTCGGGGGTCACCTGCGATCGCGCTGGGACGACCGCCTGGACGTCCGAGGCGACGACCCTCGCGATCGGGCTGCCCTGAACGGCGAACAGCACGACGCCGGTTGTTCGTTGTTTGGACATGCTGCACCAATAGCATTTCGCAGCGAAATGCGGGACTTCTAATCCTTCATTCCACCAAGAAAACTCACATAGATGTGACCATCAACAACTAAGAACACTTCAAATTAAATATGAAGAGAAACATCGTGTATCAATATTTTGACTATTCCTTCTTCCAGTGCTTGATTTATAACATTTTATATCCCGGAATACGTCCCAAATTAAGTATTAATTAATAGACATAGTTACATAATTATAAGATAATTTAATAATTATTACAGAGGTAACGGAACGTCGTTCCGTTGTGATCCACCAAAAATCCTGCCTACTTCTATCTGAAGTGTTTAACTATTTCCCGTGATGCCAAATTTGAAGGGATTTTTCGGACGTTTATTCATTGTATATTACGTCTTAGCAATCCGTGTAAACCAACCTCCCTTCCTATTTAGCATATTCAATCCTTTCGGAGTAAACGTTTCCCATTATTATGAGCTAATTGTATTATGAATATAAAGCCACGCCACGTCCATTGTAAGGGAAGAAAATAGCGAGTATACGTGCTCGAAACCGTGTCCTGTCTCGGAGCCCCGCGCCGGTGCAAATGCAGTGCAGTAGTGCACTCGAGTGCCAGGGAATGTGGGGCAGGGCTGTTACGTAAAGGGCCGCGTTTCCCGCGCGTTGGCTGGCGGCGGGGGCGACCGCCCGAAAAGAGCGGGCGAATGGGGGCGGGCGATCGCCCCGGCCCCGCCCACATCGCGGCCGTTGGCACGGGGGCCGCGTAGCGACAGCGCCGCGCCGCGTGGGCCCGGCCCGGCCCCTGCGGCGTGCGAAGAGGGTTGCCAGTGGGCCGGCGTTGGCCCTGGCCGAACCCGGCATTCGGGTTTTATGTCAGCTTCCTCATAAAAGTGGAAATACCGGACTGGCGCAAATAAAATAATGTGCGCTTTTAATGACACCTCACATTGTATTTCTTGGAAAAAAGGAAATGCCAAATTCACTGAGAAAAACGATTTCATTTAGTACATAGGAATAGTGTCTGCGTTTCATCTGTTGAAGATGTAATTCCTTGGAGAAGACATAAAACGTCTTTGGTCACGTCTTCTTATTCATTCAATGTAATTGTATAAAACCGCTTTTCTTCAGATAAGTCATTGAGAAAATTAAGGAGAGTTTCTTTGTCTGAAACACAATACGACGACCATAAAGTGATTTTTTCATCAGATTAATGTATCTTCAGAACGAATGAATGAAATAATCTAGCGTTTAAAATACAATCTTCGAACTTAAAGAGATGTCTGACATCTGAGACAGGTTTCTAAATCTGAAAAAGAGAGAAAGAGTTAAAGAGTTATAAAGACGGAGAAAGAAAAAAATAGGGAAAGAGAGAGAGAAAAAAGAGAAAGAGAGAGAAAAAGAGGGAAAGAGAGGAAGAAATAAAAAGAGAGGGAGAGAGAAAGAATGAAGAGCAGCTTCTCCTGGTTTACAGTACAAAACTTTCTATCATTTTATTTCCTGTAGACAAAATGGGACTGATGAAATCTTATAGAAATTACTTGAAAGTGACAGAAGAAAAGCGCTTTCTGAGGGAGATTACAGTAAACAGGAAATCCGAAGAAAAAGAGCCGTAGGGGACCACATCAGCTTGAGCTGAGACACAGCTCTCGAAGTAATCCACTTAGCATCCGATTAGGTAAAGGAACGCTCTGTCGACCCGAAAAATCAGTCGTCTCTTTCCGACAATTTACAGCTTCAATCTCATACAAAGAAAGCCGGCATTTCGAGACGCCCGAAAAAAATGTGGCAGGGGCTGCCCTGTCACACTAAATACCAGAGCGAACGGTGATGTCCTCGAGGCAAAGCTGGCACGGGCGGCGAACGGACGAGAGAGGGACGGTGAGAGAGGGACTTCGCGTCATCGGAGGGGCCGTTAAGTCGGCGGTGCTACGAGGGCAGTCTCATAAGGGTGCGCAGGTATCAGTAATGCCCCGTAGAATCTGCCCTGCCAATCCCCCGCTCCTTTTACTGTGGCACGGGAGTCGCTTCTTGACATTGCAACACAGTGCTCTACGGCAGACTGTTTGATTGATTGATTTTTTCGTGTTTCCGGGCGTGTCAACTGCTTTGGTCATTAGTCCCGTTAGTGTAGTGCATGTTTTGTTCGGGAGATGGCGGTGATTTTCCTCCGCTGGATGGTGAGATCCGACGCCGACCTACCGTCGGTTAGTAGTTTCCCCCTAACCAGGACTCTCCCAACTGCGGGGCACCGCCCCAACCGGGACAAGCTCTAAGCTCCTCTCCCGGAATGTGTGGTAGTGTAGTGCTGTTAGTGTAACTGTGTGTGTAAGGGGAGGGGATAGGAGAAGGAAGAGGAAGGACAGATCGCGCCCGGTCCGTGGCCCGTTTGTTAGGATACTGCTCCGGCATTCGCCTGGTGTTGATCGGAGAGATCACGGAAAACTACGGATCAGAGCAGCCGGCCGCTAGAATTCTCCTCCAGGCAGCGATTGAATTCGACCTAGCTGAAAAAGCTGGTGTCGAAAACCCTGCCGCCGTCAGGACATGAACCTAGGACCTCCCGGTCAGAGGCGCTGCAGTGACATGAGTTGATGCACTGAGCTACCGATCCCGGTCTACGCCAGACAGAGCTCTTCTCTATTGAGGATGCGCAGCCAGGTTTGAGAGGAGGGCGGGAGCGTGGGAGAAAATTGCATGACAAGGAGCGAATCAGGGAGAAGAATTACATAGTAGTATTTCGGGGAGTGGAATGGCGAGGAGTGACATGGTGGGGAGGAGCATGGCGGGGAGATGTGTAGTGGGGTGGAGCGTGGCGGGAAGGCGCATAGCGTGGAGTGGCATGCTAGAGAGGTGTGCGGCGGAGAGGAGCAAAGAAGGAGGGGTGTGATGGGGAGGAGTAAGACGGGGAAGACTTTGGCGGGAAAGAGTTTGGCGGGGAAGAGGTAGGTGGGGGAAGATCATGGCGAAGAGGAGTGTGACGGGGATGAAAATGGTGGGAGGAGGATGGGCGGGTGGAGCATGGCGGGGCTGGCCGGAGTTGGGCGTGTCGCAGCTGCGCGGGGCTGCGCGAGCCAGGACCCCACTTCCGAAAGAAGCCGCGACGTCACAGGAGCGCACCCAGAGGCGGAGGCGGAGCGAGACGCTGCGGGCGTTGAACTCTCCGCGTGCGCCGCGCGGAGTGAGAAGCGGGTCCATCGGCCCACTGGGGAACCCTCCGGCGCAGAAGGGGAACCCTCGTGCGTCCCTTCGGATTTGGTTGGTTGGTTATCTAGTGATTTCGGGCGCGTCAACAGCTTAGGTCATTAGCCCCCTAAGTGTAGTGCATATTTTCCCTCGGGAGATGGCGGTGATGTTCCCCCGCTGGATGACGAGATCCGGTGCCGACCTACCGTCGGCTAGCAGGGTTTCCCCCTAACTAGGACTCTCCCTCCAGCGAGGCACCGCTCCAGCCGGGGACAAGCTCTAAGCTCCCGACTAGTCTCCCGGAATATGTGGTAGTGTAGTGATTGTTAGTGTAAGTGTGTGTGTGTATGTGTGTGTGTGTGTGTAAGGGGAGAGGATAGAACAAGGAAGAGGAAGGAAGAATCGCGCGTGGTCCCTAGCCCGTTTGTTAGGGTACTGCTCCGGCATTCGCCTTATGTTGTTCGGAGACACCACGGAAAACTACCAATCAGAGCAGCCGGCCGCTAGAATTCTCCCCCGGACAGCGTCTAACTGCTTCCTAGTGTCGAAAATCCTGCCGCCGTGGGGAGTGGGAACCTAGGACCTCCCGGTCAGAAACGCTACAGTGACATCAGTTGATGCACTGAGCTACCGCTCCCGGTCACGTCCCTCCGGAAAATCCAAATATCCCTTTGTTTGACACACTCTTTCAGGTCGTTGGTGGACATGAGCATGCTGTTATTAAATAGATCGAATATTCCAATCTTCGTGTTGTTTTCGTGGCAAGATTGTAGAGTATGGGGTAGTTAGATCTCGATACTTTTAGCAAGGTAAGGAATCAGGGAACTAATATTTTTTTCAACTTCTTTTGCAGAATATGAGTATTTCTTTTCATTTGAAGATGAGAATGAGTCTTTAAAATCCTGAAGCAAATAAATACGTCAATTTAATAATGAAATTTCTAATAATCGTTATTTTTATATCGTATCGTTAATGAAAAACTAATCAACTTAGTACTACAACTTCGTTGTTCGAATATTCACTGTTTAGGGTTATTTAGTGCACAAGTACTTTCCTGAAGAAATAATTTAATTGTCACAATTTCTTGCATATTTTTTGCTGTTGGGACGAAAAGTCATTTTAACAAGTAGGTACACGTTTCCGGCCACATCAACTGCGGTACTCATTAGTCCCGTAAGTGTAGTGCATGTCTTTATCGCAAGCGGTGGCTATGAACTTCCCCGGCTGAATTGCGAGATCCGGCGTCGACCTACACTCGACTTGCGTGGGGAGGATTTCTCCTCCAGCCGGGAATCGCGCTAGCCGGGACAAGCTCGAAGCTCCCGACTGGTCCCCCGACATTTGAAGTGCATGGAAATGTGGTTGAATGAGGAGGGGAGAGACAAGGAACAGGAAGGAAGGAACATAAATATCGTACACGGGCTGTGGCCCTGTTTGTTGCAATGTCTGGTGTTCGTTTTGCAAACAGCGCGAGGAAGGCTTGACAAACTCCACCCGTGAACGGGCCGTTTGACTCTGGCTCGTCAAGGGAGGCACGCCCGTGAGAGCCTAGCTTAAGCCTGTCCATGAGCTTCCGTGCACTTGTACGGTAATACCGATGCAGCACGGAGCGAGAGGGTTTCACGAGGCGAGAACAGTTGAATAACGTCCACGGTCGGGGGCGGGTTGAGGTTCTAAATAATTCGCTTTCAGAAATTGAAATTTTGGAGAAGAGAAAGAAAGAAAAATTGTCTCATCAAGTTTTACAAATTAATTATTTCACATTTTAATACTAAAAATGGGCCAGATTATAACATTTCTCATCTGATCTTCACGGTTTTCAATAAATTTGTTTCTTCCTTTAATAAAATGAAATTAATTGAAAATGCGATAGGGATTATTTTCTTCGTCTAAATATCAATCGACCACGCAACTGCCAATTAATATTACATCACATCTAAAATACAATATTGTCACCACATGTCTCTGCTTATTTGAGATCTTTAAATGACTTCGCCCCATCGCCAGGTCTCGCCAGGACCGAACTCTCAAAGAGGTGGGGTGCCCCAAGGACGCACCTCGTGGCCCGGGCTCGTAATCAAGAGCGGCGGGTAAAGCGGGGAGGAGCGGAGTGGGGCGGGGCGAAGCGTGGCGAGATGAGGCTGTGCGGGGAGGTGAGGGCGGGGAGGGGCGGGGAAAGGCGGGGTGCCGAGAAGCACAGGGAGGGCCGGCGTTGGCTCCGCGAGATTTTTCTGGGCCACGCCGCCGCCACCGCCGACGCTCTATTCTCGGCCCCAGCGCCAGCCGCCCGGAGCGGAGACAAAACCGGAGCGCGCTGCCTGACAACAGGTGGGGGAGAAGACAGGGGGCCGGAGGGCAGACGCGGGGCGCAGATTGCCGTCGCGACCAATCTGCTGGAAGGACGAGTGTTTTCCTCGTTTCCGTTTGCCTCATTTTTCGTAATGTGCAGAAATATAAGAGATTCTCGAATAAACCAGTTCTCCTGCGGAAGACCACATTAACACATATTGGAGGAAGCTCAACTTTTTGGAGTAAGATCCCGACGATAGGATATATTATTTTCGAAGGACATTACAAATCTTTTGATGGCATGTTATGGTTATTTTTGAACTGGATTCTATATAATTTGAAAAACATGTTGAAACTAATTCTTAATTACTAATGTAGTCTCTCAGAGCCTGATCAATTGATATGTGCACGCTTTGATTAAAAAAGTATTAACTCGAATATGAAGTTATCATTGAAATGAGGGAATGACTCTTATGAAAAGATTTTTACAGAAATCGGCATTGCTGACAATTACTTCTTATTTCTTTGACAGGACGTTGGTTTGAAAGGCTCGAAGAATCGAAAATTCGTGATCTCTTTCGAGGTATAACCCTACCACATTAAGATGCATCTGTTAAATATTAATAACGCAAATTGGAGTTAAACTTAAGGGGGCATTAAAATACTTTTTTATAATTTACATTTTATTTGATATTTCACAAAATTACTAAAATACGGGACTACACTACTGCAATACTAGTGAACTGATGGTGTATATTGATTTCGATATTGATTAAGTGACTTTAAAAGTGATTTGTGAATTTAAAAATATTGTTTCCCTCCAATCAAAACTACCTAACTTGTCGGCGAATAATGTGTCATGGAGACTCCTAGCCCAGTTCCCAAGTCACGGGCGTTAGAGCGAAAGTAATCCGATTAGCGGCGTTAAGTGAATCACGCGACCCAGAGGAGGGAGCGGGCAGTTATCTTATTCCTGCAACAGGTCGTAATGGGTCGTAAATCAGCGGTGTCACCGTCAGACCAGCCCAGCCCAACCCAACCCAACCCGACACGACCCGACGCGACCCGATCCGACCCGGCCCGAGAGACGTTCAGTGCTCCTAGGCCCTGAACGAGGCGAACAGCGACCACCTTCTCATCCCACACAGCACTTCCCGTGTCTTCGGCTGAGAAGAAAAGGCTCTGGCTTTCTATTCTTTGGTTGATGGATTTTCTTCTTGCGCCGACTTGCTCTTAGTGTGCTCTTCTGTGTAATATGAGCTTGTCTCCGTCCGTCCCTCCGTCCGTCCCTCCGTCCGTCCCTCCGTCCGTGTGCATGAGCACTAAGCTAAAATCGTTAAGACGATTTTCTCCTAAATTGATATTTCCCAATTGATCTGAACGAACTCGAGACCCAGCGAGTTTGAAACGAATGTTTTCATTTCGGAGATACTTTATATTATGCCTATACATTTTCATTTTTTTAAGTGCTTCAAATTGTTTTATTCAACTTTGTCCTGGGATAGCGTAAAGGACTCTTAAAAATGGCGCAGATCCGATTTTCGTTGAAATATCTGAATTTTCGAAAATTGGTAATTAAGAGGAACGAAGTACATTCGCATACACTCTATATACTATTACTATACACTCTATTCGGCATTTACATGAATCATCAAGACTCCATTCGTAAGTTGGATAATAATTAAATGTAAATTTGTATTGAATCGAATTTTTAAGCAAGAATTTTAATCGATACATTTTCATACAATTTTCTATGCCTGAAAATGGAGAAGCCGGGAAACTGTCGTATGTTTAAAATTTATTTTTATAATGAACTTGCTAAGCACAAGAGGCTATTTAACACAAAGGTAAGACAGTACAATATCTGGAATCTTCCTAAATATTTTAAAATAATTCTCAAAAATCTCATTTTCTGATTTTTAAGGCACAACTGCGAATTTCTATTCGTCCTTTCCGATGTCACATGAATCGTTGCGACTTGATGTATCAAATTTTAGGTACTGATATTTATTTACTTATTTACTTTTTTACGCCTTATTTACTTTTCAGATGTTTCCTGAAAATTCATTTACTATAAGTCGTATTATCATTTGGTCATTTAGTCATCGAAGCACATATGATAAAAGCAAAGACGACGTCTGAAGTGTATTAAATATATCTCGCCCATTCCTCGAAGATACCGCCACGTTGAATATTTTGACTTCGTTCTGTATTTCATTTTGGGGGACTACAATTCAGGGGCATCCTGTAAAACACATTTGGACCCTCTACCCACACCACCCTATACTAAACCTCTCTCCAACGGAAGTATCCCCAGTATCAGCCGGTGTACATGAAGACGAGCAGCTACAAAACACCGAACATGCTTTTCTATAAACGTGACATAGATACAGAAAACAAACTGCGTGTGCGCTGAAATAGGCCTTTGAAGGTTCACGGGCGTAGCACGCGCGAGTCGCGAAGGCCCTCCGCGTGAGGAGCGCGAGGGTCGGTTTGTGGGGGAAGGGAGGGGGAAGGGAAGCCGTTGACGCTTGGCGCGAGACTGTGTGCGAGTGCGTGAGCGTGTGCGTTGGCGGGCGGGGCTGGGGCGCGTCTATTCCGGGCGGCCGGGTGCTCTCCTCCGCCGTTGCGTCAGGGGCGCGTGGGCCCCGGCGGGCGGGCGGGTGGGCGCGCCTTTACGTAAGCGAAGCGTCCGCGCCGACCACCCTTCGCGCCCCGCCCCCGCCCTCGTCGTGATGCTTCCTTGCGCCGGCCCGCCCCGCCCCGCCCC
>BLKR01002660.1:0-184198 GCA_011170035.1 Teleogryllus occipitalis
AAATCTCGACATCAGATACAGACGGGTTCCCGAGAAGAAATTGTTATAATTTTGCACATGCAAGGGACATTTCAGGTTTAAAAAATCAACTCCATATTTCATTTAAGAAAAAAGGCTGACAGAAATTTTGCAGAAAATTTAATTTATTTTGTTTTAGTGTATGAACACTACTCTAAAAGTCTAATTTTTTAGTAATAAGGGAAAATTTAATTTTAAAAGTTGTTTTCGGCTGATTGAACATTTTTTCAAAAATTTCTAAAATTCTAAAATTTAGCATGCTCTAGCGCCTGAACCGTTCGTCTGACAGAAATACATAGACATAATGCGGAGCATATTTAATAAAATTAATTTTTACGATACAACACCTTCCACTATGAGTGTGTTATTTTCAATTTATAAGTGAAAACGGTAAAAAACAGCAATTTTTTTCAGTTTTCTCAGAACGCACATTTCCGATGTAGCAAACCTGAAATTCAGATTCAGCAGCTCAAAAGGCATAAAGAATGATGGGAAAAATATTCTCTACGTTTTACAGCCAAACTCATTCGACTGCACTAAGAGCCTGGTGATCAAGCGTGAAACGTCGGGAAAGCCGTTAGTGCGATTGACTCTGAAACGTCACCAGAAGGTGGTCCTCGATGGTCGAAGGGTGGCGGATAGTCGATAGGAAAGCGACTAGCATCATGCTATATAGATATTATCTTTCTGGATAATCATGAAGTGAATGTTTTCGGGAGTGTAGCCCTTGCTCACTAGAAATATACAGCACTGAGGATAAAGTGTAATAACGCATAAAGTGAACATTTTAAAATCCCCTAATGTGGATTGTGATTCATTGAAAAAGAAATAAAAGCAATTACATCAACATGCATTACCCTTGCACTCAGTGGTAAACGAGTAATTCTATGTAAGAAATTATTGTTTCCACTTCAAATGTTAATTAAATACATAATTTTATTTAACGTATCATCATAGTTGCACGAACGTTTGAAGTCGTACACGATGAGTGTTTATTGCATCTCGCCCACGCACTGTTTTCTTTCTCGTCGCGGACGGAGCCCGGACAGAGCAGTGTCACCGAGGGCCGCTCGCCTGCCCTCGCGCGTGGCCACGAGTCCAGTCCTTTCAAGACCGGAGCTGTCTTGCTGACTGACGTCCAGCCAGCTGTCCTGGTGTAAACGGTGCTTAAGGCGCATTCACGATTGGGTGGCTATATCGATGGCTGCCCCGGGACAAGCCATCCAGGCTTGTCCTTCGCTTTCGCCTTGAGATCTGCTGACTTCCAGATTCGGGAAGGCCGGAAACCATATCAGGTCTTGGGTAAGGATCGAGATACCCTCATTGAAATGTAGGAGGTAAATGGATTCATTTTAGGTTCCGGGCGCGTCAACTACTAAGGTCATAAGTCCCGTAAGTGTAGTTCATGTTTTCATTGCGGGAGGTGGCGGTGATCTTCGCCCGCTGGATGGCGAAATCCAGCGCAAAACCTAGATGGGTTTGGGGGGATTTTCTCCAACCAGGTATTTCCAACTAGCGGGCACCGCCCCAGCTGGGACAAGCTTTAGTTGCCGACTGGTCTCCCCAGGAGTGTGGGAGTGTAGTTCATCTGAGTGTAAGTGTGTGTGTGTGTGTGTGTGTGTGTGTGTGTGTGTGTGTGTGTGTGTGTAAGGGGTGAGGATAGGGCAAGGAAAAAGAAGGAAAGATCGCACGTGGTCCGTGGCCCTTTTGTTAGAGTACAGCATCGGCATTCGCCTGCTGTTGATAGGACGAACTAGGGGAAACTACCGATCAGAGCAGTCGGCTTCTAGAATTCTCCTCCAAGACAGCGAAACGAATTCGACCTAACTTTCTAGCTGGTGTGAGAAAGCCAACGTCGGAATTCGAACCCTAGGACCTTCTGGACAGAGGCACTACAGTGACTTTAGTTGACGCACTGAGCCACCTTTTCTGGAAAATAATTGGAGTACGATGGAAAAATGTATATAAAAATCTCTACTCGTGATGAAAATGAACTGCAGTGCTTCTAACCGGGAGGTCCTAGGTTCGAGTCCTGACGGCGGCAGGATTTTCGACACTATCTCTTCAGCTAGGTCGAATTCAGTCACTGTTTGGAGGAGAATTCTAGCGGCCGGCTGCTCTGATCGGTAGTTTTCCGTGGTTTCTCCGATCAACACCAGGCGAATGCCGGAGCAGTACCCTACCAAACGGGCCATGGACCGCGCGCGATCTTTCCTACCTGTTCCTTGTCCTATCCTCTCCCCTTACACACACACTTACACTAACATGCACTACACTACCACATATTCCGGGAGACCGGTCGGGAGCTTAGAGCTTGTCCCGGCTGGGGCGGTACCCCACCGCAATCTCTCGAGAAAAAAACATGCACTAGGCTTACGGAACTAATGACCAAAGCAGTTGATGCGCCCGGAAACACGAAAAAAATCAATCAATCAATGAAAATGAATAAAAATGACGGCTCATAGTCGAAAAACAGCACGAAATCATTCGCATCGCCGTTAACTCGCGTCCTTCTACGAACCGCGACCAACAACAAGAGCATTACATTACGAGGCGCGGGGGACCCCACGCACACGGCTGATTTGTCAAGTAGCCGCGCGCGGAGGGGCTCAGGCCGAGTGGAAGAGCGCGGGGCGCTGCGAGCGGGATTAACCGGCGGCTCGCGGCCACTTTGCAGCCGCCGCTAACGCGATGAGCTCCGCGCGTGCGACCCGACCACCCTTCGCTATTTGCATAAATCTCCCGGCAAATACGCGCCCGCGCGCGACAAAGCGAGTCCGCGCGTCCGTCCGCCCGCGCCCCCGCGCCGCGTCGCCGCGCTCGGGACAAAAGAGCATCTGGCGCGATTATGAGCGCCGCGCGCCGTGGTGGCGGCCGCCGCGCGAACTTCGCGGACGCGCCGGGGAAAAAGACGACTCGCGGGGCGCGAAGTAAGAGGACCCCTTGAAGCGTGGATTCACCCGTGGCTTCACCGGGTTCAGAATAAGCAATTATTTCTTATGATGATACAAATGTAGCGTCAGATGGGGCAACATAAACCCACTTTTCCCTTATATTTTATGATATACTCTTCACGAAACCGGGAGTGGTAGCTCAGTGTCTGATGTCGCTGATGTCGCTGCAGCGCCTCTCACCGGGAGGTCCTAGGTTCGAGTCCTGATGGCGGCAGGATTTTGGACTGTAGCGTTTTAGCAAGGTCGAATTCAGTCTGGAGGAGACTTCCAGCTATTGGTAGTTTTCCGTGGTTTCACCGATCAATACTAGGCGAATGCCGGAGCAATACCTTAACAAACGGGCCACGGACCGCGCGCCATGTGTCCTTCCCCTTCCTTGCCCTATCGTCTCCCCTTAAACACACTTACACTAACATGCACTACACTACCACATATTCCGGGAGACCGGTCGGGACCTTAGAACTTGTCCCGGCTGGGGCGGTGCCCCGCTGGTGGGAGAGTCCTGGTTAGGGGGAAACGTCACTAGCCGACGGTAGGTCGGCGCCGGATCTCGCCATCCAGCGGGGGAAGATCACCACCATCTCCCGAGAAAAACATGCACTACACTAACGGGACTAATGACCAAAGCAGTTGACGCGCCCGGAAACACGAAAAAATCAATCAATCCGTCAAACTCTTCATGAAGTTAAGTCCGTTATTTACGTACCTGCAGAAGACACTCTTTAGTAAAATCATAGAATTGTGGTAACGTTGTAAACATTGCTATTGTTTTCTTCAACATTTGATTGATTAACGAGTCCGGGCATGTCAACGGCTAAGATAATTAGTTCTGTAAGTGTAGTGCATGTTTTTATCGCGAGAGATGGCGGTGATCTTTCCCTGGCGGATGACGAGATCAGAGGCCGGCCTACGTCCACGGCCAACCAGTTATCTTCCTCCACTGAGACACCCATCTGATCTCCCGACATGTGTGGTAGTGTAGTGTGAGTACGTGTAAGTGTGGTAAGGGGTGAGGATAGCACAAGGAAGAGGAAGGAAAGATCGCGCGTGGTCCGTGAGCTGTTTGTTAGGATACCGCTCCGACTTTCGCATGATGTTGATTGAAGAAACCACGTAAAACTGCCGGTCAGCACAGCTGGCCGCCAGAATTCTCCACCACACAGCGAATGAATTCGAGCTACCTGTCCCGGTAGTATCGAATATCGTGCCGACGTCGGGACTCGAACCCTAGGACCTCCCGGTCACAGGCACTGCAGTGTCATCGTTTGATGACCGGTCCGTTTCTTTAGTGGTTGTTGTAAGGGTTTACCAAGCTGCTCGGTATTCTAAAAATAGGACGAAGAAATGGCATGTCAAAGTAACGCGTCTGAACAATATGAATACGATAGAAAACAATAGTAAAATTATAACAAAACGCTGATGAATATAATGGTATAAGATTGAACATTGAAGAGATACAAGTATTAAAAATAATTACTTCTTATATATTTTCTGTTATTTGATGAATTTTGAAGTTTGGCATTTCTAAAAAGTCATTATTATTGTGAGTTCTTGAGAAAGTACAAGGAAATATCGATAAAATTTCCATGACCTCCCTTTATTTGAATTAAATTCTTTTTGCGTTAGGTGATGAATGAAAAATATATTTTTCTGTAAGTATCATTCTGATTTTATTTATCTAGTAACATTATTGGAAATTTTCCCTTTCCATCCTTACGAGTTGCTGACTTTCAAACTCCCTACAGCTATTTGCTCACAACGATGTTTCAAAATTATTATTATTTTGCCTTTAGTCTTATAACCTGTGAAATCGTTTGCACCACTTGTTTTTCAGAAAAGAATTTTGTGTAACATGCTACGTTTTCACAAAAGTTTACAATTGTATTTCCTTGAAACAGATGACATCCTTATGTTGAAATACCCCGAAGTATTACCTGGGAATGAATTTTGCTCTTAAAATAACACACAAAAACTTTTCTGCGTAAATATCTATTTCCTTCAGTTATAAGTCAAAGAAAATATGAATTTTATTGTCTTGTTCAATGATTTTAGTGGATACATTTCTCATTCCGCATTGACCATCTTTTTAAATATTACGTTTACGTAATCACCATTCTGCAGTCTCTTTTTCAAAACAGTCATCTTTATTCCGTCATTCTCGGATGGCGTTGATCTTCATTTTTGAGTTTTTTTTGGAGGTCGTTTCGAGGGAGTTTTCGGGTTCAATTCCAAATTTTTTGCTTCTTATCACTTTCAAAGTGATCTTATGAAGTAATTGATTTGTTCGAATTGCATTTATTATATGAATATTGACTTTCGGTGTATTACTAATTACATGTCATGTCATTACATGTCAATAATGTCATTATACGTCGTGTTACATCGTCATTTTTGAATTTCCATTGCACTTTTGGCAAAAATGAATCTCTGAAACCAGAGGTTATTCTGCACAATTTTGTTTGATATCCTATAATAAATGTGTGATTTCTGTAAGTATAAATTATATTTTAAATCGAATGATAGAAACCATAGGCAACGCAACTTGGCGAGGCGCGCGATGAAGAGAGACACCGGTTTATTGATTAGTGATTCCGGGCGCGTTAACTGCCAAGGTTTATTTCTCTTCAGTGGAGCGGAAGGTGGCGGTGATCTTCCTTCGTTTGTTGGCGAGATCTGACGCCGACCAACCCGTCGGCTTGAGAGGTTTTCCCCAACCAGATATCCCCCACCAGCGGGTCACAAGCTCTAAGCTCCGGAGTGGTCTCCCGGCATATGTGGTAGTGTAGAGCATGTTAGTGTTAGTGTGTGTAAGGGATGAGAATAGGACAAAGGAGAGGAAGGAAAGATAGCGCGCGGTCCGTGGCCCGTTTGTGTGGGTACTGCTCCGGCATTCGCCTGGGATGAATCGGAGAAAGCCCGGAAAACTGTCGTTCAATGTAGCCGACCGCTTGAATTCTCCTTCCGGTCGCGGGTGTATCCGCACATTCGGGAGTGTGTGGCGGCCTGGAGGAAGGTGTGCGACGGAGCTAGACGGGCGCAGAGGCAGCGTGCGCGAGGACGGAAGGGCGAGGACGGAAGGGCGAGGACGGAAGGGCGAGGACGGAAGGGCGAGGACGGAAGGGCGAGGACGGAAGGGCGAGGACGGAAGGGCGAGGACGGAAGGGCGAGGACGGAAGGGCGAGGACGGAAGGGCGAGGACGGAAGGGCGAGGACGGAAGGGCGAGGACGGAAGGGCGAGGACGGAAGGGCGAGGACGGAAGGGCGAGGACGGAAGGGCGAGGACGGAAGGGCGAGGACGGAAGGGCGAGGACGGAAGGGCGAGGACGGAAGGGCGAGGACGGAAGGACGAGGACGGAAGGGCGAGGACGGAAGGACGAGGACGGAAGGGCGAGGACGGAAGGGCGAGGGCGGAAAGGCGAGGACTGCGAGGAAGGCGGGCGGTGGTTGAGGAGATTGGGTGTGGAGGAGGGCGGGCGGGTGGGTGGCGCGCGCCAGATGCTCGCCCGCGGGCGGCCTGGCCGAGACGTACCGCCCTCCCGCCCACCGCCGCCCGGCGCCCTCCGCCCGCCCTATGAATATGGACAGCCCCCCGCGCCGGCAAAGAATAAACACGGCGCGGCGCCTCGGGCGCGGATCGCCCGAGATCGCCCCTTCGCCCCAGCTCTCGCCCGCGCCCTCGCCGGCTCGCCCCTGTTGCGGCCCGAGATGAGGTGCCCCCTACGGAGACGCTCTGCTTCGCTCTTCTTTTCCAGCGAGTTCGCAGTTGGTCAGTCCGCTTTGCATTCGTTTGGACCAAAACTGATTTCCGACAAGGTTTCTCGCAGTTCTACTGAGTTTGTTCTGTTTCACTCCACCAGCACCATCTCTCTCATGTGGCTCCAACTTACGAAGTCATACGAACATTGAACTTACAACTGTTCTAAAAAAGCAATAAATTTAGGAGAAATTCGCACATTTTCTTAAGAGTGAGTTTCCGATTGTTGACGATATTCTACCCGTATTTTTCAAATTTTGGGACCAGCATAATAATTGATGTATTGCATTTGTCTTCCACTCTTTACATGCGCTTTTAATTCCATTATATGTAACTGCTTTTGTTTGTTTCGTTTCTTTGTACTTCCTATTTCTTTCTCGAACCTACCGTATAACCCTCTTTTGGCGGATCATTCATATCCTGACCTCTGCGTTGCTGTGGCTTCGTCGCTTCTCGTCATCTCTGTGACCGCTCTCCTCACTTTCCCTGCATCTCTTTTAATTGTCTTCTCCTCCTATTTTTCTCTCTCCCGCCAGTATTTTTCATAAAAATAAAAGGAGTTTTTCCTTTACACTTTTCACTTTCTTTTCTTTTAATCGAAGTTTTCCTTTAATACCTGTTCATGAAAGACCTTTCAAAATAATTTTTTATCTAAATCCATTCAGTATTTCTTCTTTGCAAGAATCCCTTACTGCAAACTCTCTCTATGTCTACATTCAGACTGCCTGCTGTGACAACGCGGAATCATTCTCCAGCCTTCAAGTCTTCCCCCTTGCGTTGGGTCTGTCTTATCCAGTCTTCTGTACGTTGAAATAATAAAATGAATCTTCAGTGCTGTTATTTTATGTGTAAAAGAATCGATAAGGGCACTATCTTATAGGCAATCATATATCTTACAGGCAATCTATCTTATATGGGCACTTCTTTTCCTATCTACTCATATTATATTCTTCTACTACTATTTATTGAAATATAACAATGTAGTAGACAATGCAAATATATAATTTCTCAGTATCAAATTAGTAACACTTTTGGTGTGAATTTTTTAACAATTATCTTCAGAAATTTTCAAAATTTAATATGATGCTTAAGTATTCTATATTGAATGAGAAGTAGAATGTGGATTTTGAAGTAAGTACATATTTTTTATGTTTATTATGACTCAGAAAATGATAAAGTTTCTTTATAATCAAGACCGTTTAGAACTTGTGTGCATAGTTTCATTTTGCGTATTTCAATGCTTAGGCAAGCGTTTTGAAAAATAAATTGAATCCATTCAGTATTTCTTCTTTGCAAGAATCTCTTACTGCAAACTGTCTCTATGTATACGTTCAGACCGCCTGCTGTGACAACGCGGAATCATTCTCCAGCCTTCAAGTCTTCCCCCTTGCGTTGGATCTGTCTTATTCCCCGCTCGGCGTTTGTTTACCGCTCCCCCCAGGCGACTACAAGTGACACGAAGCAAATGGAGGACATACCTTGCTATATTTCTGTTTTCTTTACTGGAAATCTCTGATTTTCCGCAGCTGATGCGAGCAATTTTGCTGTTAACACGCGTCGAAAACATTCCTCTATAATTGAGGCTTAAAAAGTGTTTTTTTTATTTCCTGCGTGTTTTTCAAATTGGATTGTGCTCCTGATCTTTGCTTTGAAAAATTCCCTAAGAATTTTGTGTTGAAACAAGAAGACTGTTGAAGGGAAAGGGTGGTCAACGGAACAATCTATAACTCGAGCAAAAATGGAGTCTTCAATTAAATATCGAGGTTTAAGTCCCCTCAAAGTGTTTCACGAGACGTTCCGTTCACGCATGACTGGGTAGCGCGGAATGGTCCACTTAGTGGAACGAGCCTGGTTTTGTCTCCAATGGAACAACGAAACAAGTATAAAGAACAGCCTTTATTATTAATATCATTTTCCCCGCGTTCTATACGTTTATGTATTTATAATTTTTTTGATGAAAAAGTGTGCTTTTCCTAACACTAAATATGGTTGCATTATTTTAAAAAAAAGGATTTATCGGTCCAGTTAGTGGATTCTGTCTGGCTGTGCCAACATGTCTGGAACTACGGAACAAGTGCACAGTTTTCCTATGTAGTCCACTTGATGCAGCATTTTCTGAATGTTTGTTTAATTTCTTCCCATGCACTAGTTACTCAATGGTACTTGTCCCGTTGTTCGGCCGCGCGCTTCAGTTATTTGGCTATTTACGGAGACGATTTGGGCAATCGAGGAGATTGTGGGAGGATTCTTTTATCACATTGTAGAAACACTCATCGAATCACAGTTAACGAAATCTATGTTATGGATCTGTATTTCGATATACACAAACTATTTACAGAAATTATGTAATATATTTGCTTCGAAATACATAACCCATTTAGAGAAATCTACGTAATATATGTGTTAATCGATGTTTAACAATTTCGTTGATGTAATAACATCGATTAACACAGCAAAAAGTAGCGGACGGATAAAATGAGCAGCAGATGATAAATAACATCGCTTCGTAACAACGTAAAATAGCGTTGTTTCGATCTAGTAATTTTCAGAATAAAAAGAAAATGAGGCAATGAAATAAGCAAATTTCGACTTTTCTGAGATATCGAGGTGCGCAGTCATTTTCCTTAGTAACCCAAATGGAGATGGATAAAATCTTTTTCTGAGATATTAGGGCTGCAATCCCTTGTAAAGTGGATTTGAATCAGTTGGGGCAGAGATGTTTCTTCAATTCGTCAACGAATTTCCGCCTCTTCTCTATATTAACTTGAGGGGGAAGGGTGATCTCTTCCTGTGGGTAACAGATTTTTTTAGTCTATAAAGAAAAATTGAAGGAAGGGAAGAAATCGCATTTTCTATGCCAGATTGAAGGAAAAATACGTATGTACATTCTTGTTTTGGAAGGAAATGTAGAGTTAGGTAATAGTACTTTAATAGTATATTTGTATAAAACATTACTTACAAAATATAGGTATTTTCATGTTTCAAAATACTAATTTTACCGTAAACACAAAATTTGTTCCAATTTTTGCTTGGGACTTCCGCCTCTTCTCAAGACGAGCGCAATGAAACTAAACGGTGTCGGACTCTTTCACGGAGCACCACTGCATCATTCATAAGGGGGATTGAGAAGCTATTGAAACTTCCGTGAATGAATATTTCATTTCTGATGTTTGCACAGAGGGGACTGATGGTTGAATTGCATTATTTACTGTACTTCAGTGAAAATAAACTGTGGTTGGTGTACAATTTGAAATATTCATTCCCTAAAATTATGTTTGTCTTCCTTATTAATATACTGTGAATAACTGACTGCCTTTTGCAATGGGTAGTGGACTGATATTTGTCTTTCTAGCTGGTTATCGAAGGTTTGGTATTGATCAAACTCTTCTGCAGGAATTGTTGCACCAATAAAGTATGGGAAAGTACAATTAGAACAACTGCGTCTAAAACTATGAAAGCAAAATTGGAAAATCTGAAATACTTTCCGATAATCCAATAACACTTTATGTATTTTATTTAAGTCCGTTGTATTTCGTCAATAGCTTGGGGTTTATGTAGATATTAACAACCAGAATATGTCGTTATCGAGGAGTGAGGAAGGGCAAAGGGAGGTAAGGACGGGGAGAAGAAGGGCAGAGGAGCAAAGGCGTCAAGGGGGAGAGGGGATAGGAGATCCGAGAGGAGGGAAAAGGAAAGGAGGTCGAAACGGATATAGGGGAGAAGATGAAAGGAACACTGAGGAGGGAAGGTATTAGAGAAGTGAGGGGAGATAGGGAAATGAGATGAGGAAGAGGAGAGGAAGTACAGGAGGGATGGGGAAGAGACGAGGAAGAAGAACGAATACGAGTGGTGTCAGAGGCGTGATGAGGGAAAGGCGAAATTAGAACGGGGAAGGGGGGAGAAGCACGGGAGGAGTAGGGGAGAAGCGAGGAGGAAGAATAAGGAAGGGTTTCAGAGGAATGAAATGTGGGAATAGTATGGGGGAATGTAAAGGGGAGGTGAGGTCGGGTAGGAGAAGTGCAGAGGAGCAAAGGGGGTAAGAAGGAGAGGGGATAGGAGATCTGGAAGGAGAGGAAAGGAGAGAATTTGAAACGGATGTGGGGGAGAAGAGAGAAGGAACAGCGACGAGGGGATGCATTACAGAAGTGAGGAGAGATAGAGAAATGAGATGAGGTCAAGGAAGAGGAGAGGAGGGGAAGACCGGCAGGAAAAGGAAAAAGAAAAGATAGAGGAAGATGTGTGGAAGTACGAGAGGAAAATAGAAGAGGAGAGGAAGGGAGGAAAAGGGAAAAGAAAAGATCGAGGAAGATGAGAGGAAGTATGGGATGAAAAATGAAGAGGAGAGAAAGGGAGGAATAGAGGAAAGCAAAGATCGAAGCAGATGCGAGGAAGTACGGGAGGAAAAGGAAAGAGGAGAGGTATCAGAGGAGCGAAGACGGGAGGAGATGTGCCAGAGGAATGAGAAGAGATACGAGAGGAGAGGAGAGGATAGAAAGAACGGGAGGAAAAGAAAAGAGGAGAGGAAGGGAGGCATCAGAGGAGTGAGGAGAGATAGGAGGCGAGGCGCGCGTGGGAGCGCTTTCTGCGGCGCAATGGAAGCTGTGCGTCACTAATTCGCCCATTGTGCGGCGCCCCTTGTTTCCCGCTCGCGTCCCTCGTCGCCGCGAGAGGGCGTTCCGCAGGGCGCCGCGCGGGGGCTGCGCTGCGCTGCGCTGCGCTGGGCTGCGGCTGCGGCTGGCCGAATGAGCCCAATAGTCTCGTAGGCGGTCGGCGACAATGGGCGAGGACGTGCCCCGCACAATGCGCGCCGTCCCGCCCCGCCCCGCCCCTGCGCCTAACGAGCGGGCGAGGGTTAAACAGCCCCGCGTCGCCTCGCCCGCCCTCGACCTGCCCGCCCCGCCCACCCCGCCCCGCGAGGCGTCTTCATGATCGCCGGGCGCGTGGCGCGGCGCTGGCCCTCCACTGCATTGGCGGCCTTCCAATGCACTTTGGAGAGTTGTCTGTCCATTCGGCTTCGAGATTATATATTTATGCTGCTGAGATATATACACTACAGGTATTTTCTGTTTCAAGATTTTTATTCATTAAATGATCAGCTTTCGACGGCTGTCATCGTCTTCAAATACGAAACAAAATTATTTACACATATGGAAGAGAGAATAATCTTGTTTATGCGAATAATATTCATTATAAAGACATATTGGTAAAATAAACTTTGAAAATGGATATTAGCGGCAAATAAATTAGAATAAAAAATAATGGGAATAAACATAAAATAATTTAGTGATAACGTGAAAACTTATATTAGGGAATAAAAGCATTTAAAACTTTTATGGTTTAAAGCTGCTTCTTATCTTCTAGCTAGCACTGGCGCTTGCAACGGCTATTCTATTTCGCATTAAAGAAATGTGATTTTACGATTGTAAATTATAAAAGTCGCATTGATACTTATCTTTCGATAGTTATTTTAAACCTTGTTCGACGTTGAGGTTATACATACTATTATTTCAATGGACATTCCAGGTGCTCGGAAATTGATCCGGACATCATTTCAGCCCCAATCAGGTCCTTTTCGATTCTGCGCGGTTCTGTTCGGCGCAAGCCCTGGTTGGAAGAGGCGAAGTAACGACTGCATTGGCAGCCTGCTAATGCATTTTGGAGAGTTGTCTGTCCATTCGGCTTCGAGATTATATATTTCTGCTACTGAGATATGTACACTACAGGCATTTTCTGTTCCAAGATTTTTATTCATTAAATTGTCAGCTTTTGACGGCTATCATCGTCTTCATACACGGAACAAAATTACTAGCACATACAGAAGAGAGAATAATCTCGTTTTTATTAATAATATTCATTATGAAGACATATTGGTAAAATAAACTTTGAAAATGTATATTACCGGCAAATAAATTAGGATAAAAAAGAATGGGAATAAACATACAATAATTTCGTTCTAACTTGGAAACTTACAGTATATTATGGAATATAAGCGCTCAAAACTTTTATGGTTTAAAAATCTGCCTAATCATTCCGCTTCCGAAGACGCTGATTTTCGAATTAAAAGAGAGTTTGCAAAAACCAACACCAACTTTTATACTGTTCTTTCTTACACACGAGAAAATTTAATGTAAAAATGTAGAGCCACTTTTCGGAAAATAATTGTTTAAAAATTAAAATTTCAGGCAAAATGACGCGAAAACTACTAATATTATCGAAACATTGCACAATTCCTTATTTGAAGAGTTTTTAAGCAACACATTTTATGAAGAAAATCTCTATCTTCAGTCAAAATCGGTTTCAATGCATTTTTGCATTTCAAATCAGCAATCGCATGCTCCAGTGAAAATAAACAATATGCAATTAGCTGATGCTAAGGTAACAACATTTCTAGGTTTCTCAATTCAGTCAAACTTCAAAAGGAATGTTCCAATAACAGAATACTAAATTAAGTTCATTATGTTACGGATTCAGAATTCTTTCAAATTCTGACAGCCTTCATGCAGATCGTTGCGTATATTTTGCAAATGTACATTCCCTCCTGAGATATGCCATAATATTCTGGGAAAGCTCATCCTTTAGTACCCATTCATTTAGATTGCAAAAGAAAATAATCCGAATAATGAAGAGAATGCCATCCACGTGATCCCTGCAAACCTCTTTTCATTGAGCTTGAAATCTTACCATTGCCTTGCCTATTTATTTACAAGTCTGTAATATTTGTCAAAACTGACTTACTTAACAGTGGAAACATATTTTTATGTAATACTGATATTTATAATTACAACCCACGTCGTAGAAATCATGTTCATCAAGTGTCAGTATCAGCAGCTCACTGCAAGAAATCCACTTACAATACATGTACGTTACTTTACAACGCATTGTCAGATGACATTAAACAATTAAAATCGGCACACACATTTAAGTTAAAAGTAAAATCTTCTTCAGCTTCAGCTTCAGCTTCCGGGTCAATGACATCCATCTCGATCGGGTTTTTGTCCAATTTCTCTTATCCATTGATCAAATGATGAGATGGCCCCTTGATTCGCTTCTGGACGTAAAGGTAGCTTCACTATGCGCACGTTTTGTTGAGCTCTTTCTTTGCTTATAGAGCTTAGGGTGAGTTCCTATTTTATTAGCAATGCAGAAAAATCAAATCTGCAGTTCGTTTACCGTTACAAATAAGTTTTCTATAACTCGGGAACGAAAATGTCTAGTTTTTGAAATGTTAATTTCGCGCTTTTATAAATTGTATTATTGTTAATAATTTTTTTAAACATTCTTTCACGTTTCAACTATTAATGGTTAAATTCTTAGGAACAGATTCTGAAACTCAAGAAAGCGAGCGCAGATGATTTTTTCCCCATACGTCACATATAATTTTTTCACTAAATAAATAAATATTATAGTTGTAGGAAGACGCCGAAAAAATTAAACTTTTGTGATTTTCGAAAAATGCCAGATTTTAACGAAAACAAAACCAACGGCATTAATTTAAGCACTCTTCATGCTTTCCGATGAAAAAATTTAATCAAATAATTAAGAGGCATTTGTAAGAAAATTTTGGAAAGTTTTTGAGTCTTCATGTAAAGTTCCCCAGAAAATCAAAATTTCAAATTCGTAGTGCCTGTGGTGAACGATTTGAAAATATCCGTTTCAAACTCGCAGGCGATCGTTCACCACATATGGACGGACACTGACGTTTTACCGTCAGTCGATTTTTCGGGATCATGGACCCTCAAAACAAGTACGCAACTTGTTAGAGGAAGTAATTTATTACATATAGTAAAGACGTTTATCCACGTTTTCATTACTAGGGACAGACAATAAGTTTTCTGTCGAAAATTCGCCGTTTTCCGGCACGCGATAACAATACTTTGTCTTCTTAGGTGAGAAAGTAAAAATTGTACAAATACTCTTAGTTTATTTTTGTCTCTTTAGGTGATGCATTATCAAACTTATTTTCTTTGTAAAGATTACATTCTTCTTACTTAAAGATCATTAGAAATCTCTATTCCAAATGTGACAGCTCTGCAGTCAGGGTCAGCCTGTCAACCTCCTTATAGTACAAGGTTAATGAAGTTGTGGGGATAAAAAACGGCTGTTTAGCCCTTTAGCGCTTACACGAAGGGGTTGTGGCGGCCTCCCACAGGGTCCATGCTTCCCCCCCCCCCGGGGTACTGCGCGTCGCGCTGCTCTTCTGTTTCCGCCTACCCCTGCGCCACACCTGCGCCACAACCCAATGTAGTTACTTCCCGCGTGTTTTACCACACATGGATGTGTACAGACCTACCCGCACCAAACCGTGACAGGTGGCTCAGGGCATCAACTATTGTCACTGCAGTGGCTGTGACCGGGAGGTTCTATGGTTCCAGTCACGACGGTGGCAGGATTTTCCATACTAGCTGGGAAGGTATGTCGAATTCAGCCGCTGTCTGGAGGAGAATTCTGGTGGCCGGCTTCACTGATAGGTAGTTGTCCGTACGATGTCACAGCAGTATCCTAACAAACAGGCCACGGACCGTGCGCGCGATCTTTCCTTCTTTGTCCTATTCTTATCCCTCCCTAACTCACCCACTCCCTCACTACACCACCACACTATAGGCTGTGGCAGTGCGCCGCTGGCACGAAATACCTAGTTGGGGAAACCCCGCAAGCAGACGGGTAGGTTGGTGCCGGATCTCGCCATCCAGGTGGGGAAGGTCACCATCGCCTCTCGCGTTAAAACATGCACCATATTTACGCGACTAACCTTAGCAGTTTGAAGCGTCTGGAAACACTAATGAATGAATGAATCAATCAATCAATCAATTGTCGGCGGGCGCAGCTGGGAAGTATTGAATTCGGCGCGGTGGTTAGCGCTCATTGTTGCGAGATACACTTTTTTGGAGAAATTTAATAGTGTCCTTTCACAATTCTACAGAACAGTACGTCGCCTTAGGTCACAGAAATACGTGTGATTTAAGTACGTTATGCGATGTTATCGTATTTCTAGCGGTATTTTCTGAGCGGTAGCTTAGTGCATCAACTGATGTCACTGCAGCGCCTCTGACCGGGAGGTCCTAGGTTCGATTCCTGACGGCAGCAGGATTTTCGACACTAGCTTTCCAGCGAAGTCGAATTCAGTCGCTATCTGGAGGAGAATTCTAGGGCCCGGCTGTTCTGATCGGTAGTTTTACGTGGTTTCTCCGATCAACACCAGGCGAATGCCGGAGCAGTACCCTACCAAACGAGCCACGGACCGCGCGCGATCTGTCCTTCCTCTTCTTCTCCTATCCTCTCCCCTTTCACACACACTTACACTAACATGCACTACACTACCACATATTCCGGGAGACCGGTCAGGAGCTTAGAGCTTGTCCCGGCTGGGGCGGTGCCCCGCTGGTAGGAGTCCTGGTTAGGGGGAAACCCCACTAGCCGACGGTAGGTCGGCGCCGGATTTCGCCTACCAGCGGGAGACGATCACCGCCATCTCCTGAGAAAAGCATGCACTACACTAACGGGACTAATGACCAAAGCAGTTGACGCGCCCGGAAACACGATAAAATCAATCAATCAATCAATCAATGCCTCTTGCACTGTTGGAACACCATCCCACTCTCCGAAGGCCCTTTCAGTCGCCTACTAACATACGAGATCCAATTAATTTCCAGGACTTCATTCCTACGTTCACTCTAGCCGAGGTTCAGGTTCACTGTAAGCGAATCTTCTTACTATGCTCGCACTTTTTCTTGATCCTCGAGCTCCCTAGTCCTTGCTCAGCCCGGCATAGCACGGCCCGGTAGAAAATGTGAGCTCCACTCGGAACGCCACGGCTCAGTTTGCAGTGATGCCCACCTTCTTCCTTTCCAATGCCGACTTCCTAGTTTTCGGTCTCTCTTTCTATCGACCATGTTCCTTCTTGTTACCCAATTATTTCTATAACTATTAATTATTTATTCAGAATTTTAAAAAAAATCTTCCGTTGTTTCTCATAGCTATCGAGACGAGTTATTTTGTCGAGATTTCTGTCAATAAAGTTGACAGCCCTTCATTGCCGTGACGTAGACAGGACCCGCCTCTCCCCGCACCCCCCGCTGCGGAGTATCAAGAAAAAGTGCGCAATTAGTATGGTTATTTCTAATGAAAGTGAAACGGGACCAGTGACTTAAGTTCACTATAACCGAGGGTTCACTATATCCGAGTTCACTATAACCGAGTTCACTACAACCGAGTTCACTATAACCGGAGTCGACTGTAACTCCAAGGTGTTTGATGATGCTTTTCCACGGCGGGCTGTCTCTAAGGATGCGGCCGGGTGGCGCCTCCCTTGCGTGCCTCGTGCGAGTGCAAACCGCTTCCTCCTGAGAGGGGGCGGGGGAAGGCGTGGGGCGAGAGGGGCGTGGGCAGGCGGCGCGAGAGAAAGGCGCGGCGAGTGGAGGGCGCGCGCAAACAGCGGCATTCACGCCCGCGCCGCCCGGGGCCACATCCCGAATTCATGCGCCGGCCCCTCCCCCTCCCCCTGCCCCGGCCCGCCCCTCCCGGCCCCGAGGCGCGACACTCGCGTCTTCGCAGAGCCCCTCTTGGCAAAGGTCGGGCGGCGCGACGCGAAGCGACGCTGGCGAGGACACCGGCGAGGACACTGGCGAGGACACTGGCGAGGACACTGGCGAGGACACTGGCGAGGACACTGGTGAGGACACTGGCGAGGACGCTGGTGAGGACGCGTGTCGGTGCTGCGGCGAGGGCTCGCCAGATGTCTGGAAGCGAGTAGTAGTATATTTGATGGTATAGATGTACTTGGGTTTCTGTAACCTGGCGGATGACAGTTCATCAGCTGTTACAGTTTCATCCAATTGGAAGCTAAAACGTCATCACGGTGACGTATCTGTGGTGACGTTTAAGCTCCTGATTGGACGAAACCGTAACAGCTGATGAACTGTCCTCCGCCAGGTTACAGAAACCCAAGTATTGCGTCGGAGGCGATGGCAGGCTGAAGGGTAACTGGCGGAGGCAGGTTGGTGGCGGTCGCACAAGTGCGGGAGGCAGAACGAATGAGCCGGGGAAATATCCGTTTTGGTGAAAATCTTGTTTACGCTTTACCCGCTTGCGTTGTTCATACGCAGACGGAAGGATACACATTTTGCCGGCGATCGATTTTTCAATAACAAACCTAGATTTCATCTACACAAATCAACCAAACGTGAATTCTACCAACGCAACGAGTTACAGGAGGTAATTTACTACTTAAAGAAGTAAGATTTCTCCCCTTTTTCATTATCAGGGCCCAGCAATAAGAGTTTTTCGAAATAAGTTTTTTTTTTTATTCCGCAGCACCACAATATTTTCCTTAAACTGCTTAAGCATTTAGCGAGAAAGTAATATTTACATACTACTTTACTTGTATCTTAGGTATAAAATTCTGCATTTTGTGCGTTTAACAAAATAATTATTTTTATTTAAAAATAAAAATTAGGAGATTTCTGGATATCATAATTTATTTATGCTCGTAAGATTGTTCGACTGTAATTTCAAACTTCCATTTTTATACCCCTCGTTTCTTTCGTGTATTGTTTTTATAGTTTTACATTTTGTCAAGATCCTTTAAAATATGGATCATACTAGAATGTATTTACATTTTTCCTGTTGCAGAACAGAGAAACAAACAAGATTCAATGCACGTGTGTCAGGTAGTCATAATTTTTTCATTAAATCATACTGAGTTTTTTGCGGATAGTCCTTCGTTTGACATTAACCTGTAAACATTAACCTCTATACGTACACAAAATATATTTCTTCATTGCTACAATTATTCACATAAATATAGAATTAAAAATTTTAAATTTTATACTGCTATTCATTTAAATATTATTAACTAGTATTTGAATTGGCTGATATTTTAAGAAATGAATTCTTGTTTAATACGCGGGATTTGTAAAATGCGATCACCCGTGGAATCGTTGCCAGTTGCGACAATATTTAGGTTACAGGTTTGTGTCTGAAAAACGACTAAAATCTCGTGTTTTATTGATAAAAAATGTGAATAGAAGAGATTAAACGGTTGCTTTTCTGAAAGTACTAGAAAAACATTGTCCGCTTCATGAATACTTTCTCTGTTCCATTATTTCATCTTACTGCCATCCACCTTATCCATCTAAATTTCTCAAAGTTGCAGGATCAAGGCAGTGCCTCCTTCGCTGAAAGCTAAGCCAAGCTGGACAGGATCGTTGGGACAAGTATTGCGATATTATAATGGCCACACATTGTTTTCTTAACTATCTTACGTAAGTGACCGAATTCTTTATGAATACCGCTGCACGAAAATCTCTTATATGAAAATTTAATGCTATATTCTCTCGCGTTCTATAAAGTGAAAGTCTTTTGTCGGAGAAATATAGGCGACTTAAGTATGTTATGCGATGTTATCATGATTCTGACAGTATTTATTTGCATTTTCGAGAATAATTTACAGGCGTGTTGTAAATACAATGTGTTGCAATTTGGTAAAATGACTATTGTTGCGGATTTGGTTGCACTCGAGAACTTCTACTAAATCATTACCATTTGTTATCCACAACCATGTAACAATATTTCGTTGCGAAGGGCTTGCCTGCTATTATTTGAGTGAAGATAATGTTAAGTAAATAATAAAATAGTTTGCGTGGGTTTCTGTATGAGGGTTAGGGAAGTCTAATTGCGTACTTTTTTCAAGTATATAAATGTTTTGTCTTCATGTCCAATACAGTGCAACTACTCTTTTATAAGAGTGTCGAGAATCTAATGATTTCTGCGCTGACGTTTCAATAATCGTTGAAGAAAAAGGCAATCAACTCCGTGAACGCAAACCCGACGGAAAGGCTTCAAAACCTCGCGTTGTTCCTGGGCCTGCGATTTAGTCTTGCTGAGTTGTAGCTTTGTAGTGGTTCGTTCCTAGTTCATTCGCTAGCAGAAACTGTTCATGAATGTTACTAATGAAATTAGGGCGAAAGTAAGTCCAGATCACACCGAAATACAATTGAGAAGTAAGTGAAACATGAAGCAATGCCTCAGAACTAATGGAGAGCATCTTTTATACTTCGGTTTTTATAACATGGCGCGTCAACGCCTGTCTACAGGACGGAATATGGCACGACTTTCCGCGTCTTTCTTAGTTGTACTTTCTTAGTTGTACTTTCTGCGTCTTTCTTGATCTAGATGTCTCTCGATCTGCAGCACTGCTGGATACGGTCGCGATCGTGCGACATCTAGCGGCACGACTGAGGCCTTGACGCACCACGTCATGCGTGGCCGCGATATTTAAACTTCAGCGGAGAAAAGGAAAGGCCTTATTGTTGAAAATTTGATGCGGTCGCCAACTCTTAGCCGCAAGCGATCAGTAGCCTCTTCCCTCCTTCGGCCCTTGCTTAAAGTCCGTAGGGCGAGCGCAGGGCGGGGCGCAGGGCGGGGCGCAGGGCGGGGCGCAGGGCGGGGCGCAGGGCGGGGCGCAGGGCGGGGCGCAGGGCGGGGCGCAGGGCGGGGCGCAGGGCGGGGCGCATATTGGTATTGTAGGAGGCACAGCTCTCAATTAAAATGTTGGCTTATGTGCATTGAATGCTTTTTTTCTGCGCAATATGTCTAAATTATTCCTGAGAATTTTAGGGTCTCCTGTCCAAATATCATACAGAGAGCTGCCTACATGGTTAAGTGGGATCTGTAAGACGAATGTACCGTGGACGTTTCGAAGGGACGTTGGTGCTCACACTGCCTAGATCGTGTATGCGTGTATTGTTGCATGGTGGAGCGCTGGCAACCGCAGTTTGTATCGCCGTTCAACCCTATTCCTTTCATATCTGGACAGGCCGAGTGTCACAGGGGGCTGTGGTATTTGTGTTCATCTGGGCTGTGTGCCGAATCCCGGGTAAGGCATTTACGATCTGTATTGGCATAGTGTGCACACCATGTCACTTTTGTCACTGTCAAAAGTCCTCCCTTCAAATCCTTTCCCTTCATGGGTAAGTTGTATGAGTGGCGATAAAACAAATGCGTGACGTAGGGGCTTACTGACCGTAGGGCAGCGTCATTTGGGTGGAATGGCTTTCTTCCTCTAATAAAGACAGAATTAAGCGAGATGGGCTTACAGCTACTTGTCCAACTGAACTACGAAAGTTCAATATAGATTCATGAGTCACTTGCCCTTTCAAAGTTCGATTCAGCCAATTGTCCAACTGACACTTCCAAAGTTCGATATGCGCTCACAAGACACTTGTCCAACTCCACTTCTAAAATTCAATACTGGCTCACGAGACACTTGTCTAACTGTATTGCCAAAGTTCAATACGGACTCACGAGTAACTTGCCCAACTGCACTTTCATAGTTCGGTATAAGCTCATGAGCTACTTGTTAAACTGCACTTCGAAAGTTCGATATGGACTCACGAGTCACACGCCCATCTGCACTTTCAAAGTTCGATAGGGCTCACGAACCAATTGTCCAACTGCACTTCCAAATTCAATGCGGACTCACGAGCCACACCGGCGCGATGGATGTGGAGACAGTGAGGTTCCGCGGTGGCTGCACCTGGAGAAACGAGTGTCTGCATATTGAGTGCGTCCGCAACCACAAGCGATGAGCAGCCCCTTGCCCCCGCTGGCTGCCCGTGGGCAATCCGCAGAGGTCTCGAACACGCGACCGCCACCGCAGGCGCCCGCGGGGGGGGGGGGCTCTTAATTTGCTAAAGTAAGGCGAGCGCGGGATGAGCCGGAGCGAGGGGCGAGCGGGGGGGGGGCGGGGATGGGGGCGGGCGCGGTGGAAGGGGGCGGGCCCTACATCAAAGGGCCGCGCATTACAATAATACATCTATCAGACGCACCTGCTCCCTGGCGGCGCGGGATCAAAGCCGGCCCCGTTTGTTTGTTATTACTCCCTTGTAAGCAAGATTTCACGCATCGAGGAGCAATTGCGAACACTCCATTAACGTTAGAGGCACGAGACGAAGTATCACTTTTCGGGCGCTTCGCTAGGCCACGGCTGCTCTTCAAGTGGCGCCGAGGGGGCGGGGCGGGGTGGGGGGCCTTTGAGTCGGGAGGGCCACGCCCACTGCACTCGGGGCGCGCTGAGTCTTTTGCGAGGGCGAGTGCGGGGGCAGAGGAAGAGTTTTCGCTGAGAAGACCGGAGCGCGGGGCTTCCGAGGGAAGAGTTGGGGCTTTGGAGAGATGCATTTGTGGGAAGGAGTTTGATAACGTTTTCTAGTAGCGTGTTTATTACTTTTAACATTTCGAACAACGGTAGTCGTAAAATATAATTTTCATGTATTCAGTTTAGTTATTTATGACAATTGATGAAAGTTACTCAGAAATGAATGTTTATCTAAGTAATTCTTGTTGTTCAAAGTTATCTAAAAACATACAAAAATGTAAACGATAATCATTGCTAAAAGTGGGGAATACTGTTTGATTAGTATTGTTTGTATGATCTAAATTCATATTAAAGGAGAATAATCTGAACAGTCTTTGTTAACATTTTGTTGAGTTAGAACTGAGTGCTCATTGCCAATCTTCAGCTCTCAAAATACCGGTTTCTTCGCGCCTGAAATTAGATTCATCCAATATCACATTTTCAATTTACTTTAATTTTTATTTTTTTTATTTCCAATGACAGTTAATTGAAATAATAATGGAAACCAATTCATCTGTTATTATTTTAATGTTTCTTTTCGACCATTCATCTTTAGTACAATGTATTCACTTACTGCTCCAGGGACCCCTGACTACCAGGGCCTCTCGCGGTACGTACTGCTACCCTGGGGTATAGAGAAGAGCACTTTCACTAATTCTGAACATCACATAGACCAATTTTGGTTCTACACCTTTATATTTGACATTTATATTTGGTGATTTTCTCCCCCATACGTCACATACAGTTTTTCACTTAATAAATAAATAAAAACATTTTTAGCCATGCTATTCCTCGCCCCTACCTCGGTGTTTGTACCATTGGTGTGTGGAATCCAGTTCCTCAACTAAACACCCATACTGCACATAGTAACCAATGTATTCTGGAAGGATTGTAGTATAGATATAATTCTCCAGGAAATTTGAATGCCCTCACTGAATAACATGATGTAAGCGCCAATTTGATATATTCTTTAGATTTATCAAACATTTATCATATGTAGTTTTTATTTGACATATCTCTCACGTTGTTAATATTTATATAGCTGCCTTTAAACATTATTGAATTTGTGAACTAACAAATGCACTTGTACAAGTGATTTAAATGAATTCTCACGAAGTTTCTCGAAAACTCGTAAATTTTCTGTGAACATGAGCTCAAAACTGCGCATTTTGAAAAACGTTTAAACGACAATTTTTCAAAAACGGCTCAAAATGTTCAATGAAAATTTGCATAGAGGACTTGGTATTACTCTCTCGTAATATTCTTAAAGTCCTATTTCAATTCTTTTAATGAACCGAAAAATTGAACAAATTAAAAAAAAATATCTTCTAGGCGCCGGTAGGTAGCAGCTGGGAAGAGAGGTGCAATATTGGAAAACTAGATCTGATTAAAGAAATTATTAAACTACCTACTATGACAAATGTTGTGCCATTCTGTAATATCACTAATTAACATCTTCAATTTGTATTGAGGTTTCACCTGAAGAAGTGATCTGTTGAAATAGATCATGAAGTTTTATGACCTGCATGATTCATTAAAACTATTAATTAAATTATTAATTTTCCTTTGATAAAATAAAATAAAACTGATTGACTTTAATTGAAATGATACTTTCTACTTCTCATCGTTTAGAAATAGTCAATCATTGTTTCTTTTTTTGTCAGCAATCATATTTAAAATGGATAAAACTCATTTGAAGAATAAAAATAATACACATTTTATGCAAATATAAAGAGAGAAAGAGAGTTGAATTTGTTTCTGAAAATCTGTGAAGAATTATCGATCAAACTTTTATGTTACGTACTTACTTAAAGTGCTCTTGCCGGGAATCTACATACAATAAATGAATATTAATACATTCTCCCCACAACCCCCTGTTAAATTTATTATCGCCCATCGCTCATTTCCCAACCCCCGATCCCAATCGCCCAATGCCCAGCGCCTATTGGCAACCACACGTTGTCCCATCGCCCATCGGCGGCCGCCCATAGCTATTGCCACCGCTCGTCGCCTCCACGTGTGTTCGTTGGCTAAATTTGCAACGGAAATGTTTGCTCCGCCAACGGACCCCTTTGTCCCCTCCCGCTGTCCCGAGTGGGCGGGCGGCGGCCGCACGTTTTGTTTCCCTGTAATTATTTGTTATTGTTATTCATATAACATTTCTGACGTTAAAATTATAACACCTACCTTTTGTTATGGAGTTTATTTTACCTCCGATTTTAATTACGGCAACATATGCACTGGACTGCGTGCCGTGAATGCGTGAGCGATCGAGAGGGAAAATGAATAGTATTTTTGCGGTGGATGATGTTGCTGTGAACGCGAGTGCTACACGCGAATCGGTGCGATCATTTCTACGTTTCGGAATTGGTGAGTAATTTGTTTTTTACGTTTCGGAATTTGTGAGTAAATTAATGAGTAATGTTACAACATCACATACTTTCTCGCATTATTTCGAACTATTGCAATTTTCGAAAACTCAGAGAGTTCAACAAAATGAGATCTGCGCCATTATTTTGGGCGACTCTTGTTCTGATCGTGGGAAGATCTTAAAGAAAAAATTGAGAGGTTTTTGAGGATTTTTTCAATAATTTGCATTATCTTCCAGTAGAAATTAAGCGAAAATTATTAGTTTTTAAAAAAAAATTGCAGAGGAGAAGAAATTTAAACAATACATTTGGAGACATTTTTGAGAACATTTTGAAAATGTTGCGGTTTCATGTAAAGTACCCCCCTAAATCAATATATCCGTTTCAAATTTAAAGGACCGTGACATCAGTCAGATCGATCGGGGAATATCAACTTTGGTAAAAATCCTGCTTCTGATCTAGGCGCTAGCGACGTTCACAAACAGACGGACAGTCAGCCAGGCTGACTGACATATTGCAGTGGATCCATTTTTCGGTATCAAGGAGCAACCAGACTTGGATTCCGACTACACAACTTGTTAAAGGAAGTAATTTTCCTCACGTAGGCACAACATTTATCCACTTCTTCGGTACCCACAATAAGGGTTTGTTTGTCGAAAAATCGCCGGTTTTTCTTGCAGCATTTCAATTCATTTTCTATACTGCATAAGCAATAGGCGAGAAAGTAAGAAGCTGTTATTACCAACTTCTGTCCTCGGCCGTAGCTTTGACCACACGAACCGCCAATGGCCTTACATTCTACAGCGGGGTGTGGCACGGATGAAGAACGCCCGATCTCTGGTCAAGGCCCCCTAGCACCGCAAGAATCTCACATTCCGGGGGCTGAGGCGTGGCCCCCTGGAATGGTCTTGCGCCCTCGCCGGCTCCTGTTAGCGAGGGCACGGCCACACACGTGTCATGGCATTAGTGTTCGCCCTAGAAGGGACGCTCGGTCACTCCCTCCCTCTGACGCTAATGGTGTGGGCTGAAGGTCTTAATTGCCTTCGCCTGCACTTGCTCGGAAGAAATGTAATGGCTCATTTCAGCACATTGATTCACAACTACCTGCGTATTTTTACACGATATATTGTTTTAATTTATAGTCGATTGAGGTTTTCTATGAGAGAAGTTATGAATTATTTGGTCAAAAACATTTGCGGGAACCAAATTCGTATATTTATTTCACTCTTGAGGCGCAATGAGTAATATACAGATAACAAACCTTTGACGAGTCGTGAATGTGAATAGCGCATCGACGAATTTGAGTCTTATTTTTCTCTTCAATTACGTTTTAATGGGCTGAAGAATGCCGATAAGAAAATTAAATTATATTGCCAAGAGAAATTACGACACAATTTCTCTATTGTGAGTATGAATAAATTCATTTCTACTTTTACGGCCAATATTAACAAAAAATTAGTAAGACTAAAAGAAACATTGTAATTAGGAAAGATTTCAGCAGTGAGAAACACTTAAGTTCACTACTCTTCACTACCCTAAGTTTTAGGCATCCGTATCATTGTGCTATTCCCAACTCTTACCTCCCGAGCCGGAGAACAACTTTTACGGCCAATATTGACAAAAATTTAGAAAGGCTAAAAGAAACCGTGTAATTAGGAAAGGTTTCACCAATGACAAACACCAAGTTCACTACTCTTCACTACCCTAAGTTTTAGGCATCCGTATCATTGTGCTATTCCCAACACCTACCTCCCGAGCCGGAGAACAATGCAGACTTGTGCCCCCCCCCCCGTGGGGGCATCTCTTAGGGGTAGGTCTTTTAAAGCAATGTGTGCTTTAACGCAGTGCTCTCGCTTTGTCTCGCCGCGCGTTAAATGACAGCCGGGGGAGGGGGCGGGGCCCAGAGGGGGAGCGCTGGGGGGCGCGGCGGAGGGGCCGGTCCCCCTCCTCATTTGCACCAGAATCGTTCATCCCCGTTCGTGGTCGCCGGATTAGGGGCCGCTTGGTGATGAACCGAATAGTAACTATCAATTTCCCATGCACTCCAGGGGCCTCTCCCTCTGAGACGCATAGTTATTGTGTTACTGGTCCTGCGAGTTAGAGCTGCCACAACGAAGGACGTTGCGGGTAACTGACTTGAGTTCATTTTACGACTGAATATAGAGGCTTTTTGTTCGCTAAACGTGCGTACGATTCTCCGTGGAAGGACGTGGCCTGAAATAATAATATTCGAATATCAAATGACAGATTTTTACCTCGAGGCGTTGTGTTATTTGTCAGCATTCATTCAACAGAAGTAGTAGGTTGTAAGAATATTGCGTGGAACGAAAAAAGATATTTGAGTCAGATTTTGCCGTCAGCTGCCCGATGCAAAGTTTATTTCCGATGAAAAGTAAATTATTCATCGACAATGTTGAAGATTTCAGAAACTTGTATATAAATCAAACTTTTAATATATATATATATATATATATATATATATATATATATATATATATATATATATATCACGTATTGTTTCCTTCCCTTGTGACAAGGAGAAACACGCAATTGTGTCCCTGAAAATCTGCATGGAGCGCCCCTAACATTTTTCAAAGGGGCCCTGTTGCCGTTCGAAATGAAGCATTTTTCTTCTTTAAACATGTTCAGTCCGTGATTTTTCCCTTTTTTACATCGTAAGTTGTGGAATAGTTATACGACTTTTGGAATTCCAAGTCGTCTGGCAACAGTGTGTATTGTTTAAGAAAAAATCATTTGCATTTATTAATTGTGTCATTAAAGTTTTAATTTAATTTTTAGTAGGTATGTTTCATTCAATTTACTAGTAAAATATGCCATATGTAAATACCAAAGTTCAAAAGAAAAGGATGTCCCTATATATACTTGTCCCTCCCTCTTGTTCTGTGCTACTCAGGCCTATGGTGGGATGTATGGATGTAAGAATGTGTCAAGCATTATTATAAGTGCATTTATAAAAATGATATAGTTTCGATATTCATTAAAAACTATGACATTTTGAAAAGTTTTCCTCGGAATTTACTTTTAAAATATAAGATTGTTTTGCATTCCAAACGTAGAATCAATATCAAAATGTGTAGGTAAATGTTTCAAGAAACCATATTAAAACATTCTTGGTGATTTTGCTCGAAAGATTAAAAAAGAAATACTGAAGAAATTTAACAATATTTACAAGCAATTAATTTTGAAAAGAAGAATTCAGGGATAATTAAATGAGAGGGGGTTAATGTTATCTAATTACAGAAATTTTTATAAAGAAACTGTATCGGAAGACGGATGTTAAGGAGTGGAAAGTTGTTTTCCTAAAACATCTAGAACAATTGCACAGTGTACAGTTAATTTGCTAGATACATATGTTGAGTACAAAATATATGGCAAATTAGGAAGGCTACAATGATGAAGCAGAATGAAATGAGAATGAAAAAGCGGAATGATCTGCACCTTCCACCTTCCACAAAACCTCGCTACCATTGAAGGGCAACTGTGCACCTCGTGCCGAAATCAACGGCTTCATCTATGGGCGTTGACTTGGGGTGCAGGTTCCTTTAACGGTCTCTCAGTACCAAATCTAACGAACTGCGATGACTCAGGTACAATACCGTTGCCTTTGCAGCAACTTTGACTAGAAGGTCCTAGGGGTCGAGTTCTAGCAGTGGACTGACACTAGCTACTTAGTTGGGTCGAATTCAGCCGCTGTCAGAGGGCGAATTCAAACAGCCGGATCCTCTGCTCGGAAGTTTTTTTCTTCTTCGATCAAAACCAATGGAATCCTGGCGCAGTACCCAAACGAACTGGCCACGAACTGCGCGCTATCTTTCCTTCCCCTTCCTTGTCCCCTACTCGCTTCTAACATAAACACATACGGGGAAATTACTTGTACTACAATACCACGCACATCGGAAAAGCATTCGGGAATTTAGAAATGGTTCCGGTGGTGCCTCTCTGGGGGAGATACCTAAACAAGGATAATTTCCCTTACCAGTGGAGTAGGTGGAGGAGAATTCTAGCGGTCGGCTGCTCTGATCGGTAGTTTTCCGTGGTTTCTCCGATCAACACCAGGCGAATGCCGGAGCAGTACCCTACCAAACGGGCCACGGACCGCGCGCGATCTGTCATTCCTCTGTCTTGTCCTATCCTCTCCCCTTACACACACACACACACACACACACACACACTAACATGCACTACACTACCACATATTCCGGGAGACCGGTCGGAAGCTTAGAGCTTGTCCCGACTGGGGCGGTGCCCCGCTGGTGGGAGAGTCCTGGTTAGGGGGAAACCCGACTAGCCGACGGTAGGTCGGCGCCGGATCTCGCCATCCAGCGGGGGAAAATCACCACCATCTCCCGAGAAAAAACACACACTACACTAACGGGACTAATGACCGAAGCAGTTGACGCGCCCGGAAACACGAAAAAAATCAATCAATCAAAACCAGCGGGGTAGGGACAATGCCGCTTCCCAGGATAAAACATGCACTACATGACACTAATGACCTAAATACTTGCTGACGCGCTCGGAACCAATAAGCTCTTACCCACGACCAGTCATCAAGAATGGACAAGCCATGTAACATATCCTAAGTAAAACGGAAGTATACTTGAATATGAAGGTACAAGGGAATGGAAAGAACGTAATGGACTGTACCTCAGATGCGACGAAAGATGACAGAAAAATGGAAGTTTGGTGATGTAAATGGAAATTGAAGAAGTGGGTTAATCGTTGTTAACTCGCGAACTAGCGGGTGCTAGTGGCATTTCGGAGAAGCTCCACTAATTCGGAGTGAAATTATTTCAATGTGATCACATTTGTTTTTCAGAGATATTACAGGTTTTGTGAAGTTGTGTCAATCTGCGCGAAGGACGTTGCCTGGGCGGTGAGGTCACCGGGCCCCGTGCGGTGCGGCTTCCCGTCTAATTGGCGACGTCTCCGCGCGGCCCCGGGCGGCGTTTTAGTGAGCGGCGAAGTTTACAGTCTTCTCTGAGACGTCACCAGCGGGCGCGCCCCGCCCTTCCCCGTCCCGGCCTGCCCCGCCCCTCCCCGCCCTTTCCTCCCCGCCATTTCCTCCCCGCCCTTTCCTTCCCTCCCGCCCCCCTCTCCGCGCCCCGACCCTCCCCGATCCACCCATGTGGCCCCTCCCCTCCCCTCCCCGCCTCCCTCTCCCCTCCCCTCCCCGCCTCCCTCTCCCCTCCTCCTCCCGCCCAGCCCTCGTCGCCCTTCTCTCCCCTCCCCCGCATGTCCTTCCCCGCCCCTCCCCGCCATTCCCTTCCCCGGCCCTCCTCACCCGCCACTCCCTTCCACGCCCCTCCTCTCCCCTCCCGGCCTTACCCGGCCCCCACGCACGCTTCTAACGACAGATAGAAAGAATGGGCCGTTCACAGACTGCATCCGGCGGTCGTTTCCTAAGAAGCTACCTACTTCCCGAAAAAGGCATAGCCGACTGCATCTGGTTTTTTCTCCTCGTAAAAATTTATTTCTACCTTTCCCATGGCCTGCTTAGAATCACATTGATTGATTATAATATGTCCACTTCTGTCTCTATTTTAAGAAAAATTCGCACGTCCTTTTAGAGCACTACAGAATTGAAAACCACAGCTTCAAAGTTTGTCGAAACAAAACTTCAAACCTATCACCTACACCTTCTTACCTCGCTGACTTAACATATACAATTTCGAAAGTTCTGCCATAGTCACCTATGTTCGAGGTTTGCTCTGGACGGGTGCGATAACATCTATTTGCACTACTTATGAATGGAAATTAACAAAAATGTTTACTCATTCCGGAACACGGGATGAACGAAAGTGTAGTAGACGGGCTGTTACTTAAGGAAAAGTGAAAGGGGATTAGCTGGAAAACGGGGTTGAGGGAAAACTGACCACGGGATGTAGTCGGGCGATTCCCATAGAAAGTTCTGAGACACTTCTATTGCTCCATGGAGTAGAGGCTTTCGTCAGTTTTCTATTTGAATGTATGATAGAATTTTGATGTTAATAATAATATTGCGTTATTTCTTAAGATATGCCTCCGGATGTTTTAGTAATATTATTTAACAAGATTTTATCGATTTGTTTAAACTTTTTACATTCTTCGTATTTTTTCTGCTCTATCCTCCATAACACAATTTCTTTAAAACTCTTTCTATTATTTATTGCATCTCCCTTCCTTTTCTAATTTCCAAGCGCGTTGATGTAAGTAGTATTACTTCATGGCGCTAGTATGTCAGCATCTTGGTATTTGTCTGATATCACCAAATCTTCTTTCTAAACCAAAGCTGTAAAGCAGCAGTGAATTAAAGTTTGTGTATCAAACAGTTATTTATACGCCACAAGTGCAGTGAACCGTTTTAAAGTCGTGCTATTGATTTTACATCATTAATAGCAGCTATCAACCACCAAGCCCTGACCTAGGTCAGAGCATAGCGGGAGCCATGGCGCTCCTGTACAACCCAGCCGAAATGGAAGTCGCCTACGACCAACTCGGGGATCAACACATCCTCGCAGATTCATCAGGCAGCTCCTTCAACCACATCATTGCATCCAGCCAGGACCTGCAGGCAATTAACCCCGATCAAGGAAACGGTATCCCAGCCGCCGACCCAACACAAGGATTCACAAAGGTCAGTCATACCAACGCAGCCAGCGGCCTGCCTAACGGCCAAGCAAGCCACGACCCCGCTAACATGAACGGCAGTGATAAGACCAGTATCAGTGCAAAAAGAGGCCATAGTGACAGTACCCCCCCAGGCAACAATGAACATCCTCCTAAAAAACCAGCCAACAGTGATAATAGTGTGTATGCAGTGCCCGTTGGTAATAGATATGCTCCCTTGGAAAACCTAAAAGACCCTGACTCCAGATTTAATTACATAAACTCTACTCCAATTCAAGATGAAAATGTCAAGATCCCACCAATTTATGTGAATAATATAACAAACATATCCGAATTCAATAGAGAAATAAAAAACAACATCTCTAACCAATTCACCTGGAACATAGTAAACAACCGAATAAAGTTAATGTTCAAAACAATAACTGACTTTAGGAACACAATTAAACATCTGTTAAATACCAAAAGAAATTTCCACACTTATAAAGACCCCGCAAATAAAAAATTCTCCATAGTTTTCAAAAATGTCCATCAATCATTATCACTACAGGAAATCTACGAGGACGTCAAAGAGAAGTACCCCTCGCTTATCAGTGTTACTAGACTCCAAAAAAACAATATACCAATCCCAGTTGTAGCGGCCGAGTTCAACGGCCAGCAGAGCATTGACATAGTACTACAAATAACTGAAATTTGCAATTTAAAAATGAAAGCAGAAAAAAGACGAAGAATCAAAGGACCAATACAATGCCTAAGGTGTCTAGACTTCGGTCATACTCGCAACAATTGTAACCACAAATTAGCCTGTATCTACTGCTCAGAAGATCACTATTCGGTAAATTGTCCAAATAAAATGCAAACCCCTTTCTGTAAGAACTGCAACGGCTCACATCGTGCAGACATTCGCTCTGACGAATGCCCGTTCTATAAAAAACTAACAGAACCCCACCCCCCAAACGGAGCTCACGGTGGAGACCTACGCTCAGTAAAAAACGGTACGCACAGCAGAAATGTAGAACCCCCGCCCAAAAATCCACCAACAACCAACCCCAGAACCAGATCCAACAATAACACTTCACCTCGCGTATCTTCTAACAATTTCCCATTCCTCCCACCCACTAATGGCATCCCTAATTTCACTTTCGACCCAACAGCAACCTACAACACTAATCCACCTTATCAACCCAACCAAAACCCTCCAGTAGTAAATAATAGAAACCCCAAAAATTTTTAATAATAATAATAATAATAATAATAATAATGATAATAATAGTGATAATATTAATTATATTAATAACAATAATGCATTCATATACTCTCTAATCAACTCCATTACAACTCATATCGTCAACATTATCAACTCAATCATCCCAGAAATAATCAGTAACATTCAAACCTCATTGTCATCTTACTTTAACAGCAGTCATGGCCCTGCAGCACCGTAACAAACTAAATCTGTTAAATTGGAATGCCAACGGCATCAAAAATAAGAAAACTGAATTATCGTACTTCCTAAAAGCCAATGATATAAAATTAGCATGCATTACTGAAACACACTTAAAACCAAACGAAACATTTAATTTACCCGGATATAATAATCATAGATCAGACAGAACAAACTCTAATGGAGGCGGTGTTATAATTCTCATAGAAAAATCAGTACCATACATTCAAACCAACTTACCCCTTACCCCTGGAATCGAAACAGTAGCCATCAAATTTCCACTAGACAATAGAATAACAACCCTCATTGTAGCCTACAAACCTCCTGAAATCAAAATTCACAGCACCAATATACGATCACTATTCCAACAAAACACGCCTACAATAGTTGTTGGCGACCTCAATGCCAAAAACGTTAACTGGGGCTGCAGAACTTCCAACACCGCAGGCCGACAACTGAGTAAAATAATAACAGATCTAAAATTGCAAATAATCCCTCCCCCCGAACCAACCCACTACCCCCATGACCATAACAAATTCCCGGATATATTGGATATTGCAATCACCAACACACAAGTCCAATTTCACAGTTCTCCAATATTCGAATTAGATTCAGATCATCTTCCTGTCATCATTTCAACCCAACAAATTCCCCCCCCTCACAACCCCACCCACACTTTAAACACACACATTAATTGGAAAACGTTTAAAAAAATAATTACTAATAAAACACCTCAATTTAAAATATTAAATACCCCACTGGAAATCGAACAAGCAATCTCATACTTAAATAATATAATAATTAACACAGTAATATCCCTGCAAGACAACAAGCCTCCCCATATCACTAAAACATCAAACACAAAACTACCCGAGTCCATTCTAAACTTAATCAAAACTAAAAATAAAACCAGAAGACTTTGGAGTGTAACAAAATCGCCTCACATTAAAAAAGAACTCAACTTACTAACTACACTTACTAAAAGAGCAATAATAGATTTTAACCACTCAACTTATGACAATTTAATACAATCATTGAGCACATCAAACAATTCGCTTTGGCAGTTCACCAAAAATATCCTAAAAAAGAAAACAACCATACCACTTCTAAACACACCATCAGGTAAAAAATATTCACCAATAGAGAAAGCAGAAGCCTTGGCTGATTACTTTGAGCAATCGTTCACTCCTAACAGTACTCCAACACATTCAGCTCACATGGAAATAACACAAGTAGCATCAGCACCCAATTATAATATTCCACATAGAATAAAATACAGTTCCCCAAATGAAATTAAGCACATCATCAAAAATCTCCCTCTTAAAAAAGCTCCTGGCCACGATAAAATAAGCAATATTATATTAAAAAACTTGCCTAACCCCACAATAGCCTACATCAATAATATATATAATTCAATTCTTAGAACAGGATACTATCCAATAATATGGAAAAATTCGAACATAATCCCCGTACCCAAACCCCATAAAAATCATAACCATGCCGAAAGCTATAGACCAATCAGTCTCCTCCCGTCACTATCAAAGATCCTAGAAAAAATAATACTAAAAAGATTTAATAAACACCTAAACATAACACAGACCATACCGAAACACCAAATTGGCTTCACCAATAAATTATCCACCTCACACCAACTACTTAGAATATCCGAACACATCCATACTGCCTTCCAGAACAAACAACACACTATAGCCACCTTTCTAGATATTTCACAGGCGTTCGACAGAGTTTGGCACCCAGGCCTAATATATAAGCTAAAAACCATAGGAACTCCAAATTACCTACTACAAATCATTAAAAATTTCATAGCAGACAGAACATTTACAGTAACAATAGAAAAGCACGTTTCCAATCCCCGCAAAATAAAAGCAGGACTTCCCCAAGGATCCCCCCTCTCACCCACCCTTTTCAACCTATACACATTCGATTTACCTACCTCACCATACACACATATCGCACAATTTGCTGACGATACTGCCATATTCATGTCCAACCATTCATTAAATCAAATCTGTAATAAAATTCAATTGCATTTAAAAAGCATAGAAGATTGGTCCTTAAAATGGAAAATCAAGCTCAACCCATCCAAATCAACAGCCAAAATATTCTCTCTTAGAACATTCGCCACCCCCACTCCACTCCAAGTTAATAACAATGTAATCCCCTGGACACCATACAACCAAACCGTTAAATATTTAGGTCTAAACTTCGATACAAGATTAACCTGGAAAACACACATAGCAACGAAAATTCAACAGGCAAAAATTAAATTAATACAGCTAAAGCCATTACTAAATCACAAAAGCAAACTCTCCTTAAACAATGCCATAACCCTTTATAAAACAATAATCAGACCTCTAATGTTGTATGCCTGCCCCATTTGGACAAACGCCTCACAGACAAACATAAATCAAATCCAGATAATCCAAAATAAATATTTAAGATTAGCCACCCACGCCCCATGGTTCATTTCTAATGATCAACTCCATAGAGAACTACAACTACCATCCATCAACCACCACATAGCTCATCTCTCGAACAACTTCTATTCAAATATATCCTCCATAAACCAAATAGCCCATTACAACCTAGCCACTCTGAACGATTTTCCGACCCGAATCCGTAATAGACACCCGATACATGCCTTCCTAAAAATATTCACAGATGTAAACTAAGCGTAGGTACTCAATGAGCATCCTACACCTGAGTAGTAGATACATTAGACATAGTTTTAGATTAGTTTAGTTATAAGCCACACAAAAAACATGTGAAAGAGTGTGAAAATACTGAACCATGTAACCACCAATAGAACAATAAACATAATTAAAAAAAAAAAAAAAAAAAAAGCTGTAAAGCGCATTGTGCTGATAAGGATTGATAAGCAAAACAAAAACAAAGTAGAAAATAAAACTAAAAAAAAGTTTATTTTTGACAATGCGAAATTTAGAATTTATTCACTCAAATGGATGTTGTAGTGCTTCATTAGAAGATGGATACTCATGTCTTTGATTTGAGCACTATTGACATAATGATCACTAGAACATGCTTCGCATGCACAATAAAGAAGTTGTTCGAAACTAACGAGTGACATTATTAGTTTATCTGAGAATATTATGACCATAAAGAAATCTTGACTTCGTTTTTGCTGCCTCAGAGTTCAGAAGGCCTGTCCACAAGTGTCTAATTTTCTCCGGTGGAAATATAATTTAAAACATTTTTTTGCAAATAGAAATAGGAACTTGTTAAATATCAAAACGAATTTTTATAATAACCCTAGTAGTTTGGAGCCATAACGAAACTTAAAACTGTTCTCATGAAAAGTTGTTGCTTCTTATTTCTATACTTCTTCACGACCTCTGTATATGTACTTTTACATTTATGCCGGTTGTGAATAGACATGGATACCCGTCAATTAGGCACAAATATCGGTAAAGGGATTTCTGAGAAATTTCTCTATTCGTATTGTACGAATATAACAGAGCCTAGATTACTGATATTAATATAGAGTTCATTTTGGCTTTATTTCAATGCAGAATTTAAATTATATTAAGTTGGGCTAGGAAAACGATGGTTCTCTGTGTGCTTCGTCTGATCGCTTGTCTTTTGGCGTTGGGCTGAGACACACCTCATGGATCGTTTTTGGGCGGAGAGACTAGCATAGCCAGTCGAAGTTCTGGATGTGCCGGTATTGTAAAGTTGTTTATGTCATTAGCAAGTAGAAAGTGAGTCTTGGAGAACGAATGACACGTTGATTGCCTTTCGAAATGAGAATGCCAAAGACACTTTCGTACGAGTTACAAACATTATTTTATAGTACGAAATCATGGGAACGCACATATATACACTAATATACACACATCTCAATATGCGAAGTTCTAGCATTGTTGATCCACTGCGCCCCGGTTTTGTTTACCTTCGGAACTCAGCTATTTAAGAAGGTGAGAACTTCTTTGCTGTACATATGCGGCAATGTATTTTTATAAATTACGTTTTCACAGTTCAGAGAATCGACTGCTTCAACGGGCAGTAAATTCTTTTAACAGTGAAAAATTTTACAATTTCATCTGCTTAGAAGCTGTGACATTGCAAAGATAGTTGGCAATTATGAAACGGGAAACGTATTCGCTCGTAATTGTTAAACTTCCAACAGTGACCAGGCGGGATGTAAAGTGTAAAGTTGTAAATTCTAAAGTGTATTTTGACGTACCGCAAAATAACATTTTCAAATCAATAAACACTAAAGGAAAAAACTCGTTTCCGGGACTTAGTGTTGAGAAATACTTTTTGAAGGAACAATGCATCCACGAGAAAAACGGTCAAGCGGCATTTGTTTTCGTGTAGTTAAAAATCCTTTGGTTGGGTAAGTATTTCTCCCTCCTGGCAAAAATCCTGCTCGCCCTTTCCAAAAAGTTCCTCCTTGTAGCCAAACCTCGCTCGTCCTAGCACAAGTGAGGCTGCCACTTCCAGACGTCTCCTTCCTGTCCACGCACGAGTTGCTTATTCGAAGGCGCTTTTGGGAGCTGCGTGGCGGCGCGCGGGATGACTGCCAGCACCAGCAGGATGAGCTGCCAGCATAAAAATAAAATTAGGGGAAAAAGTATTTTAAACAGGTTAATGAATTCAATACGAAATACAAAAGCATATTTTATGCTTTAATGTGGCAAAATATTACATTTCTGTCACAATTACAACGCGTGTTACAAGCGATTAACTTTAGAGGTGCATTTTTTCGAAAAATTTGAAAATTAGTATTGTCTCGGAAAACAATCTTCAGGAAATAATGAAAAACGGTTTGTTACATCATATTTTTGCCTGTACTTTTCACAGAAAACAGTTTAAATATGTGGGCCATGAAGGTGAAGTTTTGCGCTGTGAGGTGACTGACTCCGAAGGAGCCACGCGGCGCCTGGCGCTGAGAGGCCGTGGACGGGGCGTGGGGGGCGTGGCGGGCGATAACGCCGCAACTTCGCGTCGTCAAGAAGAGGGCGCGTGAGGGACGACGCGTTGGGGACGACTGTCGCCAACTTCGGCGCCGCTCGCGGCCCTATGGGCACGAGGGGAAAGTGGGCGAAGCGGTGGGAAGCGGGTGCGACGGGGGCAGCGGTGGCGGCGGTGGCGGCGGTGGCGTCGGGGGCGACATGGGTGGCGATGGCGGCGGGGGCAGCGGTGGCGGAGGTGGCGGAGGTGGCGGCGGTGGCGGTGGGGGCAGCGGGGCGGCGGGCGCGTCGGGGGCGTCGGGGGCATCGGTGGCGGCTGGGGCGGGGAGGGCAGCGGGGGCGGCGGGAACGATGGGGATGGCAGCGCGGCGGTCGCATACTGCATCCCGCGGTCAACTTCTGGTAGGCCGTTTACCTACCTCCCCCAAAAGACATAGCCCGACTGCATCCCGTTTCGTTTACCTCCTTAATATGATGATTACTTTTGATAATTCTGGTGTTCTGCTTAGAACCACATTGATCGAATATATTTGATCCACTTCTATTACTTTTCGAGAAAGATTTGGATGTCTTTTACAGCACTCCCAACATTGAATCTCAGCGTGGAAAAGTTTGTGAAAACAAAACTTGAAACCACCTATCACGAGCATCTTACCTCGCTGACTTACTTAACACACACAATTCTGAAGATTCTGTCTGTTCACCTGTATTCGAGGTGTTATCTGAACTAGTGCGAGAACATCTATATGAGATTCTTATGAACGCAAATTTAACATTTTTACTCCTTGCCGACAGTAAAAGAACGCAACGGAATAGAGTCGGGCTATCCGTCCCAGGTAATAAAAAGTGAAAGGGAATTAGCTGGGAAATGACGATGAGGGAAAAATGAACAGGAGATGCAATGCGGCGACTGCGCTTACTGAAGTGACATTTTCGGCAGAGGTTTAGTAAAAGACAATGTGTGAAACAAACGAGAAGTTGTGACCCAATTTGTGTTTGAAGTTATAAAAAAATCTCAAAAGCAGCTTCAAATTTTCTGGTTACATTTTTGGCGAAACTTTTGTGTTGTGCGAAACTTTTTAATTTTATTTTAAAGTAATATATTAATTGAGCGTCAATTTCCTATTGACCCATACTTCATACTCCTGCCGTGTAGTAGTCATGTTAATCGAATTAGTTTTCACTTACGACATGCATGTTCGTTCCAAGAGAGAGCTTCAGAGGAAGGGCGAAAGAGGCTTGCCCGCAAGACAAAATATAATGTGCGAAAGAATGAGATGATGTAGCATCACTAGTTTTGAGTCCTATAATTGCTGACTGGGAGGGTCACAACGCTCAAAGTTCTTTTATCTTTACGTGCTAAGTTCTTTGGCTGTACGTGAGATCTGCTTACGACGGAGACTGCCGGAGGAACTAATTTTGATAGACTCTTCGCCAGAGTTATTTCACTTACCACAAAGGTCATTTGTAGGGGGCGGATTTTAATGATCTAAAACATCGCCAAAATGATCAATAAAATGATCTTAAAAAGTTTTTAAAATGCCCTAGAAGCAAAGAAACATGTAAAAATGTGATCAAAACCAGTTCAGATGAAGAACTTAAGCTGTTTGATGTGTTACTGATGTAATCAAGGCTTCTTCTATTCGTTCAAGTGAACTCAGCTCTCAAACTTTTGGTTTGGACTGTTCTTGACCAGAAAATGTCTGTCTTTAGTTATCCTGAAATCGGATGAACCGCCAATGAGGCTGACAGGCATCACTTCGATTACATACTCACAATGGCTGACATTACAACTTCTCAACGCAGAAATCGAATAATCTACCAGGTAGAGGTAGTCAGGAATTCAGTGGAGAACACTTGTTGCATCTCATAAATATTATTTGAAGAAAGTACCATTAAAATGACATTCAAATCAATAAAATCAGCGAAGATGCGTTAAAAATGACGGAAAAAGAACAAAAATGACTTATTAGCCGAAATCGATAAAAAATGCGAAAAAATGATGTATAAAAATGGGTCATTTCCTTCTGTCATAACATAAAATAAATTTCTACACTAAACGACATTGTTCTAAAGAGAAAAGAAAAAATGACATTTCATTAAAATCCGCCTCTAGTCATTATGCACCCGAACTAATTTTTCGCTTTAGGAAAGTTCCCCACTCGCAGTCAGGTTTGATTCCACGAGCTCGGATTTTGGAAGCTACTGAGCTTTGCTCCCATATCAATGAGGCGGCACTACCCTCGTTACCGTCACGTCCCCCCCCCCCCCCCCCACGCATCCCCCCGCTGTCCCCGCGCCGCCGCCCTCGCCGCCGCCGTAATGGAGTTAGCCTCATTATGAGCGCGCCGTCTTGGGTCGGATCCTCCGACTCGGCCGGCGAAATTGGTTTACTCGTAACTCGCCCCTCCCCTCCCCAGTCCCGCTCCGCGCAGCCCGCTCGGAGAAAGTTTCGCTTCTCTTTAACGAACCTGCTGACTTTTCTTGGCCCGTTGTTCCGCGTTTTTTTGTTTCGAGCGCCGGTCGTCTACATGGCGGCGCGCCGCGCGGCTTCTGCCAGCGTCGTTGCGGAGACGTCAGCCGCCGTCGGCCCCACGTGCGCAGCCAAGTGCAAAGATCAGAGGGAAGAAGGCTGGCGGCGCGCGCCCGATGGCTCGGGGCATCCGCTCTTTCCGTTCCATCTATGACCAAAGGTCAGGTAGGGTTCGAACCCCATGGCTGCGGATTATTCGGCACTAGTTAAATAGCTTAGTTGAATTCAGCCGCTGTCAAGACGAGCATTCTAACGTCGGCTGTTCCGATCTGGTTTTCCGAGGTTTCTCCGATCCATTCCATTCCAGCGGAGCGGTAGCTCAGTGCATCAACTGATGCCACTGCACGCCTTGACAGGAAGGTACTAGGTTCGAGTCCTGACGACGGCAGGATTTTCGACATTAGCTTTTCAGCTAGGTCGCTGTCTGGAGGAGAACTCTAGCGGCCGGCTGCTCTGATCGGTAGTTTTCCGTGGTTTCTCCAATCAACACCAGGCGAATGCCGGAGCGGTACCCTAACAAACGGGCCATGGACCGCGCGCGATCTTTCCTTCCTCTTCCTTGTCCTATCCTCTCCCCTTACACACACACTTACACTAACATGCACTACATTATCACATATTCCGGGAGACCGGTCGGGAGCTTAGAGCTTGTTCCCGGCTGGGGCGGTGCCCGCTGGTGGGAGAGTCCTGGTTAGGGGAGACCCCACTGGCCGACGGTTGGCGCCAGATCTCGCCATTCAGCGGGGAAAATCACCGCCATGTCCTGAGGAAATAACGTGCACTACACTTACGGCACTAATGACCTAAGCTGTTGACTCGCCTGGAATCACCAATCAAATCCGATCAATTCCAGACTAATCTGGAACAATACCCTAAGAAAGGCCAAACACCGCACGCGATCTTTTCTTCCCATTCTTACATCTTCTCTCCCTTTGCATAAACACATAGACACACTTTGCGTTTCGCACCACTGTGCATTGGGCCGCGCACGGTGATAGTGGGCGACGAGAGACGGAGATAGAGATGCTTCAGTAGTGTAACGGTTTGCGTAACGGACTGTTGTACCCAAGTTTGCGGGTTCAAACTGGATCAAGCCGAGCAAAATATCCTTCAGACCCTTCCTTCGGATGTGAAGTAAAGCGGCGGACCTTGCTGTAGATTTACTGCATGAGAAAGATCTTCAAGCCTAAAAGGAGCTTCCGAGCTAAATTCAAATCGCCTCTTTCGTCGCCTAAGTGATACCTTCTTTTTCCGGTAGATAGTGGAGGACGTTGCTTAATTTATGTGGTCAGACGGAAGAGCAGGGCTCATGCAGAGCTAATAAGACTAAAATAAGACTTCATTAAATTGAATTGAAAATAAGACATTGAATTGAACTGATAATTAGACATCATTGAATTGAATTTAGATATCATTGAATTGAATTGAAAATAAGTCATCATTGAATTGAATTGAAAATAAGACATCATTGAATTGAACTGAAAATAAGACATCATTGAATTGAATTTAAGACATCATTGAATTTGAAAATAAGACATCCTTGGGGAAGCGCATTTGTGGAATTGGCGAAGACTCCTGTCAGAATGCCTGCAATGGTGGAGGCAGGGCGGAAATGATCCTAAACAAGCCAATCGGACCTTTGGACCACAAGAAACAGGGTGCAACATTTCAGCGCGACGGTCGCTTTCGTTGTGGCGTCCTCGCCACTCGCGCTCGTGTCCCCTCAATGCAACATAGCAATGTCGCAAGCTCGGTTTCTGGGCACGAAGGGTGCCGCAGAGAAAGAAAGTAACTCGCCTAAATAATTTGCCTCCAAGTAGAGAACGGTAATGTTAAATATTTTTTAAGAAATATGCAGTTAGTAGGTAAAATGTGTTTCCTCATAGTTCCACAATTATTTTCTCTTGTCAACAAAGAAAATAAAAACAATATGAAAATAAACTAAGAATTAAGATGGTAAGGTTGCACGAGGAGTATCCAGAAAATAAGTTCTGATGACAGATAAAAAACTGAGTAAGAATTTTTTTGAATATTTACATGGATTAATTAGCTGCTTAACAAAGTAACCACCTCTGCCGAGGCATTTATTGTATCGATGCACCATCAATTGTGTGCCTACGTCATAAGAGACCGCTACCAACGTCTGAAGTCAAGAGTTACTTCAGTCCCAGCACCGTTTGCTGACAAAAACGCTTCATGAGATGGAAAAAATGATGTCCAGTTGTTGCAAAGTTGGGTCTGTGGGGTGGATGGTCGGATGCCTCCCATCGTAATTTCTCACATTTTGGGCCATTGGCTGTGTCTCTTGCATCGTCATGCACAAGTGTAATACATCTCGTCAACATTTTATTTATTTTACGTAAAAAACAGTTAAAACTGTGTATGCGTGCTATGGGGAGAAGTGAATTCTGCACATTTTCAAAATTCTGTGATCTTTACACTAACTCATATACGCTTGAATTTTGAATTTTAAAAAAATTAAAAAAAAAAACGCTCCCATGTAATAAAATCTATTTCTATGGATAAATAAGCAATAAATTTTGGGCTCTTATCCGTGATGTCCTTCGTCAAGGAATAATACTTCCTGCCGCAACAACATGGAAATGATAATTTGAATAACTATATTTCCTACTGAATTCTAGAAGACGTGCACAGGCGTTTCATCTTGCAACATCCAACGTTTCAAGATCCAACGTTTCTTCTTGAACATCGCTTTCCTCAGATTATTCAATGTCTGATAACACCGATAAGAATTACGGTCTCCCCTCGCGGTAAGAACTCTCACATAAGCACACCACGTCCATTCCAGAAGTAAGTGAATATGATTTTTTTTTCACAGAAAATGCTTCAATTTGGTCTGCACAGGTGAATCACGATGCCGCCAGTGCATTTTTTTTTTTGCTTCCGATGTGGCATGTGACACCTATGTTCATGCCCAGTTCACACCCAATAACTCGTCACCTTTCTCTGCATACCGCAGTAGGAATGTAAATGCTGAGGTCAGACGTTTGCTTTTGGGGTCATCGTTGGGGCCTTGGTGCCAATCTTGCGCACACATGAAAACCAAGCCACCGGGAAACAATTTCGTGCAACATCAAAAAAGACATCTGGGAGAATTGTCAAGAGAGTTCGCAAATTGGGAAAAGCCGCTTCTGCAAAATTGCTTGCCGCATAATTCCCATTAGTTCTGGTGTCACCAAGGTTGTCACCATGGCCTTCCTCATTAATTTGGGTTCGTCCTTCGGAGAATATGCTTTCACCGTCGCCAGAACATACTGTCGCTCATAATGTCGTGTTCATACACACGGCACAATTGGCGATGGATCTCTGCTGGAGATTGTTTGTAATCGTGCAAAAATCGGATGACTGCACCAACCCCGCAGATTGACCAGAGACAATATCGGAGCATGATACCACACACACGGAGCACAATGATACCAAAATACCAACGAAAAAATGACACGTTGTTGGTGAATTAAACCATTTATTTTTCAAAACATGTTAGAGTCAAAAACTTCTTTCTAGACTTCTTTCCTCAGTTATAGCTTTCTGTGACTAAAGTATTGGTCTTTGAACATTATAATGCATACTATTAAGATTAACGGAAATTTCACATGTATTAGTATTAAACAATTAAAAAAATATTGTGTTATAATACGGTATTTCAAGGGATTTAATTTCACGTAGTTGTTTAATATAATCTAATATATTTTTTTGTTGACAGTCAGGTTTTAGAGTAATTTTTTACATGGTTAATAAGACATGGTCATAAGAACTCGACATAAACATTTATTTTGTATATCGAGTGTATAGTCATATCACGAGCGAATCTAACTGCTCGTATGTTACCTTTGCCGTCAGCCATAGAGTGACCGACTTTTTCTTCCTCATCAAAACACATGCGCTAGCAACACATCACTACAATTCCTCTTCAAAGGAGATACTACTACCCGCACTGTTACTATCTTCAGCATGATCTCCATTACTACCATCACGATCACCATCATCATCATCACCATCGCAATTATCACCGATATCACCACTATCGCCACTTCTATCGCAATAACAATCACCACACAACAACATCGCTACTCCATCACCGTTACCGTTACCGCCACAATCTGGGCCACGATCTCCAACACTATCACAGCCTTTGTCAATATCATCACCACCATTTTCATCACGACCATCCACCTCCTTCACCACCATCACCACAACAGGTAATCTCCATGAATATCCTCCACCATCACTATGCCCGCTGCGCCCTTGTCGCCCTCCGCTCGCCCCCTCCCCGCCCCTCCCCGCCCCTCCCCGCCCCTCCCCGCCCCTCCCCGCCCCTCCCAGCGCCGCCCCGCGCCGCCCCGCACGCCGCCCCGCACGCCCCCCTCCAGGATCCCCCCCCCGCACGCCGCCCCGCGCCCTCCTGCTCCGCGGTGCGTGGCGCCCGGCCTCGTAACTGGGCGGCGCGGCTGGGCGGGCGCGGGGTCAGGCAGGGCGGGGCGGGCCGCAACGCCCGCGGGCGGACACGGGCGCGCTCTCAGCCAGGGCGGTGCGGCGTGCGACCCCGCACATGGCGACCCCACGAAGCGGCAACGGTGATGGCGGGCGGCGATGGGGCGAGGGCGAGGCTGTAAGCGGCAACGGTGGTGGGCGGAGGTGGGGCGAGGGCGAGGCTGTAAACGGCATCGGTGACTGTGGGCGGAGGTGGGATGAGGGAGGGGCTATAAGCGGCAGCGGTGGAGTAGAAGAGGAGGGGCGAGGTGGGGGTGGAGCGGGGGCCGCAGATAGTGACTGGCGTTAAGGTCTTTTAAGCTCCGTCGAATGGGGGAGTCGGAAGTTTTAGAGCTGTCTGATGTCTTTTTCTTCCGATTCACCCAAGATCGGAGGCGATAAAGAGTCGATATATTCGTCGTCTTTTCGTCTTTGTCCTTCGCGTTTTAGTTCACGTCCTTTTCATTTTATTAGTCCTCCTGTTCTGTTCTCTATATCCTTTTCAGCATGTAATACTCTCTCTCCTTTTCTGTCGTTCTCTCCCTCCTTCACTCTATCTGCCTCCTCACGCACTCATATTAGGCGCATTAGAATATTTGACTTATGTTTAAACATATTTCCCACATAATTTCTTTTATGTTTAAACATATTTTTAAAATTTGCGTAGCACCTACACTTTAATTTATACGTACTAAATAACCTACTTTTACCCATAAATGTCACTATAGATAAAAATCTTCTTCTTTAACTGAAAAGCTCCTTTGCTGATGATTTATTTCCTGCAAATCATGGAAGCATCGTCCAATACTCGGGGTAAATTTGTACTTGTGTGTAAATTTTATGTTCTCTTTGAAACAGTTTGCATTGTCACTGATTAATAGCAATTTCCTGGTGAGTCTAGCTCATTGAATCTAGCATATTGAAATTTAACTCTTCCAAATGTATTCTCCGATAATAAACGTATGTATGGATATGTACAATAAAAATAGACAAAGAATAAATATATTAATTGCGGGATGGTGTACTGTAAAATATAATCTATTTTTTGACGAATAGATAATCGACACGAGACAAATTTATATCAGAAGATTTGTACAAGTAATAAACGCAGAATAAAAATGTACGGATAGATTCAGGGTTGTCTTATTAAATTACGACATACATGTCCCCGCTTGAGAACATGTGTCCACAGCAGAAAGACTAGAGGCAGTTATACGGTCTACCAACCGAAATATGTGTCTTCTCGTGGGGATGGACGCAAATGCAAAATACTTGTATGGCCCAGCGACACACAGGACCGCCGCGGAGTCTACATGCGAGATCAATTAATAACAAATGATCTCGATGATCTGAATGAGGTCTCAGAATTTCAAACATTCAGTTGAGTTCTGAGTATTGGGTTAACTTCTAAGGAAATTGGATCAAATACTGTAGCCAATGACTTCCATCCCTACACCGAGGATTGGTCAGTATGAGATGATGTTATCTTAAGCGATCACAGAGCATTTCAAAAGCCCTAACCACGGAAGCAGATGACGGTTGCCAGCGAAATGACAGCTTTCGAGTTTGGTGAGTAAAATGGTGCGCCCATCAGTTGTCTGTCAGGAATTAAATGGAGGAGAACCCCGCCTGACACCTCGACTGGTATTATTACTATGATGACATATAACAGATTCTTAATCAAAGCAGCTAAGAACTCAATACCGCTCGGAGTCAGAAAATTGCCAAATGGTGGTGTGACGTGTTGATCGAGTTGATACGGTAATAAGAAACTTAGAAACGGTACCAAATTCTGAAAAGGAGTAGCTTGTCCTTAGATATATCACTTGTGGATATAAAAGAGCACAAAAATAAGCTCAGAAAGGAAATTAAAAATGAGATGAGTGTCACAGATCAATAGGGGTTTTCTTATAAGATAACATCCAATAAGATGATGATGAAGGTTATATCTGGCATAGCATCTTTGGACGTATGAGAGCAATCTTGCGAAAAGCTCCTCCAAAAACAATTGCCCTCACACAATGGAGAAAGCGAATCCAAACCGTTAGCCTCTGAGGGGAAGGATGGGTACTAACCTCGCAGCGCCTGAGACACCCCATTTCATAATTAGGAACTTTGAACACGTAGCTAGCCTGGGAAAGAAAAGACACCAGGACTTCATGGCATTCATACCGGTTCATAATGGTGCAGACCGCACTTCCAGATCTTAGAGATGCCCAGGCCGTACTCTCCGAACTTCTAAAGCTATTGTGTTAAGCCAAGAACCCGGGTTTAATTTGAATGGGAAAATGCGCATCAAGCGTTAGTAATAATGGGATTGTCTGCAGACTCGGAAATCAAAGAATATACGTTGTTAGGGCAACCAATAAACAAAGTGTAGTATTCCATGCGTGGTGTCATAGCGCTGTTCAGTTAGAAGAGATCCGGAGACATTACATGCGAAAGCTGTGGAGAGAGCACTGAAACCCATGATTTTGTAGGAAGATGAAAATTCTTACTCTTTAAAACGTAACCGAAGTGAGCACATCGAAAGCAATCGGTGAGGTGCGGATATTTTTTCAGCATAAGCTAGGATATTGGTTAAATTATATTGAGGTGGGTCATTTGTGATTAGTTTTGACAGTTTGACATTGTGCAGAGTAAGAAGTCGAAGTAATTATTCGCATTGAACTATAATGATAATTTTTATTATTGTAATTATTATTGACCCGCACCCGCTGTGGATCTACCGCGCCGGTCTGTGGGAGCCTTAACATCTGGGCGCGGCATATTCAGCGGCAAATTGCATAATCTGGGCTTGAAAGATCCCCCCACTCGCGTACGCGGAGAGGAGACCGCTGCGCCTTCTCCTGCGAGTGTCGACGCGGTGAAACGCAGCCACCGTCACGACACTGAACATGGTGACCAAGAACAAACTGGCATCATTGACCGACTAACTTCCATCGCAATGTATTACCACCAATTAAAAATGTTTGCCACATTATAATATCACAAAAAAACAATAATATCTAAGGTATACAATGTATGGATGGCAAAGAAGAGAAATCTTTCAAAACAAAAGAGTGAGAGGGGCAATAGCAGAACTCGCTAATCTCGAAATATTCTGTATAGAAGTGCGGACATCACTGCCAGAGCAGAATTTAAAAAAGGTGTAGCAATATTGATGCTGTGAAGACTGAGTCTGCCGTTAGGAGCAATGGTCAACAACATACTGCTCAGCAAAGAAGAGCGAAAAGAACACGGCAAGTGGCTAACACGTAAGTTAGTTCAACCCAAAAGCTTTACCTTTAATGTTCACTGTCTTAGTGGCAGAATGACGAGGGAAAACCAAATCCTGAATGCCAAAGCAAATACTGGTTTAGGAGGCTCGGAGCATTATTTGATGTCACTGCAGGTCTCACTGACCGGGGATCTTAGGGTTCGAGTCCCGACGGTGGTAGGACTTTCCACACTACATAGATCGGTGAATTCACTCGCTGTCTTGAGGAGAATTCTAACGGTCAGCTGCTCTGATCGGAAGCTTTTGATGGTTTCTCCGATCAGCACCAGGTGAATACTAGAGCAGTACTCTAACAAACATGCTATGGACCGCCGCGTTCTTTGTTTTCTTTTTCTTTCACACATTTACATGCACTACACTATCACACATGTCTAAAGACTAGATGGGAGCAAAGACCTTTTCCCTGCTGGGACAGTGCCCCACCGGTGGGGGAAACCCCTGCAAGGGAGATTGGGGAAACTCCTGCAAGCCGACGTGTAGAGTCGACGCGCCGCATCTCCACATCCAGCGGGAGATGGTCACCGCCATCTCATCTAAAAAAACCTGCCCTGCACTTACGGGAGTAACGACCATAACAGTTAACGCGCCCGGAATTACTAATTAATTAAACCAAATCAAATAAACAAACAGATGAGAAGAAACGAAAGTTTAGGACACAAGCCAGAACGCCCAAAGCTTGTAATAAACAGTTTTAAAGCGAATCAGTCTGGAGAAAACAATTTCTATGAAGTAGTGTGGGATCGTTCGCAGTCTGTGAGGAGACATCCTCAAAAGATCTCCATTCAACCTCAATATCCCGAAGGAAATGCATCACTAGATGAAAACAGGCATATTCCGCCTCTAGTAGAGATGAGGAGGGGGATTGGGTTACATGTAGAGAGCTGCTTGAGCTGGGAACTCTGTAGTAGTGGCTGAGTGACACTCTTGTTGACTGCTCGCCTGTTTTAATGAAAGCAACCAAGAGCTGTCTCCTCCGCAACCTCCCCCAGAGCTCGTTTGCGCAGGTGTAATAAAAGGAATAGCACCGCACAAATCTCATAAAACCAACACAATTGTTAATAAGAGGCTACAAGACCTGAAGAATCTGCCTGGGCTAGAGAACTTGGTCAGGCGTTTGGCGCTGGGTGGCAAACCAGTTCGTTTCCCCAAATCGGAGGTAGCGATGAAAATACTTCTGTCAGATGGGCATTCTGTGGAACCAACTGAACTGATAAGAAGGGGAGAAGATGTATTTGAGAAGGGGAGAATCCCTCTACTTAAATAACGTATAGAAAAGTTCTAAAGGACAATTCGAAAGTGTTGTGCTTGTACCGGGCTGTCAGAATCCTACACCGGTAACCCTTAGGTTACCGGCTGGCCTTCTCGTAAGCAGTAGTCTCGATAAATGATACGAGTCAGAATCCTAAGGGTTACCGGCTGGCCTTCAGGTAAGCAGTAGTCTGGCTAAATGATAAGTCAGAATCCTAAGTATTACCGGCTGGCCTTCAGGTAAGCAGTAGTCTCGCTAAATGATAAGAGAATCCTTAGGGTTACCGGCCGGCCTTCTGGTAAGCAGTAGTCTCGCTAATGATAAGAGTTAGAATCCTGAGGGTTACCTGCTGGCCTTCTCGTACGCAGTAGTCTTGCTAAATGATAAAAGTCAGAATCCTAAGGGTTACCGGCTGGCCTTCTGGCAAGCAGTAGTCCCGCTAAATGATAATGCCTACCCGGCTCCATGTGCCAGGAACGATAACGCGGGGATGTGATGCTGCGGACTTACACCCCCGCGGTCAAAAGATGGGATACATGCACAGACAGAGCCCCCAAGCTCAGTAGCAGGCGACGACAGCCCGGAAGTGTCACCAACAGAGAGCAGCCAAGCAGCCGAATCCGCCGGAGGGTGCCTGCGAAAATCGCAAACAAAAAACATGACACTTCCGGCCAAAAATGACATAACACCTAACTTGACTTGTAAATACGTAATTACTAAATTTCGAGATATAATTAATACAGCATGAAATTGTAGTTAGATGAACTGGCATGGATATACGGAGTACATAGAGAGTAGCAGAGTAATGAGAATATGTTGAAAGTAGAACAAAAGAGTAAATAATTAAGCGTGAAATTGTAAATCGAAGCATTTTGAACGTTAGTGAACAGTCGCAAGTATTTTATATCCAAACGTAGATATACCGTTTATGTAATGCAGCCTGAGGAACCGGCTATGGACTACCTCCCAGGTGTCGGATACTCTCGCATGTATCGGTCATCTCCGTAAAGGTCTGAGAACAAATAAACACATATGTCCGCCCGTCTGTGAACAGTTATATCGCATATTCGTAGGAATTTGGAAAAAAGGAGTATTACTTGATCTATCAGGCCGACTTGAAGACTTGCGATTTTTATTTTTTTAAATTTTAATTAAATTTCGGGGGCGCTTTATAAAGCACATGGGTTATTTTCAAATTTCTCCAAAACGGATCTAATTTTTTCTTTAAACCTTCAATACGTTTAGCGATAATTCACTGAATGACATAATAGAAACACCATTTTGATGTATTCTTTTGTTTTTTCAAAAATTACACAAATGTGATTTCTTTATACATCTTACGTTGCTAATATTTACATTGCGGGCGTTTTAAATAAATAATTGCTTTTCTGAGTACATGTGCTTCAAATTATGTTTTATGAAATTTCTGGAAAACTCAAAACTTTGTTTGTGGAAATGATAAAAAAATTGTACGTTTCAGACATATTTTCAAAAAAAGCTCCCAATTTTTTAATGAAAATTTTCATTTAAAATCAAGTTGATATTTATAGATTTGTATTTCAATTCAATTATTAGGCGAGTGGAAAACAGAAAATGTGAAAAAAAATATTTTAGGCCCTTCTAGGTAGCAGCTAGGAAGAATGTGGAGAAAAGCCGAAAAGATAGCCCAGACGAAACATATTAGAAAACTAACTAGTTTGAAAAGGCCTGTGCCATTCTGTAGCATACCTACTAGTTAACTACTGTTTCTCTATGGGTTCGTTTGTGGCAGTGTCTTTCCGAAATGAATATTAAAAAAAACAGCGAGAGACCATGTCTGATGATTAATTAAAATCAATCTATTTTTTTACTTAAGATAAATTGAAACCTTGTTTCGAAATACTTATAAACAGTAATAATGTATGTTGTAATTGTGTACTAAAGAACATATTTATAATTTCATCTAGTAAAATTCCTAAGCAAATGTCTAAAAGTTTGTACAAAGTTTGAAGCTCCCTAAATGGATTCATATTTTTTATTTTCATTTTTCATTAATTAATCTGGGTTTACTTTGTCAACATTTAAAGGAAATGCATTTTAAATTTATTAGAACTTCCTTTGGTAGAAGTACAGTACAGTACAGTACAGCCATTGCGTCTGTCTTGCCCAATTTCTCCGTCCTACGTATTCGTCTTGGCCTCCGCGCCGGGGCATGGAGGAGTCGATGCTGATCCGAGAGCTCAGCAAGACCGATTTCGAGGCAGGCCATATCTACGCGCCAGGAGAAAATCTAACATGTACGCTCTTGCAGACTACTACATATATATATATATATATATATATATATATATATATATATATATATATATATAAACATTGTGGTATAATTCCGCCATTTGCGTGATGCATTGTGAATGATGAAATACTACATTTTAGTCGTCCTGGAATACTAAAATAGGCTTTTTGCAATCAGTGTTGGTGGATGTTCTTATTTCTTCTTTGATCAGCTTGAATTTTACTCTTCTAATGAGTTAAAGAATTTTATGTATCTTCCGTTCCAGAAAATGTTAGGAAAGTACTGATTTCTAGTTTGTAGAAGATAGCTTCATCATTCAATTCTAGCAAAAATTAGATATTTTTTAACACACAGACAGAATAAAGTGAACTGGAATATATGGCACAAGTGAGATTGTGCATTTTTTCACATATGGAATTCCATGATACGTATTTTTTCAAACTTTAGTTCGACGCGCGATTAAGTAAATTTTGTGATTTAACGCATTTGTTATTACACAAACTCCTTGTGATCTATGAAATTTCTTGAAATCTCAAAGGTTTTAAACCGGGAGCGGTAGCTCAGTGCATCAACTGATGTCACTGCAGCGCCTCTGACCGGGAGGTCCTAGGTTCGAGTCCTGACGGCGGCAGGATTTTCGGCACTAGCTTTTCAGCTAGGTCGAATTCAGTCGCTATCTGGAGGAGAATTCTAGCGGCCGGCTGCTCTGATCGGTAGTTTTCCGTGGTTTCTCCGATCACCACCAGGCGAATGCCGGAGCAGTACCCCTATCAAACGGGCCACGGACCGCGCGCGATCTATCCTTCCCATTCCTTGTCCTTTCCTCTCCCATTGCACACACACACTTACACTAACATGCACTACACTACCACATATCCTGGGAGACCGGTCGGGAGCTGAGAGCTTGTCCCGGCTGGGGCGGTGCCCCGCTGGTGGGAGAGTCCTGGTTAGGGGGAAACCCCACTAGCCGACGGTAGGTCGGTGCCGGATCTCGCCATCCAGCGGGGGAAGATCACCGCCATCTCCCGAGAAAAAACATGCACTACACTAACGGGACTATTTTTTTTAATTTTTTTAAAATTTATTTTACGTCAAAAAACAGTTAAAAACTGCGTATGACGTGCTATGGGGAAAAGTGAATTGTGTGCACATTTTCAAAATTCGGTGATCCCTACACTAAGTCATATACTACTTAAAATTTGAATTTTTGAAAGGGAGAAAAAAAACGTAATGTATGTAATATAATCTATTTTCAAGGATAAACAAGCAATAAATTTTGAATTTTGAAAGGGAGAAAAAAAAACAAAAAACTCCCATGTAAAAAAATCTATTTTCAAGGGCAAATAAGTTGACGCGCTCGGAAACATGAATAAATCAATCAATCAATCAAAGGTTTTAATTAAGTCACCTCTTTTAGCTGACTTAATTCAAACAGCACTTTTTTAAAACCTCAAACAACATTTTGCAAAAATTATTTTTAGTTTTCCTCAAAAATTGTTATGTGAAAAGTGTTTATTATGGTTGTAGGGTTCTGAAAAATAAGAAAAACGTAAAACACCGCAAGTGTTTTATATTGTGTTGAACCGTATTTACATATAGATTCAACGTTGATAAAATGCTTGTTGCCGATAGCTTTGCAAAGATTCATCAAACAAACATGCAAACAGACACATCATAAAACAAGTGCACTGTGTCTTAGTTGATGCGTTTCTATTATGATATGTCACATTGTTAGGAAATTGATATTATGTATTGCCATTCAAAGAGTTGGTGACGAGAGTTTCTCAAGCGATGGTGGAAATATTCATTGCAAAAACGTTGAAAACAGCAATTGTAATTTTACGTAAAATAATTCGAGGATATCTGTGCTATATTTTGGTTCTGCAGTTTTGTGGCTAAATGAAACCTAAAATACACATGTTATCGGTTTCGCTGTAATTTTTATATGTTCGCTGTTCAAACATATATTAATGTTCAGGATTTACATTAAATTTTTATTTGATAATCCGATCATTTTCTTTTCACAAACAACAGATTTTCATGAAATCCGTGAATGTTAGAATCTGAAGTAAACAGTAAAGTTCAAATGATTTGATAAAATGTTATTTGTGCAATTTGAAACCCCAAATATATCAAAACCTTCAGAATACTTTTCACTAGTGAGGTTAAAATTCAATTTTACCTTCTATTTTCTACATTAAACGTTCGACATCTCCCACATTTCGTAAGATCATTGTGTTCTAACACCGGGAAAAGTCTTTTTACGAAAACCATATTTGGCGGTTCCCTAATTTGATTTAAAACCGATTTGGTTCAACCTATAAATATTCCCCCCATGATCTGATACCTTCGAAACGAACACTGACATCTTGACCTTCAATTGTCCGCTGGACTTTGTTAGCGGGTTGCGTTTCAGACCCAATCACTTGGCTCAGTATTATCGATCAGCAATCCAATTACGGGCACCGCGGCGGCGCGCGCGGCGGAGGCGGCAGTGTATCAGAGGGCCCGCGATCAAAATGGCGTCGGCGGCGGGTCCTCCACGTCGGCGGCGGCGGCGGCGGCGGCGGCGGCGGCGGCGGCGGCGGCGGCCGGGGGCGGGGTCCATCGGGAGCTCCGCCATGCCACCGCCGCCGCTGCGCCGTCCCACCCAAGGCGGACCCAAATTCAATTACTCCCGTGCTTCTGATTATCGGAGCGGCCGCCACCGCAGCCGGCGTGTGACAGACCCTCGGAGACGGCGGCGGCGGGGATAGGGCGGGGCGGGGCGGGGCGGAACGGGGGCGGGGCGGCCTTAGCAACGCCCGGACGCCCCGCGCCGCCCGCCACCGCCCTGGGGCGCCGCCCGCCGCCAGCGCCGCCCGCTCGCCCGCCCGCCCGCTCGCGCTTCGCAAATCAATACGGCAATCTCTGCGCTCCTGCCGGGGACGCGCCCCGCCCCGCCCCCGCTCCCACCCCCGCCCCGCGCCAAGGAGCGGGCGCGCTCGCTCACTCGGAGGCTCGGCCCCGCCGCCTGCGCCGCCTGGAGGCAAAGAGCGGAAGCGAGCGGAGAAGTGGAACAGGTGTGGAATGGCCCCATTAAAGTATGCAGAAATACTTGATAAGTAGTTGCGCAAGAGAGGGGATACAAGATTAGCAATATGTATAATCTCGTATTGGTGTAAAAAGCGATGGAAATTTTGCGTTGGCTAGACGGTAGGATGTTTTAAATTTGGTTGAAGACTGAAGTCTTGCCGTCGACTTGGAAATGCACAATGGAAGCAGATAAAATTTCCGATTTTTTGTTAAGTTGACTAAAACCAGAAACCACAACATGCACATTTTTCAACTCACTACAACAGAATATATCACATTGTAAAGCACATTCAACACATGTTTCATTTATCCATTGGCTTAAGCTGTTGCTCCAAAAAGTACTCACAGCGTCAGCTGGAGGTATTGTGGAAGAATTCGCAGCTGAGAAGTGTTATCACCGTCACTGTTCCTAACTCTTATTTATTTGTTTTTATTTTAAATGTTGCACATATATTATTGGCTCCCTGGGTTACTACCTCTTAGATGTAGAACAAGGAAATTCCATAGCTAGGGCACTGTTTGTGAATGCCTCCGAGGAGTGCTTGGCGAATTCATGTTTTGCTAACTCTTACGTATACATTTTTATTTTTTCAGCACAAATGTTCATAGGTGGCAAGATGAGGGGTGACTAGCAATTAGATATGGAACAACAAAGAAACGAAATTCAGAAGATGGGCCACTACTGCCGAATTGCCTGCTATGGCGGTGAGTCTGAGATTTGGACAGAGCGACTCGAAAAGAGTAAAATTCTTAACAATTTAAGAGATATACTGTACGTACAAAAATGTAACGACTTCCATCACCGGAGGAAACGGTAGCTAAGTAGTTTTCAGAATTTCAAAATTGGAGCTGGTTGAACAGCTTTCCAGCTGAGTGTATTAATCTCAAACGACACTTCTTAGAAATGAAGGAAAGCTTTAATTTTGGATTATAATTTATTCATATAAGGTAATATTTTTAAGGAATATATAAATCAAATGTTAATACGTAGAGATTTCGTGGAAGACAAAACAATATATTTTAAGTGATTAATAAATAAATACTCTTTAACCTGTTTGGAAATCAATGGTATATCAACTTCCTGTGTACGTGTCTTCCTCCGGATAAATGAAAGGAGTGTAATAGGTACGAAGTAGTGCCAATACGTACACGTGACACGTCTCCCAAAAAGGGATGTATTTTAAATAATGAAATATTCGTACCTCATAGAGTCACGAAGTAAATATAATTTATATTTAATGTCATTTGGACTAAATACCAATTAAAACAAGTAGGGACAAAAACGTTTCAAAGTGTCTTCCAAATGTAAAAATAATTTACCGAATTTAATGTTCACTCTAGAATGAAGTATGTGTTATATGTGGAGTATGTGTTATGTTTCAAGAATATCTGTATTTTGGGTCAATAAGAAATAATTATACCTCAGACAACTGACATCCTTTTTTTCCTCGCCTTACGAAGTTCTTCGTAAGAAGAGAACGTTATTATGAATGAGTTATCATGAACCGAAAAACGGCGAATTTTTTCATTTGGCATTGATGATTTCAACTTCAACTTGACTGTGCTTAGGCACATTGCAGCCTGAAGTCCCTCCTCTTCAGCTCACTTCTCGTAGTTATTCTTTTTTTCTGCCCACCCAATTGGACAGAAGGCCGGAATAGTGGATTTGCAGAGACCATCATTGTATCGTATTATATCATTGTGATTGTTGGCTATTAGTGTGCGGTGAAAATCCAGTTTCATTTTCATGTTTTTGCATACTAGTCACATAGTACACGGAGAGTTATGTGAAGCTGCAGTGGAAAAGTGCGATTATGTGGAAGAAAAAAATGTATTGTAGATCCTCAAACCGAAAAAGGGGATAATTCATGTTGTAGTATGTAGTAAGTTACTTCCTCTGACCGTTGAGTAGTCAAAATCTACGTTTTATGACTCCTTGATATCGAAAAATTGATTGAAGGCGAAACGTCCGTCCATCTGAATTTCACCAAAATTGATATTCCTCGATGGGTCTGACTGTCACGTTTCCGTCTATTTAAAAAGTATGTTTTATTTTTAGGGAGTATTATTAATTTACATGAAACCTCAAGGACATTTTCAATTTTTTTTCTCAAAAATGGCTCCAAATTTTTAGATTAAATATTTGTCAGATAATTAATAGTACGTTTTTTGTACATTATAGCATTTATGAGTCCAAGAACTTGAAATAATTCTGATAAATTTTCTCGAAAACCAAAAGTTTTCTGTAGAAATGAATTCAAAATGTCGCATTTTCAGAAACGCTCAAACATTTTCTCAAAAACCGCTTCAAATGTGTCGTGACCGGCCGCACATGATTGAATGTGCCGCCACAGGAGCACGTCAGGGGGGCGTTACCGCCCCTGGCGGCAGCGGCCAGCAGCAAGCGCGGGCCAGCGGTGCGCGGCTGAGTGCGGCCGCCACGCCTGAGCGAGCGGGGCGAGATTCGACCCCGCCCCTTTTACACAGCCAGTCGGCGGGCCTACGGCCCGGGGGGGCTATAAAACCTCGACGCGGAGCTGAGGCAGCAGTCAGTGAGTGAGCGAGCGAGCAGCGGTGAAAGTGCGTCGAGACAGTGTTTAAGTGGTGGTTACGGTGAAGTGCGATAGACTACGACAACAGCGCTACGACAACGGACTCTTCTTTCTGGTTACTTGGTGGACTCGGCATACATTGGTACATCTTCTGGACTTACGACAACACGGCTTCGTCTCTGTACCAATTCTTCAGGATATCCGGCACAATAGCTTTGTACTTGGTTTTTGGCAATAAATTGTTTATTGAACCTTTGTGTTTGGAACTTGGACACTTCAAATTGGCGACGAGGAGAAAACAACGACATGGAGTCCGAACAAATAACAACTTTAATTACGCTGATGCAGCAACAGATGCAGCAACAGCAACAACAGATGCAGCAGCAGCGGCAGCTGGCGGAAGCACAGATACAACAACAGCAGAAGCAGCTCGAGTTGCAACAACAGCAGACGCAGCAGCAACAACAGGCTGATAGGCAGATGGCGGCATTGTTGGAGGCGGTCAGTGCCCGCTCCCCTCCACAGTTCCCTGGTTTCCGGCCGGACGCAGAGGAATGGGCCGAGTACATACACAGGTTGGAGCAGCACCTACTGTGTTACAAGGTAGGAGACGCAAAAATGAAAAAGGCGTTCTTTTTGAGCTGCGTAGGTAGCAAGGTGACCAACCTAGTGAAAAAACTGTTCCCAGAGAGAGAAATATCGAGTGTCAAATGGGCAGAAATGCTAGAGAAGCTCAACAATTACTTCAACAAAGTGCCTCATGTGGTAGCAGCTAGGTTCAAATTTTTCAGTGCAGAAAAAGTGAGGGGCAAACACACAGTGAGTGGATTACAGAGCTAGCCGGGCTGGCGCGGCATTGTCAGTTCAAGTGCCCGCCATCAGATAAGGAAGTGTCATACGCGGAGACTTTAATAAGGGACATGGTAGTGCTACACACACCGGAAGAGAAAATTAGGTTTCAAGCCTTACAAAGTGATAACCCTTCATTAGAGGAAATACACAACCTATGTAAGACGTACGAAATGACTTGTGAGACAGCTCGCCAGATCGCAGCAGAATCGCACTTGCACCACATCAGAAACAGTGGGTCGGTACGCAGCGGAAAGACGGCAAAAGAATACGAGACCGACAGTGACTCCAGTGAGTATAGTGACAGTGCCGGGAAAGGTTACCGCAACAAAGGCGGCAACCACTGTGAGTGGAGGCGTAACCCCGACCCAGCGGCAAACCAGTGTTCAAGAGAGCCAGTGGCAGTGGAAGTGACAGTGACAGTGTGCAAAGAAAGAAGTCGTGTAAAAGCTGTGAGAGGTTACATGCAAGAGAACAATGTAGGTTCAGAAACGCGCAGTGCTTTTGGTGCAAGAAAGTGGGCCACATTAGGGAAGTATGCGGAAAAAAGAGGCACGCGGAGCGGTACAAGAAACAAGAGCAAAACATGGAAATCGATATGATCAGTCAAGTGCTCGATACCAGCAAGCAAGATAAACTAATGGTCAAAATTGAGTTGGGAAAAGTGCCGGTGAATTTCCTGCTAGATACAGGGGCCGCGGTAACACTCATCAATTTAGAAACCTACCGGCGGTTAGGGGCACCCAGGTGTCAGAGGGTGCAGAAAGGCTTGTACGCTTTCGGCAGGACCCCAATTAAGGTGTTGGGGAAAGTGTCGCTAAGGGCAGCTTACAAGAAGAAGCAGGCTGATATTGAAGTGATCGTGGTGGACCGCTACGACGTGACGAACATTTTGGGCCTCGACTCCTTTGATAAACTCGGGTTTGGAGTAATTGACTCAGTGAACCAGGTCGCGAAGAACGAAGAAACACAGGTCGTCGGGAAGCTAGAACAAGAGTTTCCAGAAGTGTTCTCTCCCGGGCTCGGTGAATGTAAACACTTCCGAGCAAGCATCCAGTTGAAGGAGGGGCACAAGCCACGCTTTTTCAAAGCAAGACCAGTCCCGTGGGCCCTCAGGGAAAAAGTAGCCGAAGAGCTGAGACGGCTGCAGGCGGACGGTGTTATCACTCCAGTATCGACAAGCCAGTGGGCCACGCCGTTGGTCGTGGTAAAGAAAGCCAATGGTTCGATTAGATTGTGCGGTGATTTCAAGAGTACTGTGAACCAACAGGTAGAAGTAGAGCAATATCCAATCCCGAAGCCGGAAGATCTGTTCTATAAATTGTCTGGTGGACGACAATTCTCAAAAATTGACTTACGGGACGCATACCTACAGCTGCCACTCGACCAGGAAGCCAAGGAAGTTTTGGTGATTAACACCCCGTTAGGACTCTTCAGATATAACAGGCTGCCATTCGGCGTGAATTCCGCAGCCGCACTGTTCCAGCGCTGTCTAGAACAGTTGACAGCAGAGCTGAAGGGCTGTTGTAACTACCTGGACGATATCATAGTCACGGGGAGCACGGAAAAGGAACACGAGGAAAACTTGAAGAGTTTATTTAAGGTGCTCCAAGACAATGGTTTGAGGGTGAACAAGGTCAAGTGTGAATTCTTTAAGGACCAGGTAGTGTTCTTGGGGCACGTGCTGGATAGCACCGGCATTTCACCCACTAGCCAGCACGTAGAAGCCATCCTACGACTGCCACCGCCAGCAGACGTGAAGCAGCTGCAAGCATTATTGGGAAAAGTGAACTATTATAACAAGTTCATTAGGAATTTTTCTACTATCGCAGCTCCACTAAACAAGCTGAGGAAGAAAGGAGTGAAATTCGTATGGTCCCAAGACTGCGAAAGAGCTCTGAGCCGGTTGAAGGAAGAACTAGTCAAAACAGTTAAGTTAAATCATTTTGTGCCGGGTAGGCTCACCACGGTAGCAGCGGACGCCTCTGAGTATGGTCTTGGGGCGGTGTTATCGCAGAAGGACAGCAATGGGGTGGAGAGGCCTATTGCGTTTGCGTCAAAATCCCTCAACAAACATCAAAGAAATTATTCGCAAATTGAAAAGGAGGCGTTAGGAATAATCTTCGCGGTGAGAAAGTTCAACGATTATTTATATGGCAGTAAATTCCATATAATTACTGACCACAAGCCGCTAGTGCAACTATTTCACCCTGGAAAACGGATCCCGGAGAGCACAGCGAAGAAACTGCAAAGGTGGGCGCTATTCTTGTCAGACTACAATTACCAGATCCACTTCAGGAGCACAACGCAGCACGCCAATGCGGACGCTTTATCCAGGTTGCCAGGAGGTCCGGACCTGGAGTTCGACAAGCTGGAGGAAGAGTGCCTCCAGATTGATACGGAAGAGTGCCTGGTATTGTCGGAGTTCCCATTGGGAGCCAGAAGAATCGCGCAGGAGACGGATAAAGATCCAGAGCTGCGGGCAGTGAGGAATTATGTTAGGGAAGGCTGGCCACTTAGGTGCTTGAGGAGCAATGCATCCTGGTATAACAAGAAAGACAGGTTGACTTGCAAGGCAGGAGTGTTGCTCTTAGCCGGAGAGGAATTTACGAGAGTCGTCATCCCGAAGGTACTAAGGAAGACCGTATTGGACCTCCTCCATGAGGGACACTGGGGGGTGGTCCGCACGAAGCAGCTGGCGCGTCGTCACTGCTTCTGGGAGGGGATGAACTCCGACATCGTACAGTTGCTCAAGAGATGTGAGGCCTGCCAGTTAAATCAGAGCGCACCGAGGAAGGATTTGGTTCCCTGGCCTGAGCCTAGTGAGCCGTGGGAACGGGTACACGTAGACTTCGCGGGCCCATTTTGGGACAAGATGTGGTTGGTCGTAGTAGACGCCAAGTCTAATTACCCATACGTAGTGGAAATGGCTAACACCACGTCGACTCAGACCATCAATGCGCTAGAAAGAATTTTTGTGACCGAGGGGCTACCGGTCACGTTGGTGTCAGACAACGGAACCCAATTCACATCCCAAGAGTTCGCGAATTTCTGCGCGAGCAATGGGATCCAGCATGTCTGTGCACCGCCGTTTCACCCGCAATCGAACGGGGAAGCGGAGAGGTTCGTGAGAACGTTCAAGACAGCCATGTCGAAAGCGCGCGCAGCAGGTACGCACAGGTCCAGAGCGCTGCTGCGGGTCTTGGTCACCTTCCGCACCTTGCCAGGCGCGGACGGCAGGAGCCCTGCCGAGGTACTTCACGGGAGACAACCGAGAACGTTGTTGTCACTGCTTAGCCCGGTGGATCCTTACAGGTCGGTAGGAACGCAACCAAGATTCCAGGTGGGTGATATGGTATATTGTACCTCTTTTAAAAAATGCCCAGCTTGGCTCCCGGGCATAGTAACGGCAGCAAAAGGGAACAGGACATACCTAGTCCGCACAGAGGGTAGGGTAGTGACACGCCACCAGGGGCAGTTGAGACCCCGGGTAAACCCCAGCAGGGTGGATTCACTCCCCAAGGTATCACAACAAGAGTTCTATAAAAAAGTGATGAGGGAAACCATTTACATCCCGCAGGAGACAGCCGCCGCAGGGACCAGCGGCCAGGACACAGCAGAACCCCCACCAGAGGAGGTCAGCGAGCCAGGAGGAGAAGGCGCAGTGGAGACACCCAGGGCGCAGTTGCGCCCCCGGAGGAGCACCAGGAGGGTGCGTTTTGCGCCGTATACGACGCAATTGGGCGCGGAGGGTGTCGTGACCGGCCGCACATGATTGAATGTGCCGCCACAGGAGCACGTCAGGGGGGCGTTACCGCCCCTGGCGGCAGCGGCCAGCAGCAAGCGCGGGCCAGCGGTGCGCGGCTGAGTGCGGCCGCCACGCCTGAGCGAGCGGGGCGAGATTCGACCCCGCCCCTTTTACACAGCCAGTCGGCGGGCCTACGGCCCGGGGGGGCTATAAAACCTCGACGCGGAGCTGAGGCAGCAGTCAGTGAGTGAGCGAGCGAGCAGCGGTGAAAGTGCGTCGAGACAGTGTTTAAGTGGTGGTTACGGTGAAGTGCGATAGACTACGACAACAGCGCTACGACAACGGACTCTTCTTTCTGGTTACTTGGTGGACTCGGCATACATTGGTACATCTTCTGGACTTACGACAACACGGCTTCGTCTCTGTACCAATTCTTCAGGATATCCGGCACAATAGCTTTGTACTTGGTTTTTGGCAATAAATTGTTTATTGAACCTTTGTGTTTGGAACTTGGACACTTCAAAATGTTTTAATGAAAATTTGCATATAAGACCAAGTTCTACACTTCTTTAATTTTCTTTAAGTTATATTTCAATTATACTATTAGGAGACCGAAATATGTAAAAAAGTGACAAAAAAAGTTTTAGAACCGGAAATAAAGCAACTGGAAAGAGGGTGTGGCAGTACCAAAAATCTAGCAAGGACTGAAGATATTAAAAAACTAACTAGTACAAGAAATCTCGTGCACGCGTGTAGCACCACTAGTTTACACATGCATTTGTGGGAGAATGCAACCCAGGATGCATATGTTACTAGTAGTCCCAAACAACGTAGGTGGCAGGAATGATTATCGTAGTGAACTTGGCAGGGCGGTCGATTAGTTGATGTTTCAGGGCACGTCAACTGCTATGGTCATTAATTCGGTTAGTGTGGTAAATGTTTTAACATTGATTGAACCATAAATTATTCCTTCCTCGTTAGAAAAGATCCAGCGTCGACCTGCGCGTTGAATAGAGGGGAGATTTGTCTCCAGCTCGTTTTTACAATGGCGCAATGCCACAGCCGTGATTAGCTCTACGCTCCCGACTGGTCGCCTGGTAGGGTGGTGCATATAAGTGTTTGTGTATGTGTGTGTGTGTGTGTATGTGCGCGCAAGGGGAGAGACCAGGATTAGGAAGAGGAAGGAAAGATCGCGCGCGGTCTGTGGTCCGTTTGTTCTGCTCGGGCGTTCGCCTGGTATTGATCGAAGAAATCACGGAAAACTACCGACCGCAATAGCCGACCACTAGAATTCTCCTCCAGACAGCGACTGAATTCCATCTAGCTGCAAGTACTTACAGTGCGCCAGTATGTCTCTCTGCATGTAGCTAAATCATGGCCTCGCATGAAAAGTTTCATTTATGTTGGTAGCAACCAGATCATTGGGAAACCAGAGAAGAGGACAACACTCCCAGTATCTATTTGGTTTGTGGTGAGCATGGAGCTATGAATACAGGGAGATGGCATGACGTCACAAACGTGAAGCCACCTCCGCCATATTCATGAGTCTAGAAAGATTGTAGCATAGACAAACTGCATGTGAGTGCTCCGTGGCTTCTAGCTGTGCTCGTGTTCAGTTGTTTTTTGGCACCGTTTTTGATATTTAAAAGCCTTGTTTAAAATAGCCTTGTTTAAAATAGCTTTTAGTAACAGTTCATTGTGGTTACTTGTGTGGCTAACGGCTGTACAAATCGAACGGGAAGACCGGAAATTACTTTCCACAAGTAAGTAGCTACTCCATGTCATTAGGAACATTAAATAACTTTGCAAGTTATTCATTAATTTTCGTGATTATTTTCTTAAAGATTTCCTGCAGATTCAAAGTGGAGAGCATTGTGGATTAGAGCTGTACGAAGAGACAATTGGCAGCCTAGCAATTACAGCAGGTTATGTTCGGCTCCTTTCCAAGAACACGATTTTAATAGGTCTTCTGTCTTGTTTGCGTGGAATTCACAGTTTCATCAAATTTTCAGTTTTCCACCACACCTAACAGTACGAGCAGCTAATGACGTATTGTTAGGCCAGTAGTGACAGAAGGTATTGATTTGACAGACGTGTTGTGGACCCACCAATATGGCGGGCTGGCTTCAGTTGCTGAACACGGAAGAGGTTGGTAACGGCACCTCTATGTATTCATAGCTCCATGACGGTCAGTATGCATTTTACATTTTCTTTTGTTACAAGTTGCAGCTAGTACTACCAACGTTATTTCCTTTTCAACCACTCTCACCAGCAAGATGCCACTACGGAGAGATTGATTGATTGATTTTTTTATGTTTCCGGGCGCGTCAAGTGCTCAGGTCATTAGTCCCGTTAGTGTAGTGCATGTTTTTTCTCGGGAGATGGCGGTGATCTTCCCCCGCTGGATGGCGAGATCCGGCGCCGACCTACCGTCGGCTAATGGGGTTTCCCCCTAACCAGGACTCTCCCACCAGCGGGTCACCGCCCCAGCCGGGACAAGCTCTAAGCTCCCGACCGGTCTCCCGGGATATGTGGTAGTGAAGTGCATGTTAGTGTACGTGTGTGTTTAAGAGGAGAGGGTAGGACAAGGAAGAGGAAGGACAGATCGCGCGCGGTCCGTGGCCCGTTTGATAGGGTACTGCTCCGGGGTTTCCCAGGTGTTGATCGGAGAAACCACGGAAAACTACCGATCAGAGCAGCCGGACTCTAGAATTCTCGTCCAGACAGCGACTGAATTCGGCCTAGCTGAAAAGCTAGTGTCGAAAATCCTGCCGCCGTCAGGACTCGAACCTAGGACTACGGAGAGACTTTCCTGGCGCTCTACACATTGTATTAACAACAATCCGCCACTGATTGAACTCGAACTTTATGTTCCGGTCACAGTCGCTGCAAGGACGACGGCAAGACTGACTGAGCTAACTCAACAGGCCTCAACCATTAAGGCCTCCGCCCCGTGCTCATGAGTTGAGCGCAGCGGAATTCGTCTGCGGAGGTAAAGGCGTTGGCGCTTAAACTCGTGCGACCACCGCGAGCGGCGCTCCCCTCCCCCTCTCCCTCCCTCAAACCCCCTCACCCAACCCCCTCCCCCCTACCGCCCCCCCAGGCCCCGCGGGGTCCCAGGAGCGTTTGATGATGTTCCGGCCTCAATTTGCATGTTTATTGCGGTGTGCCCCCGCTGTCTTCGTTTAAGGAAGACGCGAAGTGCGAGTGTATATATATATCTGGATATGCAGAGAGTTAATGAACTTTGTTCGGAACGTATTTAACATAATGGCCATTCCGTACGGTGTCACCGCGAGACTTAATCTCCCGCGCGATTTCTGCCCAAGTTTGGGGATGTTGAAGCGAAGTTGGAAGTTAAGAAGAGGTAACTTCTGTTGGGTGCGGGAGGTACGTAATGTGTTATTTTACGACATTTCGGAAAGCTTGTACAGTTTTTCATAAGCTAATTCACTGGTCTTTGAAAGTTTTTATATCTCTACTTATATATTAGGATGTGTGCTTCCTTCCAAGTTTCTTTCTAATTTCTATTTTAATTCGAAGTGAAGACTTTAAAGCCACCAATTTAAAGGTGTACAGCGTTTCTATATTTTATTTTTTTTCGTATCGCGTAACGTAATGTAGAATTTATTAACACATTTTTACACTTCATGTGTGAGATCCTTGTATGCTTGAAGGCAGGTATTCATCTCAGCCGAAGAACCCTCGAGATTCCTAGTAACTTGTTTTCATTTGCAGTGACTTATACGGAAAATTATATTTTCTGAAGAGCCGCTGATATTGATATGTCAGTTAAAAGAAGCTCGAGGAGGTCAGAATTTAAAAACTACAGCACAACATCCATTATTCGGACTAATTGTAATCATCTACTGCTTACCACAAAAACTGCAGTATACTTAATATTTGAAAGAAATAATAATTCATTGATTATCCTCTCGTGACCATTTTCGCAGGGAAACCGGAATAATTAGGCAGACATGATGCGGTATCCAGATCACATGCCGCATTCCAGAACATGTTTTTTTTTGGGGGGGGGGGTAATTTCAGTTCAGATTCATTGTAAATATTGGTGCCGTATACAATATATATTCAGGACGCCATGCAAACTCTCTGTTGATCGCGTAGTGAGAATGTTGATGTGCTTTGCCGTGCTTTGATGTTATTTCGTGAAAAATTCTGAAAAATGAGTGTTTGTCTTCTTGAGATATTTTTGATGGTTGGAGATCCAGTAAAGTATTTAGTAAGAATACAAAATGAATATGACGTTTGGTCATCACATTCGAGTCATCTGACTGATTTGTTCGTAGTAATTCGTCGTAAATCGGAGGTCGAACCCAGTCTTCATCTTCATAGTAACATACATTCAATGTTACTTCCACTCCGACTTTGAGTCAGTTGTTGCCATACAATTTCAATTGTGTAAATTTACGAAGAGTAACTGATGAATTGCGTATTTGATCATTACATTAGAGATACCTGTAGATATATCCCAGGTTGCTTTTCTGAATACCGAAGCTCCAATCTACCCCACTCTCGTATATACTTATGATGCGTTCATTGCCGAGCTGGATCAGCTGTTACGGTGTATTTCAGTTGAGTATTTAGTTAGAAAACCGACTCTTACGGTGTCAGTGTCATTACATTGAAGGTACCTGAAGAGGTGTCCCAGGCAGGTCCTCTCAACATGGCATCTCCAATCCCCCCATGTCACTGTGCCAGCGTCCTCGCGATGAGTGTCCGGTGCAGCGTTGGATCAGCCGCGCAGCGTAATTGCTTTTTCCCGGTGCGTGTGCCGCGTGCGCCCATTCCCCCTTCCCCCCTCCCCCCTCCCCCACTCCTCCCCCACTCAGTCGCAACGCCGCTCCGCCGCCCGCACGGCAGCCTCTTCGCCCACGGCCGCCGGCGCTGCTACAGGGGATGACAGATGTAACGGCCTCGTTTCCTCATGTTTAAGCCAATAGTAGTTGGGAGACGTATTACATCTTATTCATGTAACACACAATATTCCGTATTGATAAGAACTGTGCAGTTATCTGACTGTATATGTTAGTAAGTTTCTTTGCTACTTTTTTTAATTTTAATTTTTTTATTTTTTAGGTGCGTTTATTCTGATCAAAACATTTACCATGTAAAAATGAGACGCTCACGATTCAAACACTATTGAAAATATATAGACAATAACTCATCGAATACGTGTTCAGAAAAATGCAATGTTTCCTGCTACTTTTCCGTTAATTGGGATGCATGCTATTATACGATATTATTAGTCGCTTGCCTCCTGACTGCGTCCTTAACGCCGGTTGCAGTCAGCCTGGTTCTTTCACTACTTTCTCTGCTGCATATTACCTGATGTTATATCTAAACATTAGTCAAGAAAACTGTTAATTTGATTTTTCTAAAAAATATTTTCCAAATAAAGTGTCATCACTATTCACATGTTGTAATATGCTCAATTTCGTTGTCCCATTCGACTTAACTTTGCCACGGCACCTCATACCTAGAGATAGTCAACGCCCCCTCCTCTTCGTCATTTTGATGAAGGACGAAGGACGACTGGACCGCCGATGATTCGATGGGTAACATTTTGACCTGATATAGTTGCCCGTTTTTCGTATGGCGAAAAGTATACGCTATAGTATTTGAAGCCCAGCTTCAAATAATATACAACCCAATATAAAATTCGGATGATTGTCGAGAAATTTCTCAAGTTGTTATACTTAAATATAGACGGAGAAAGATAAGAAGGAAGGGCAAAGAGCAGATGTTTTCCCAGGGGCGACTTTGTGGGAAAATACTAAATTACCTTAATTCAATGATTATGATAAGAATTCTTGTAATGCATTGAAGGTAACTGTAATTCTCTGTATAGTGATTAATAAATTTACAAAATAAATTTAAGACCGCAGAGAACGGATGTCGGGAAATTTTCTTTTACAAATAGAACGATAAGAGATTGGAATAGATTGCCTGCAAAAACCTTTGAACCCTTTCCTCGAAGCGTTCAACAATTTAGGAAAGTAATTTAGGGCATTTCTAAGTTTGAGGTAGTTAACTAGGAATATTAAGTTATACAGTGAAGTGAAGTGAAGTGAAGTGAAGTGAAGTGTTGTGCAGTGTAGAGCAGAGAAATAATGAAGGTGTTTTTTTAGTGTAATAGTGAAGTGAAATGAAGTGAAGTGTAGGCAAGTGCAGTGCGGTCTTCATTGTTTAAGCACTCAGTGCTGTTTTAGATTGACGTTTCTTTTATCTTTTAGGTAATTTAATGTTTGTTTTTAAGATTCACCAGTTTTTATATTATTATTATTATTATTATTATTATTATTATTATTATTATTATTATTATTATTATTATTATTATTATTATTACTATTATTATTACGGTTATTATTATTACTATTATTATTACTGTTATTATTATTATTATTACTGTTATTATTATTACTATTATTATTATTATTATTATTATTATTATTTTAGCATTATTATCAACATTATTATGTTATTTGCATGAAAATTAATATCTTACTTATGTAATTAACTGCCACCGGGTCACACCCAATTGCAGTTTAAATAAATTTAAATAAATTTATTATGTTTTCCTATTTCCTCTTTTCTTTAGGGCTCTCTACCCTTGAACACAGCTACATTGTACACCCCAATTCAGTTACTTCATTCATACCCTACACGCTGTAATGTATGTATCATAAGTTGCCAATGAAATGTAATGTCTCGATTTTCTTGGCTTTTATGGAAGTTTATTGCATCTATTAACATTTACATGTGATTTAAGATGGGAATGCTGTTTTTGTTCTTGCTTGAGTAGTCAGTAACCAGCTTGTAAGTAGTCATCGATTTTTGTAGATGGCATTTATTTATTATCGTGAAATATTATGAAGGAAACTTCTCCGATGTGGCTGAAAACGTACTGATAAAAGTATGGTCTACATCATGAACATAGCATTGCTTGGAACATAATCATGAATGTAAATGACGTGTATATCTGTAAAAGAACGGTTATAAGAATATGAGTTTACAGATAATTTTACCATTTTAGATATTTCAAAAGCTATTCATAAAGCATATCATTTAAATTTAATTAAAAAATACACAAAAATAATACATTTTGTTCTATTTTTCCGCAACAAACGTTTATTTGGATAATTTTTAGTATTCAATAATACCCATATTGTTTTGCTTGTTTGTATTTCACTTCGATTTCAATTTTCTATTTGTATATTTTACATTAAAATTTTATTCTGTTTGTTATGTAAAATAATATTGTTATAACAATTTACGACGGTGTGCAATAATTTAATATTTTTATTACATAAATACGTATTTTACTGCAATCATAGTGAAATTCTTTTGTTTAATTTAAAACAAAAAAGACGAATGTGTTCTGTTTAGCTCTGCAGTTATTGACTTCTTACAAACTAAATAATTAAAAAATAATAATTGCTTGCTCATGGCTCATAGCAAAGTTGCTAGCCTTTCACCACTGAGGTCCGGGTCCTTCCCATTTCTGGTCGCTGGGTAGTAAGAGGCGCGTACGCGGAGATTCTACCTGGCGGTCCTCTTGACAACCGACAGACAAGGCGAGACAAACAAAATACGCTACGTTAATGGAGGATTACTCCGCGCTCAACGCTCGACAAGGAGCAAAGAGACGCGTTGCGTCGATAAATGATATGATAAGATTAAGGACGCAACAAATTTTAAAAAATGGTTTGATGTTGGAATCCAACACCTTCAAGGGACGGATAGGAGGAACGTGTTGGCTCTTCACTCTCCAGGCGCCGCCATGCAGGTAGTGCTTGGCAAAACGGAAGTAGTAGAGCAGGACAAGGTAGAGAAATCATTGGCTAAAAAGCGTACAATTCTGCCTAGCCCGGGCAATTAACAGCAAACTCATGACTCGATGATATTTGCAGATATATTGTAGCCGCGTTTCTGTATGATACTATTATTTTTATATATTTACTAACTTTTTAAGATTGTTTCAAGTCGTATGTTGAAGTCGTTATTAATTGACATGAAATAACGTTTAAGAATCCTGGAGAATCTTTTGGAGGTCTATTGGAGTATGCTAGGAGTTGAACGTTAATTCAACAATGAACAATCAGAACCATATTTTCTTCTAAATCATTGGGATAAGATATTATTTGGAATGTGTCACTGAAGGGCGTTTTATTTGATCTCCGTCTCGATTTCCGGTTTCGTAATGTATTGTAAATTAATGCCTATTTTAGAACCATCAAATGGTGGCATCAGTGCGATCATCTTTCTATAGCGTTCCGTCGTCTGAATGCACGCTGCAGTTCTTTTAGTGGCAGACGGCTTTTCCTTGCTTATGACTCGTGCCGAACTGCTGTAGGCGTGTCGCCACCTTCCTCAAGTTTCTAATTATTCTCCGCCTCGTGTGCAAACTCTAGAGCCCTTCTTCCTCCATTCAACCCCCCTCCCATTCCGTGAAACACCTCACCTCATTCTCGCCCTGCGCCGCCGCCTTCATTTCCGTCACCGCCCCCACACCGCTCCCCGCCGCGCCGCTCCACACAGCTCCCCGCCTCGCAACATCCAGTTCAGCCTCTCCCCGCTCTGCCACTCCCCCTCCTGCCCTGTGCTCCCCCGCACCCATCGCTGCCCCCCGCCTCGCACCCCACCGTCGCACACGCCGTCCTCCGGCCCGGCCCGCCACGGCCTTGGCCGCAGAATTCCGCTCTGGCAAGCCCCGCCTCGTCTCCCCACGGACCGGGAGCGGTAGCTCAGTGCACCAACTGATGTCACTGCAGCGTCTCTGGCCGGGAGGTCCTAGGTTCCCACTCCCCACGGCGGCAGGATTTTCCACACTAGCTGTTCAGCTAGGTCGAATTCAGTCGCTGCCTGGAGGAGAATTCTAGCGGCCGGCTGCTCTGATCGGTAGTTTTCCGTGGTTTCTCCGGTCAACACAGGGCGAATGTCGTAGTAGTTCCCTAATGAAAGGGCCACGGACCGCGCGCGATATTTCCTTCTTATTCCTTGTCCTATCCTCTCCCCTTACACACACACTTACACTAACATGCACTACACTACCACATATTCCAGGAGACTGGTAGGGAGCTTAGAACTTGTCCCGACTGGGGCGGTGCCCCGCTGGTGGGAGAGTCCTGGTTAGGGGGAAACCCCACTAGCCGACGGTAGGTCGGCGCCGGATCTCGCCATCCAGCGGGGGAAGATCACCGCCATCTCCCGAGAAAAAACATGCAATACACTAACGGGACTAATGACCAAAGCAGTTGACGCGCCTGGAAACACGAAAAAATCAATCAATCAATCTTCCCTCCTCCCCCCACTCACCCATCTCTCACGCCGCGCGTATTAAAAGGCGCTCTTTCATCCCCTCTCCGTACCACCCGACCACGCGACAACCTCCTGTCGCCGTTGCAGTTCTTTGTTTTTTCCTTCTCTTTCTTATTATCCTATTTCGTTATTTTGCCTTGTTCCCTTCCCCTCCTTTTTTAAGGTTCTTCCCTGCAGTCACCCACTATCATTGAACTTTTTCTTCTTTTTCATTCCTTAATCTTCGTTTCCTCCATTTCATCTTCCCTTGCTCGTTTTTCAATTTCGTATCTTCTGCTCACTGCGACCATACTGTGTCCCCCATCGCAATTCTTTTTTTCTCCCTTTTTTGGTCTCCTTTTTTCTCAGATTCGGTTTTTCTTTTTTATTATATTTATTCTTCCTTTCTATTCACATCTATTTCTTCCTCTGTCACTTCCGTTGTATTCTCGTCGACATGTCGCTATCTTTCTTTGTATTGTCGTTGTTGCTTTAAGAATTGCTGTCTACTTCATAAATATTAGATGCGTGATATGAATAATTAAATAAATTCTTAATTGCTGACATTGCTCTACTCATTTACTTGAATAAGTAATTAGCATTAAGCGAGATTTTTGGAGCTTGTAAAAATAATTGAACTTAAATGGTTAAGAACTATTGCAACTTTCAACCCAAGTTGCTGCTGTTGGGTTGCATTGTGGCTCCCCAACTTGAGGTGGCGCCGTCATCCATATTATTTCGCGTCCTCCCCCTGCCTCATCCGCCTCCGCTGCCGCCCCAGACGCTGATAGCATCATCTTGACCATCACAGCAGCTTGCCTAATCTACATCCCTCCACCTCCACAGCTGCTAGCATTAGCTCTACGGCCGACGCCATGATCACCACCACCTCTTCACCGCCAGCAAGCACCACTACCACGTTCAAACGCCACTACAGACGCAGCCGTTTCCGCTTTCCCTGCCACCTCAACCATCACCAGCACCAAAACCACTAACACAACCACCGCAACCGCTGCCGCCTCCACCCCTACCTCCTTGGCCGCTCGGCGGTCCAGAATATAACCGGATCCCGCGCCGGTAATCAGTTTGGCGGGTGGCGGCGGCGGCGGCGGGGGCGGGGGCGGGGGTGTGACGTCACGGCGGTGGGTGTCACCGTGCGGCGGGCGCTCATTCATCAGCTGGGCTTTGTGCGCGGCCGCGTGATTAAGGCCCTGCCGCCGCTGCCTGCTCACCGCCGCTGAGCCCCCGCCCCGTCCCGCCCCGCCCCACTCCACCCCCGCCCCGCCCTCACCCGCCCTCGCCCGCCGCGGTCGATGTCCGCGCCGCGGGAAGACGCGCTAAAAGGCCGAGGAGGCGTGGCGGGCGGGCGCCCGTCACGTGGCGACGGGTAACGACTGCAATTAGACATTGCATTAAAAATACGCAATTGAATAATTTTATTAAAAAACACTACAAGGGCGGGGGAATGACTGAATTGAATAGAGAACAATTGTTGAATGTTTGAACAGTTTCTGATTGTTTAGCATTATAAGGACCCGTCATTTTGACGGGCACCCGTCATTTTGACGGGTGATCTATTTTTTTATTTAAAATTCTTTACCAATAAATGTTTTGTGTTAATTCATCGCTTTGTGGCTTTTAATAATTAATCAAATTCTACACATTAAAAGAAAAATAGCCATGCACACTGAAATGTAACTATCGTATTTACAAATACTATAAAATAATGAAGACCCGTCATTTTGACGGGTATTAGGTTTTTACCTAACATCATTGGCATCATATCAAGAAAATGTAAATAAAAACGTGACTCTTAGTACATTGTGTCAAACTATAATTATTGATGAAAACAGCTGCAAGAAACGTCGAGAGACTGCATAATTTTATAATGAAACAATATTTGGCTGATTGTCATACTTGATCAAATGTTGCGCTTGTATATAGTGAAATTCTGATGTAAACGGTGGTCAATGTACGTATTTTTCAATGTTCTGTACATGGCGGTCATCAATGCGTGCATACAATACTGGGAGGTAACGGGAGAGAAAATACCTCGCCGAGATTGTATCTTCAAATAAACACTGTCTGAGAAACACAAAAAAAGCAAAATCTTCCCCGAGCTCTCAGCACTCTTCAGAGTAATGACATTCGCAAGGCCTTCCAGATAGGATGTAGATAACAATTCGCCACTCACTTTGACTAACGTCATCATTGTTACTATTAAATACTAGTACATTGAGAGAGATATTCAAAACAAACAAGAGCATATAATATTTATTCAGAGATTTGAAGACATTGTCATAAAAGTGTAGTTTGGGAGAAATGATATCTAATAAAAATCGAAAACAAAAACAGAAACAAAAAAAACAGCCAACAAACCTGAATACACTTTCAGAAAGCCAAAATTATTTCGAAATCATTGATGCTACATCAGCACATAAATTCGGGCATTTGTACCTTTTGCAATTTTCGAAAATTTATAGAATTGAACGGAAATGAGACCTGCGCCATCGTTTTAATTCCCTCCTGAGGAAAAAAGAAATAATTTGCCGTTTTTAAGTTATAAACAACTGAAACGTAATTACTAAATAAATGTAAATCGTAACCAATTTTCGAATTTATAAATAATTTGGGCGCCAGGAATAGGTTACACTTGAATTCCTGATTATCTATTACAGTCTTCGGATATATTACAAATAAATGTAAATCCCGCTAGCTCGGTCGACGAGTTCTTATGAAATAATTGTTGCTACTTACTCCGCAACCAATTACTCAATCTGCCATCCATACGGGTGGCGAGGAATCTGAAAATAATTCTAAAATGTCTACTCTAGGATTGCATGTAATGGCAAATGAGAATCAGCTTTCTTTCAAACTATGAATTATAATTTATTATTCATGCCGAAGTTATCAACTATCATTGATTATTACAATTTATCGTTAGGTCATGACCATTTTTATCGTTATTGCAATAACTGCATTATAGAACCTTTTATCCTTTCTTGCCTCTTCGCGCGCACGTCGCTCGATGTCGCCACGTAAGGTATACCAATCTCCCATCTTGTGGAAGTCTACGATGATCAGCGACCATGTCGAAACTTCTTCCAACCACTTTACAAGCACCGCCTATACTCTTAGTCTTGCGCCTCAGGTGGGCACCTATTTCAAACTGATTACTTTTTCCAAGTCGGAATAATATCCTTCTAATATTATTTTCTATCGCCTAACCTGGCAATTCACAATTTACAGGTAAAATTTCTAAGTCAAGTGTTGTAACTTTACCGCGAAAATATTCTATGTTCACTTTCCAGTTCACTAATGAAAATATCACAAGTCCGAGTTTGCAATGGTACAACACGTAAATTTTACAAGTTCTCGTTGCACACTTAATGCGGAAATATTCTAAGTTCAAGTTCAATGTTCACTCTCACGAAATATCACAAGTCCCGATTTGATAATTAACCTCAAGAAAAAACGAGCAAGCGATCCGCTCACCGCCACGACACGAGCCGGAATGTCATAATTCCCAATCTGGTCCACACTTCAAAGAATCGCTGTGTTTTTTCTCTATTGTTTTTTCGCGTTGCTACGGTGTCTCCTGCACCTGCTTCCAAACGAACTCGTTGTTTCGCGTTGCTACGGCGTCATCTACGCATCTGCACCATAGAAACCCACGTCTCAGGACGAACTCGAGTTGCTACGGTGTCATCTGCGTATCTGCACCATAGAAACCCACTTCTTTGAAAATAACTACAACATTTTGATATTTATTTGTCTAAATAAAATGTCCGTCATTTTTGGTACGTCACTACCTTTCCTTAAAGCAACATATATGCAAAACATTCTCGTATTATAACAAAATTTGTCACCAATATGACACTTTTAAAATATATTTTGTGATTTTCAAAAATACCTAGCCGAAAATAAACGCAATGTTTTTAGAGATCCTGTAGTGTTGGAGTAAAACTTACGGAGAAAATACAACTATTTTTTTTAGAAATAATTGTTTAAAAATTGCCAATATTTCGCGCAAAATTACGGGAAGTCTAATAATGTTTTTGAAAACTGTTGCATGACCTTATTTCAAGATCTGTCTTTGCAGTACAGATTTCGTCGAGAAAATATCTAACTTTAATATTGTAGGTTGGAAGACGCCGAAAAAATTTTGAACTTTTGCAATTTCTCTGTACTGTGGACTCTAAACTGTGTCCGGCAGCGACTCCATTTCACTCACTATACCCCACGTAATATAAACAACACAACCGTCCATGAAAGCATTCTGAAAAAGATCAATGACTTATTTTTCCAGCCAGCATATATCCATAGTGTTTCTATGTAAATTACTTCGTGTGTAGCTTAATCGCAAGTGTGTAAACAAAGTTCATGAGTTTTTCTGTTCGCTAATGAAGAAAATTGTAGAACATTTGAAGACAGTGATGGTGGGAATTGTGATATTTAGTGTCCACAAACAGGTGACAGCGGAAATATTGAGGAGTAATATTTCACACGAAAAGCAAGAAATAAGAGGGTTGTGTGATGTCACAATTCATCTTAATAGAAATTAGCCGCCAACACTTTCAGACCCCAACTCCCCCCCCCCAAAAACGCATACACTCCATCCTTAATGTCCTGGAGTGAATCTATTTGCCTCACATCACCAGATGCAATACAAACCAAACACAACCGTCCATTATATCCATTTCATACGTTCTAAGCATTCTGTATGTCCACCGCGAAAGAAGGCAAATGGCCAGTTTTTCCCGCCGGCAGATATTCCATCGCTTCCGTGTGAATTGCTTCGTGTGTAGCGCAATCGCGCGCGTGCCAACAAAGGGCGCTATTCAATTTCAGCGATTGCAAAAGCCTCCGACCTCGGGAGCTGAGCGTGCAGCATCTCATTACGGCGGCGGCCGCCAGCGGCGCCGGGGTGCTGCGCAGGCGCTCTCAGAAACGGCACCTTCGCTCGTTCTCGTAAGGGGCATAAAACGTCACCTCTCGGAGTAACTTGAGATTACATCGACTTAACGCAACAAGAGGAAGAAAAATTTCTGTTAACGCCCGGCGTCCTCTAAAGAACTTAACAGTTAGCAGTCTGTTAATAGTAACCGATAAAAATGAGTGTGAGGTAAGGATGGCGTATGAGTACTCCTATTCAAGAAAAAATTTTGTTAACGCCCGACGTCCTTTAGAGAATTTAACAGTCTGTTAATAATAGTCTGATTAACAGATTAATAATTAACAGTCAAGCAGTCTGTTAGTAATAACCAATAAAAATGAGTGCGCGATAAGGATGGCGTATGAGTACTCATATTCAAAGAAATTATATTTTTATTTTTACCAGTTTTCATAATTTTTCTTCTTCTGTATGAAAGTAGTATTGCAAAAAGTGTCAGAAACAAAACACGGACAATGTCACACCAAACATTTACTTGGTTATAAATCTCGAACTTTATTGCTCTATTCTAATCTTTCACCCTCTCCAGATATCGGTGAAGAGTGTGGTGCCGAACTTTCTCTCTCTCTCTCTCTCTCTCTCTCTCTCTCTCTCTCTCTCTCTCTTTCTCTCTCTCTCTCTCTCTCTCTCACTCACTCTCCTTTTCTCTCTCTATCTCTTTCTTTCTCTCTCTCTCTCTCTTCCTCTCTTTCTCTCTCTCTTTCCCTTTCTCTTTCTCTCTCTCTTTTTCTCTTCTCTCTCTCTCTCTCTCTCTCCCTCTCTCTCTTACACTCATACATACCGCACTGTAATGTAAGGTTCTCGGAGTATCTCGAGGGCTCGGCTGTCGGTTCCCGAATTATCCCATAAAATATTTTTTAATGTTCAGAGGTGGAGTTCTGGGAGACTGCCTGGGCGAAATAATTCAGGATTAAACAATTGCGTTTGATAAATAGGTAAAAACAAGCATGTATTGTTTTAAATACATAGTACACTGTACACAATCAAAGACACATGCAATACTCTCTCTCCCACTCATTCCAAAAAAGAAATTACACTGAACGAAAATCAATGTGTACTCTTTACACTGGCAAAACCAACAAAATAACAAAAAAATATAAAATAAACACTTGAATATGTAATGACTCCCTCACTTATAATCCTTAATGAATAAACATGTTAAAGTACAAGGAAACAAAAATCTACTGCACACAAAATCTATTTCTTAGTATGAATTTTCCTTTTCTTCTTCTTCTTCTTCTTCTTCATCATCATCATCATCATCATCATCATCAAGGACTAGGCCGAATAATCTGTTCTTTCGCCAATATCATCTTTCCATCTTCTTCTAGGTCTACCTGGATCTCGAGTTCCTTCGGGTGCGTAGTAGAGGAGTTTATTTGGTAGTCTCTCAAGAGTCATCCGTTGGATATGATGGAACCATTTATCTTTTCCCACTTGGGTTCTCATATTGAGGTTGAATATTTTTAGTTCGCTTCTGAAGTCTTCGCTTCTTACGTGGTCTAGAAGCGTACATCCTGCAACAGATCTTAGAAATCGCATTTCAGCATCTCAATTATGGATTCCTCTATAGTTGCCGCAATTTTCTCTTTTACCTTTCTTGAAAATAGGGGATATCATGCTCATGGTGTAAATAACCCATGGTGGTTATTTCCACCATGATCATGCCCACTTTCCATTCTTCTGGTGCTATACATGAAGTCCAGCATGCATTTAAAAGCTATAGAAATCTCTTTCATTTCCATTGGTGCATATTTAAAAAGTTCTATATTTATTCCATCTATACCGGGCGCTTTTTTGTTCTTGAAACTTTCCAATGCCCCTTCTAATTCTTTTATCTCAGTTGGGTCTGCATAAAATGGTTCGGCCTCTCCTTGGTCTGGAAGTTCGGGTTCTCCACCTGAATCTGTCCATAGGTTTTTGTAATATGTTAATCATTCAAGGGGTTCTGCCCATTTATTGAGAGAGTTTAAATCGTTTATTTTCTTAGCTAATGAGTTTAACTCCGACGGGCATCCATTTATATAGATCTGAAGGTCGTCAGCGTACATTTTGTGTTCACACTAACTGAGGCATTGTCGTACGTCATTTACATAAATGAGAGAACAATAGGCGAGAAAGCAAATAATCAGCTATCAGTAGAGGTAGAATTCGGATAATCTGTTGTCCGTAGATCTTAAATAGTGTTCGCAAAACAGAAATTCAATTGCCGAATAAGCTGGTTGTCTCTTAACTTGAAACTCATATATCTTGTAACAAATCGTTCAACTTCATCAAAGCGTACGTGTATTAATGTAAGAAGGGCATGGCCAGTAGTGGTGCACATGTATAAAAGTTACTTATTCCTCTTTGCCCTTATTCCCCTTATGCTTATTCCCCTTATTGAATTTCATAACTAATAGTTCTTTAAGGTTTACTTAATTAAATATTAAAATTTCAAGTGATCTTAATAGAAGAGCTGCTATGAAATTTACAATATAAATTTCACGTCTATCGGCCTGTAATATTAATTCTGAAGCCTGTAATATTAATTCTGAGATTTGTTGCCGATACAATAGTAAACAAATTTTCTGAAGTGGAAAAGTAGCCTTCAGGTGAGAATACGATTGGATCATACAGATAATAAATGTAACTTCATTAACTGTGCACGACTTCTAGAATTCAGTGGGAAATATAGTTATTCAAATTATCGTTTCCGTGTTGTCGCGGCAGGAAGTATTATTCCTTGACGAAGGACATCATGGATAAGAGTCCAAAATTTATTGCTGATTTATCTTTGAAAATATATTTTATTACATGGAAGCTTTTTTTAAATTCAAAATTCAAGTAGTATATGACTTAGTGTAGGGATCACAGAAGTTTGAAAACGTGCACAGAATTCACTTCTCCCCATAGCACGTCATACACAGTTTTAACTGTTTTTTGACGTAAAATATAATAAATAAAAAAGGTCACGGCAACCCGAAGTAGGCTCAAGACATTCGCCGAGTAGCGAGCGTCCTCTTCCCAAATCACGAATTTGATGAGTTGCTTGCTATTTAAAATTATTTAAACTGCAATTGAGTGTAACCCGGTGGCAGTTAATTACATAAATAAGATAATAAATGTCATACAAATAATATAATAATGGGAATAATAATGCTAAAATAATAATAATAATAATAATAATAATAATAGTAATAATAATATAAAAACTGATGATTCTTAAAACATTAAATTACATGAAGAATAAGAAAAGAAACTTCTATCATCTAAAGCCGCACTGAGTGTTTATACAATTAAGACCGCACTGCACTGTCCTTCACTTCACTTCACTTTACTATAACACTCATACCATTTTCATTATTTCTCTGCTCTACACTGCACGACACCTCACTTCACTGTATAACTTAATGTTGTTAGTAAACGCCCTCATAAACGTAGAAATGTCCTAAATTAATTTCCTAAACTGTTGAACGCTTGGAGGAAAGGGTTCAAAGGTGTTTGCAGGCAATCTATCCCAATCCATTATCGTTCGATTTGGGGAAGAGAATTTCCAGACATCCGTTCTCTGCGGTCTTAAATTTATTTTGTGCCTGTGATCCCCTCTACTGATGTACGTAGGAATATTTAACCGACGTTTAATTTCTTTCCAAGCTGGATGACCGCTATAAGCTTTATACAAAGTGCAGCCTTGCGAGTTCCCCTGTTTTCGAGTGAATCCCACCCTGCCATTTTCTTCTCCCTGAAAGTAAATTTAGCTACTCGTCGCTGAATCCTCTTCAAATTCTTACACTGCATAATTTCGTGCAGATACCAACAAATTGCTCCATATTCCATTATCGAACGAACAAGCGATAAATAAGCAAAGCGATAAATAAGCATATTTGCCACGAGCTAAACATGCGGTGCTCGCCCTGCCCGTAACGGGAAGATCTTTTGAGCTCAGTAGAGAAGGCGTTTATTCCCCGAGCAGTAGACCATTCGGGTGGGCGAGTACGCGCCCGCCCCTCGCTGAATGCCGAATGTGAGGTTCCTGGAAACCTGTTGCCCCTGGACGAGCAGAGCTGCAACCCTCCGCACACCAAAGCGCCACAGAGCGGCCAGTTCCCCTGCCGGTGACGCTAGGAGCTGAAATACTCTTCAGCCTTTGGAATATAGCACCAGGCTTCAATAGAACGAATAAATAAACTACAGGAGCTAAAATAGCACCTTTACTTTATTCTTCATTTACATTCTATTTCATTTACATCTTTACTTATTTGTAACGGAGACAAACGTTTTTCGAATAATTAGTGTTCAACGAAATTGCACCTGCGCTATTTTTAATGCGTATATCTCAATATCCAATAAACATATAGAAAAAATCAGACCTGTTTGTGAGAATTTTCTTTTACAATTGCTTTTTCATTAAAATTACGTTAAAATTATTCAAAAGTCGCAACGCTAGATAAAACGATTAGGAAATATCAGTTTTGGTTTAAATTCTGGGTACCGGTTTGCCGCTAACGTTGTTCGTGAGCGGGCGGACGGGCAGACGTTTTGCCGTTAATCAATTTTGGGTATCAAGGAACCTTTAAAAGTGAATGCTAACTGCACAGTGTATTACTGGAATTTATTTACTACAAAAAGCACAAATTATCCACTTTTTCGATATCAGGGACGAAATTTTCTCTGAAAAACTCCCCGTTTACTACTAAAGCATTAAAATACTGTATATTATGTACTTAGAACTCGAGGTAAAAAATCTATTTTATATTTTTATATTACCTTAAACAAGTAAAAAGCTACTAGTGCTACGAAATGGCACAGACTCTCTCATACTAATTAGTTTCCTAGACTGTTTTTTGTTTGCCCCACACTCTTCCCTGCTGTTGCCAATCGGCGCCTAAAAACTCCCCTTTTTCTTATTTTCTCAGATTATCGGTGCCGTAATAGAAAAATTGATATATGACTTTCAGAATATTATATAAAGGTAAATCTTGGTTTTAAATACAAATTTTAATTGAAAAATTTGGATCCGTTTTTCAGGACACGTCTTTTGAGCGTATCTGACAACGCACAATAAGAATTTCATTTTCGCTCAGACTTCCTGAGTTACCAACGAATTTCCTTTCGAAATCACTTGAAATATAATTTTAATGTAAATATTAATGTCGTGAGAGACATTTCAAAAAATTACTATAGGGTAATTTTTGAAAACTCAAAAGAATTCATAAAAATGACATTTATATCATGCTATTCAGTGCTTTTGGTAATATCCGTGCGAAAAGATGCAGGAAAAATTAGGAGCGTATTGGAGAAAATGGTTTTGGAGCGTTTGTGCCAATACGCATTTTGGAGCTCATTTCAACAGAAAACTTTGGAGTTTTGGGAGAAATTCATTAAACATAATTCCAAACACTTAAACTCACAATTGAGGCGCTCAGAACAAAAACCAGTTTTATTTTCGAAAAATTGTGCATGACCGTAATGTAAGCTTTATCTTTGAAAACCAGATTTCAGTAAGAAAAAAATTTTATCTTCAATATTGTAGTTATAGGAAGACGCCGAAAAATGTAAACCTTTTGCAATTTTGAAAAATTCAGAGATAAGAATGAAAATGAGATCTGCGTAATTTTTTAAGCGTCTTCTACACTATCCGTGAACAAAGTTTAATAAAAAAATTTGGAGCATTTTTGAGAAAATTTTCAAAATGTTGAGACTTTATACAAACTACACCCCAAAATTAAAATATTCATTTCAATCTCGCAGGGTGTCGAGGCCGTGTAGATAGATCCGAGAATATCGATTTTGGAGAAAATCGTCCGAACGATTTAGGTGGAAGTACAGAAAGACGTATTGTCGCCAATCGATTTTTCGATATCAAGTACCCACAAAATGTGAATTCTGACTACACAACGCGTTATAGAAAGTAATGCACTATATATAGGAACAACATTTATTCACCTTTTCATTACCAGGGTCCGACACTGCGAGTTACTATAAGCAGAATTGCAATTGTTTCTTTAACACGCATGTACGTAATAAGGCGAGAATGTGATAATATTTACGGACAATTTGACTTTCATCGTAGCATTTCTTAGTCTTCAACCTCTGCGATTACCTTGAATATGTGAAACCCATAATCTCCAAGTTGTGTTTAGGTCGAAAACGCGTCGGGGTCGATTTGATTCGCTTTGATTGATCTGTCACGATGGTACTGAAGTGTTACCGCCTAGATTAAATGAAAAGCAAAACCCTCTTCACTTATGCCTACCATGCGATTTTATGACATTTTATATTTTATCACTTAATTTTTGGTTTGGTTTATCGGATTTTTCATTCACATTTACATCACTTCGTGACAACCACACTTTTCAAATTAATGGAAGGGACGTTCAATCATTAAACTTTGCCATACATGTATGACTACATCGTGATGATTTATACCTCAACGCAAATATCCCATTTTTATCTTACATCTTTTCAATGCAGATGTGGTGTACACTCATCTCCACATCTCAAATACACCAGAACCATTTCCATTTTGTTTTCTAAACCTTTCTGGTGAGGTAGTTTTCCAAGCATCTGTAAAAATATTAATCTTTGATTAGATCAGGAATGTAGTTGTTTTCGATATTTGTTATTCAAAACATTCGTCGTTTCAATGCAATATTATTGACTTCATTTAAATTTATATTTTATTACTTACTAATGCAAAATATTTCTATTGTTTTATCATAATAACATTAAGGTTGATGAGTAGAACGACTACATAGAAAATAGTAATTTATACGAAGAGTATTTCGAGCGAATACAGCCTTCCTCGCTTTGAAAACGCCATTTTGAATATTGATGAATTTTTCCCGAGTTGAGCGTGGCATAATGGAAACAGAAACAGCGTCAAAGAATAAACTCTGACTCCGTAACGGCCATTCAGTATGCATGAATCCAGATGAGCGAATTTTGCTGTTTTAATTCTTACGCGTAATTAATCGAATACAGAACGCCCCGCGGCCGCACACGTCCTGGCGGTCCGGGAGTCTCTCTGTCATGTGGCATCGGTGATTTTTCCCGCCCCGCCCCTCCCCTCCCCGCCCCGCCCAGCCCAGCCCAACCCAGCCCAGCCACGCCCTGGCCAACCTCACACCACGCCATTCGTTTGCCCCTGGGGATCAGGGTAACAAAGGAACATGAATATCAGAGGTGCGTGGAATATTAAAACGACACGTGTTCCGAGTCGCAGGGCCGCGTGAGGAAAGATATGCGCAGTACATTACGTTTCTCGGTGGTCATTGATTTAACAGCGAGAGGGTTGACGAACGTGGGAAACGTGGCGGAAACAAATGCAATACAATGATATACAATGACTATTTCCATATGTGAGTAGATTATGTTCTATACTGATTTATATGAGAATCTTTTCGTATCTCAAGTGTTATGAGGAAGAATTACTTTAATGACTGATAACAGATAGAGATTTATCGGATTTTATTTCTTAATTTATGATCCACGATGAAAGCAAATTTTTTTCTTCTTTGCAATGAGCTCGTGAATTAGCAATGGAACAACAATATATTTTCTTTTTGAGTACATGATTTTGGGGATAGGATATTTTTATGCAGTGAAGGTTATATTTCATTACTTTCTGTGAAATAAAATAAAATATTTTCCTATGCTGTAAACGTTTTCAAATATTCTTTTGCCAAAACATCGCATGTTAGAGCTGGCGATTGCCTTTTCTTTTATCAATCTCTTGAACCCTGTTGTAGTAGGTCTCAATTTATAGTTGTCTTTGCCACTTGCAATGCTCATGTTCCACAAATATCTCTTCTCTATCTCAAGAATCCTCTTACTCCTTTGTTTGTTCTGGTTAGGGAATACAAATACCCTTCCAGACTCCTAGCGATCTTGACGAAAAACAAACTGTTGTCGTCCATACTTACCGGGAGCGGTAGCTCAGTGCATCAACTGATGTCACTGCTGCCCTTCTGATTTGTTCATAACACAAATCGGTTTTCTTAATTTATTAAGTTCACATTAAACCGGAATGAAATCTCAAATATTCTAATATTGATTCCATACATTTCCAAACTTACTCCATAATAACACAGCATAACCAATTAAAAGGAAGTTCTGGTGTTCACGAAACAGTTTTCTTTCCTGTATTATTTAAATCAGCTAAGTTTCCCCACGACTCAAGAAAGGCCACAATCAGGATGGCGGTAGCGTCATTCGAGATTTCGAGATTTTATCGTAAATACTCGTTTTTGGGTCCTCTGATACCAAAAATGTTATTTTTCAAAACGTTCGTCTGTCTGTCCGTCTATTTGTCTGTCTGTCATCTGTGAACAACTCTAGCCCCGAAACTTTTCGTAGGTTGGTAATCTAACATACAGGCAAGGTCCAAACACCTTACTGACAATCACCGTATCGACTTGTTTTTGTTTTTATTAACTACATATCATTACATTACATTGACGTTTCGAAGGTACGTTTTTACGAATCTTCGTTTGTTTTCAAAATGAATTTTCCCCGGTCGATGGCTGGACTCAATACTCAAAGATTTTGAAAAACATTGTTTTAAGTTTGTGGGTACTGGACATGAAGCTCTTGAGACATTTTCAAAATTTTCTCAAAAATGGCTCCAATTTCTTTATTTTGTTTACTAGTAAGAATAAAGTAAATAATAATAAACTTATAAAGATGGCATGGGTGTAATTTTCAGTTTTATCCCTACATTTTTGAATTGGGTAACATGGGCATTATGCCATTATGACACAATCTTTTGTTTTTTAAAAATTACACAAGTCTAATTTTTTGAAAAATCTCACGTCGTTAATACACTACCGATATTTTTTTATTAAATTTGGTAATATAATAGCTTGAAATAATTTTTTGGAGAAGTATCTCGATAATTCGAAAGTTTTCGGTGAAAATAAGCTTCATATTGTGCATTTTTATCTAAGTTCAAACGTCGTTTTCTTAAAAACTGCTAAAACATTTAATTAAAAACTAGTGAGAACCCGTCAAAATTTGACGGTGAGATCTGAGATAAATGTAAAATACTGTATCCAGACTAATGTTCACAATATATTGCATTGTTTGGATCTTGAGAGCATAACGAAGATGTTCTGTGATGAGTTCCCAAAAGTTTGAACACGTATGGCCCATGATCAGGTGGCAATGCAGTATCGGCACAAAAGATATAGCACTATTATACTGAAGGATATTATTTCTAAAGTTTTTTGATGTGTCATCATCTCCTATTACCAACTGTTTGATTTATTCTGGCATATTGCTCGAAGGCATACTTATTTTCCCATTTAAGCAACACAGAGTAAATCGTTTGCAGAATTTCTCTCACATGGAAAGTACAAAGCAGAACAAAACTAACATTTCATAGACAATGACCCAATTGAAAACGAAATGACCTCTCTATCACGGCACCTACGCTGACTTTCTCTTTCCCTGCGTCTAGTTACGTTTGCGTCTTTTGGGGCGCGTGGACAAAGATTCGGAATTCGACATAACCTGTAAACCACTTCACTAAAGTACAACCGAGCAAAACCCACAAAATGTTCTCTACAAAATACACCACAGAAGCAAATACATGCAAACTGTCAACACAACAATGCAATTATTACACTGAAACAAAACCTTGATGAATTGTAAACAAATCTCAACAACCAAAACAAAACATCAAGCAGCGTGGACTCGCATCTATGGACTCATGTTTATCGATTTTGAAACTGCCACCCTTTGAAAGAAAACAACTGACTATTGATAAGCGTACTATTAAAGAATGATTTAATTAATTAATTTACACCGTAAATGTTGGTGAATCGTCACAAACAATATCTGATAACACATCTAGGGATCATATTCTTTCATTTAAAAGAAAAAATACAACAATCGGTTCAGTAGAAGCTCTAAACGAAGCCATGGCAGAATACCTTATTTTTTTAAATATATAGATGTGTTTATAGGACCAGATTTTCCCCTTCTATAATATTCTTAAAGTCATATTTCAATTCAATATTAGGTATTTTGGGAAAAGTTTAGATTTCGACTTTTAATTTTAATTTCAAAATTTGCTACAAAACGCTGTTATATTGAGTTTATAATAGTATTTTCTTTATTGCGTTTGTTGTTTATCATTTACAATATTGTACATGAACATTTGTGTAAATTTGGAAAATATTTTGTAATACATTGAAACATTGAAAAAACAATGCTTTTGATTTCTCGTCTATGTAATGTTCTCATATTATCAACTAATCTATTAAATATTTGCAGTTTTACATCATTATTATTACAAGATCACTTGGACTCACTTATAGAGAACTTTTAGAATATATGTAAAATAAATATCTACCTCTGAAATCCAGTGTCTAATATCTCGTTTACTCATTGCTGTCGTAAAGGCTATTTCTTACAATTCACGTTACACAACTGACAATAATGTAAAACTGCCTGGAAAGTAAACAGAAGACAATCGCTAACTACCATTACTGACAAGTTACTCTAACAATAGTAACATATTAGTCATGAAACAATTGTTAGATACCCCAGAAATCTAAATGTGAACTCAAAATATCATCGAGAAAGAGTAAAGAGAGATAAAATGAGTCTTTCCAAAGCCATTCCTATGTAATCTAAAAACAGTATTACCATAAAAAGTGATTTAAAATATTTGAAGAAAATGAAAATTTACATACACGAGAGAAAAAAGTTCTACTACCATTTTCCCGTTAATTGTAAGGAAAAATAGAGAAGTTGGGAATCGTAGGTCCCCCGTTCGTTCATGCGAGGGTTAATTTGATTTATTAGAATTTAGGAGCCTCCAACTGCCGCAGTTGATCAGTGCTTTTTATGACTTCGTAAAACTGAAACATGTATTATATTTTTTAGTTTGTTTTATTCATGATGGCGTCTTATATCTTTTTAAATATTTTTTAAAGTTTCAGAATAGTGTGTGATGATTCAAAACTTCAATATGCTAAGGTATATTAATCCAATAATTTGTTATTTCCACATTAATACATTCTTATTTCTTCCATTTATATTCACATTCGTACATCCATTGCTTGTTCTACTCGACATTGGAACGCATTTGCTCAATGTATTTAGAGTGTACCATTCAAAATCGCTTGCTAACATACGTTGAAATACTTTGCAAGAAGAAAACTTACAAGAGTCCATAAAAAGAAACAACTATTTACTCTACATTGAAAAACCATGCTCGTCCTGTAGCTACCTAAAAACATTTGCCACATGTTCAACTCTACCACTTGCAGCATCAGTTCATCAGTGCCCCAAAATGACAGAACTCCGTACTACCACCTCTGTCTACACTAACACGACTATCTTACACTGCCCCAAAGAACCCCTTTCACCTGACCTTCTACCCATCCTTACACCTCGGATACATCATCACTATTCCACTATCTCTCATCACCTATGACATTCATTCTACCGCACGCCCACCACGCTTTTCTCATCCCCACCACATACACAACCCGCTAACAACAAAGAAGCATACACCATTACAGCACCACTCTCATCACATCATCAGCGCCACGCCCACTTCAGGGGCCAGCCGACATCAGCGGTTCCCTCATTTCCATCTAGATATTCTTGCAAGCCGCCAGCCCAGATGATCTCACATCGTTAGCATTTCGGCAACAACCAGACACAAGGCGGCTTCTAATAGGTTCCCCCGCACCGCCACCGCCGCCGCCACCGCCGCCGCCGCCGCGCCGCCGCCGCCGCCGCCGCTGCCGCTGCCGCTGCCGCCGCCGCTGCTACCGCCGCCGCCGCCGCCACCGCCGCCGCCGCCACCGCCCCCGCCGCCACCGCCGCCACCGCCGCCGCCGCCGCCGCCACCGCCGCCGCCACCGCCGCCGCCACTGCCACCGCCCCCGCCGCCGTCGCCGCCACCACCACCGCCACCGCCACCGCCACCGCCTCCGCCACCGCCACCGCCACCGCCACCGCCACCGCCACCGCCACCGCCACCGCCACCGCCACCGCCACCGCCACCGCCACCGCCACCGCAACCGCCACCGCCACCGCCACCGCCACCGCCACCGCCACCGCTACCGTCCCCGCCACCCTCACCGCCGCCGCCACCGCCGCTGCCGCCGCCACCGCCACCGCCACCGCCACCGCCACCTCCACCGCCGCCGTCCCCGCCGCCGCCACCACCGCCACCGCCTCCGCAGTCGCCTTCGCTGGGCGCAGCGCCTCACCTTGGGGGACTCCAGGTGGAGCCCCGCAACCTTTTGTTTCATTTTATTTCACTAGCTTACTTGTTTCGCTTCAAATGAACGGAATGTCAAAAGCGATTAGTAGGGCTTAACATTCAAATCATAACGATATTTAATATGAATACGAATTAAATTCTCGTTACGCGGCTGCGGAGCCGGACTGCGCATGTGCGGGCACGGCCGCCATTACCCGGCCACGGTGGCGCCGCTGGCGGCGGAGGAAAGGAGGAGGTAGCGACGCGAACTACCAGGCGCAGCCACGAAGAAACACTCCCTAGGCCGTCGACAAAAAGAAAACACAGTTTTTCGAAAACTTAATTCGAGCAGGTACAACACATGTTGCACTATTTTTTCCACATAATCACCATCAGAATTGAGGCAATTGTCATAGCCTGGAATGAATGTTTGTATTCCTGTGTCGTAGTAGTCTGCTACCTGGGATAGGTACCAGAGTTTGACAGCCTCCTGCAACTGTGCGACACTGTGATTCACGTGAAGTTGACAGTACAGCTGGGAGCGATATCCGGACTATAAAGGTCAAACACCTTCCTATGGATTGGTTTGGTTTTTTTTTTTTCGTGTTTCCGGGCGCGTCAACTGCTTTGGTCATCAATCCCGTTAGTGTAGGGCATGTTTTTTCTCGGGAGATGGCGGTGATCTTCCCCCGCTGGATGGCGAGATCCGGCGCTGACCTACCGTCGGCTAGTGGGGTTTCCCCCTAACCTTCCTGTGGAACTGCTGCAGAAGATCTATTAGCCGAGCCGTGTGTGTCCACCATAGTGTGAGTGCCAGAACAGACCAGGACACGTGAACCATCTCCCTTCATTCACTCGGGTGCGGCAGCACTGATCTTAAATTTTAAATATGAATTATTTTTTCATTTATCTCTAATTACTAGGTCTTTCTGAAATGGTCGGGCTAACTATTTTGTATTTACGAAAAAGTTTCTTTTTTGCAAAAAATTTAGAGACAAAAAAGTGGTGCCTAACTGTGAAGCTGGCAGATGGTGTATAATAGTATCCACAGAACTTAACAAAAACTTATGATTAACGATATCAATAGAAGATAGACAATAGTTACATTATGCAGCATTCCTTTTTTTTATCAAATAGCAGTACCTCCTGCTGTTACCATTTGAAACAACTTACATTACCAAAAGGTTAATCCAACATGGAGTTCGATAAATCACGTTACATATGCTCTGATAATACCATCGCATGAAGTTAGTGTTCGGTCATGCGTAGGGGCTTCCAACTTGGTGGGTTTTGTGCTATTTTCACGCTGTTCAAAAGTTCGGTCGTAAAACAACACTCGGACATTTTTTGTGGACCGGATCACTCTGCATCGAGTGTTAAAACTCACGAATCCGACAATCTTGTAACTTTTCTAGACGACACTCGTCTAAACGCAGCACATGCCAAAGATCACATGTGAAGGTGCTCCTGTGAGAAAGAACATTCCCTGAAATGCCACCCTAGAAAATATGTGATATCAGCTAGGTACAATATAGTGTCGATCTAAATATTCATGGGCTTAAATTAATTTTTACCTTCTCGCATACTACATACGTAGTATAGAGAAAGTATTATAGTGCTGAGTGGAAAATGGCATCTTTTTAACAGAACAACTTTTACGGTGGGTTCCTGATGACGAAATAAATGGATAATTCTTGCTCTTGTGTGTTGTAAATAACTCTCTAAAACGTGTTGTCCGAATACAAGTTTTGTGAGTCCTTAATACCGAAAACTTCGTTTATAGTAAAACGTCTGTCCGTCCATCTGTCCGTCTGTTTGTCTGTGAACAACGCCTGCGACTATACTGCTGGCAGGATTTTCAAGTAAACTGATATTCACAGATTAATATTCATAAAGTCATCATAGAATAGAGCAAAGTAGGATTATAAAAATGGCGTATATCCGTTAAATTATCTGAATTTTCGAACATTGCAAAGTTTTGATAAGTCTTCTTACAACTAGTATAATGTTGAAGAAAGATATTTTTCCTAAAATAAATTGATCTCCAAAATAATATATTTAAATGCAGATTTTTTTCTGCATTTTCTGCATTTCTGAAAAAAAAACGAGTAATTTTTGCGCATTTTGGTACGAAATAAAGGCAATAAAAAAATTTCAAGAACGGCTCCAAATTTTGTCTTTAAATAAGTGTGTGTTGTAGCATTCACTAGCTAGTATTATCAAACTAGTATTATTAATCAAACTCAAGTATAGCTAGTATTTATCAATCGATATTATCACCCACTAGCTTGTATTACCGAATGAGCAGTGTGTTCATTTGCGCGTCTGTAATATCTCAATTGTTACTGGAAAACAACTTCTTTATGTATTTTAAGTGCTTTTAATTTGTATGTGTTGTAATGAACTAATTCAATTTCATAGGGTTTTCGACTAAAGTCAAATGTAAGTAATGGGATCTATATATTTAAAACACTAAAGACACTCTATTAGAAATTTGAGCTTTCTACTAAACCAATTTACATGATTTTTTAGTTTAAATGAAAGGTAACGGTCGCTTGATCCATAGCTCTAATAGCAGTTTTTGTAGTAAAATACTAGATTTTAATAAAATATTTAAATTAATGGAATGAACGCTTATATGACGTCATCGATTAACATATAACTAAATACAATACTATTGTATTTGATCTTGGTCGTTTTGTTTTGCGAGTTGTAATCGATCAAGCGAAAGCTGGCAACGTTTCTTCATTAGCACGAGCATGCGTTTGAGAGCGAGGTTATACTACATGCAAGGAAATCCTTGCATCATGAGGTTGTAGAGGGCGAAGCGACTTTTTTTATGTACGAAGTTTCAGTGTTCTAAAATGCAATGATTAGTGTATAAACACAATATCCAGCAATCGTCTTATTCATGTGTTTCTTTACAATAAAATCAGTGATTATAATTACATATCGCGTGTTTTTCTTCCTCACTACGCAATAGAGAGTAAGTTATGATATATTGCGCGAAAAAACGGCGAATTTTCGACAGAAAAATTCTTATTGTGGGGCCCCGGTAACGAAAAAGTGGATAAATTCAATTGCTAAATTTAGAAAAAAAATACTCTATCACGTGGTGTAGCCAGAATTTATGATGTGTGGGTCCTTGATACCGAAAAATCGAATGACGACAAAAAGCTTCTCTGTCTGACCGTCCGTCTGTTCGTCTGCGAATAACGCTAGTGACTAAATCGTTCAGCTGATTTTCTCCAAAATTGATAGTCCTCAATCGATGTGACTGATGTTGCGGCCTCTTGAATTTGAAACCGGTATTTTAATTTTGTTTTTTTTTACATGAATCTCCAGGAACATTTTTAAACTTAAAAAAATCGCTTCATTGTTTTTTATTAAATTTTGTTGTTGTATAGTGAGAAGGACTCTTAAGACAATATTGCAGGTCTCATGTGCGTTGAAAACCCAGATTTTTCGAAAATTGCAAAAGTTCGAAATTCTTTTGGGAACCTTCCTACAACTAAAATATTAAAGATAGAGATTTTTCCTTAATTAAATATATTCTTAAACATAGATTTTGAAATAAGGTCATGTACAAAATTTCGAAAATTTTAGTGCTTTTCGCGAAGTTTTGCGTGAAAATACGGGCGAGAAAGTATGTGCTTAGAATTAGCACCACTAATTTTAGTTCAGATGGAAAACATATATCCTAAAATAGCCCATTACAATATTCATGTACAGATCTTGGTGAGAATAAAATCATTTCAATTACATTTTCAGAAGCAAGTTCTCAACTGTATGTTCTTAGTCAATAGTGATAGTTTTGTTACAGAACTTTTAAACCTCTCTCACTTCATGAGTTTTAAAGAATAAATACTGAACGACATGATACAACATTTTTGAGGTTATCGATTTTTCGGGTAGTGCAAACGTAATACTAATTTGTTACAGCTTTTTTAAATTCCTTCATTTCCTGTGATCTCGGAAAGGTTCAACCTGTTATATTGAATGCCATGAAGTGAATTAGAAAATTCGCCGAGAAGGGTAATGGTTGGAAGTGCTAAAATATGCATCTAGAAATAATGGGAATTAATGCTTAAGAGTTAAGCATACACTGTATTTACAGAAAGGAATAAAAGGAACTTTATCATAATAAAGGCTGTGTTTCATCCCTTGTTCCAAATGGTTGATATTGTTAGCGTCGCTTCAGCTAATGCTATTCAATTATGATGAGGGTTAAAATCAATTTTCAGGAAATCAGCATATCGAATGTTGAATATGCGCTGCCAGGCTTGGGAATACAAACTATTTCTGGAATGCTAATAAAACACACACTAGGTAATTGATGATGAATTTTCATTCGGGTTCCGTGTTTTGAGATACTCAGAATTGTAAATAGGAGAAGTGACGTAAAATAATGACCACTTTGACCAAATGAGTAATTGTGTTGTTATAGTTTACTACGTGATCGAACCTGTATTTGCAAAAGGTTGTCATTGGAGACTAGGATGAGGAATGCTAGAGACTAATTATAATTTATTCACTTTCGTTATAAAATTGAATAGAAAAAATTCTGAACTGAATTTGTTCAAGAAGCTCTCAATAATAGTCATTTTTCAAAATATTTATTGACTCATTTGAATGTGTAAATTTCCTAGAAAATTACTATTTTGAGAACAGTCATTGTAAGTTATTTGATTTTTTACTGTAAACACAAGTTATAGAAAACGTGTTATGTTAAATGTATTTTCACAAGACCAGTTATCAAGATTTAAACGTACGTAATATTCGTACGATTTTGTTTAACGTTTTATTCTATTGCTAGTACTTCAGCCATTAAAAGGTACACAAATATATACGTCATATAGATTATAAGTATGCTTACAGTGTTATACTTATTATCTTCTCATAAACTTCACGACATTACCATACAGTTTTTAACAAGCAGGTAGAAGTCACACTTGGTTGTAAAAATATTATTAAAAATCCAAAAGTTTAATGTATTTTTATATTTTTCTATTTAAAATGAAATCCATTCTTTCTTTTTCTCATTCCATTCCATCTTATCGTTTTGCTTACGATGGTCGTGGAGAAGATAATGAAACATTTAAGAAGACAACAGTTCATACTCATTAAATGAAATTCAAAACACCAATGACAGTTGGCAACTTGACTATTGACGATCCCTTTTGTGAGGTTTGACAACGTTCTTCCCTGTCATTGTAATTCTATCTTTTTCGTAAACATTAATACACATCAACTGTCATTTTACTTTAAAACACATGTAAATACAAACATGAAACATTAACACGAAGTTTTTGAATATTATTAATGAGTAGATGAATTATAACATCTGTTAGACTAAAGCTATTCAATTGTAATTGAAGTTAATTAATCATCATTACTTTCAAATTTTATCCGTAATGGGTTAACATCAAAAGGAAACAGTAGTTCTAATCAGAACCACTTTTTGTTGTTTGTCGCAAAACCCCTCCAAGTTTGCTCATACTCTCCTTTGTAGGGGTAGGGATCAGTTGTGATTGAAGGTCAGTAAAACCACCGCTTTTTCTTTCATTGAGTCCTCAAATCAATCACAGATTATTGATTGAATTGATCTCAGGAAAATGAATAGATAGTTTTTTAAATTTTATTTTAAGTCGTGTGAACAGCTAGGTCATTAGCGACTAAACAAATACCATATATTACATGTTACATTGACAATACTATTTTTTTACAATATCGATGTTACATTACAATGATGATAATAGATACAAAAACGTAAAAAATAAATATGAAAATTATATCAATGATAATTACTACAGAAAGGAATAGGAGATCACATTATTTTAATACAGTTCAATATTTCTCAAAACGCCTATTTCTGTAGAAAATTTTATTATATTACTTTGGTAAGTATTATCACTTAGAATAGAACTTAAACTTTCCGAATATATAAATTGAGTTCTGACAGAATTGTACTGGGGACATTCCTGGAGAACGTGATTAATGTTCTACACACAATTGCAAGAGGTAGTACTGGGTTAGGTTTTTCTCTAGTACATAGCTATGAGAAAATTTGGTATGGTCTGATCTAATAAATGAAAGGTTTATTTCTTCACGACGTGAGAGGTTTTCATACGTTTTGAGGGCAAACATTTCACTAATTTTCTTATGAATTGTGCTCGCTTTGAGATTATTCCATTGGTTTGACCACATTTTCTTGATGGCTTTGCCAGTAAACTTCGAGTAGTCCTCAACTGCATAAGACATTTAGATGTTTACTTTCTATTCAAAGTCAATAAGCACCACAGAATAGAAAGTGAATACCCTCCAAACGATCTTTTATACATTCAGAAATATATTTCGTTTAAAGGCTCCCACTCGTTCGTGTCCGCCCGCGAGATTTGCACACGTCGAATGCACATTCATTTTTTTGTGTGGCGGATCTCATTTGTTTCGTTTCGAGATCTGCTGTGGTATTTGATTAATGCGGTTTGGTTGCAAGGCGCCTTCTAACATCTTTTGGATAAGTCCCAGCTTTTGTGTGCCGTTAGTGGCTTAGATGTATAGTTTGGGGTAAGGCAATTTTATGGGTAATAATTCCAACAACCATAATTACAATTTATTCACGTACCGCCTCTGCTCTTTGAGGAAATTGTGACCCGATTTATTTTTTGTGAGCCAGACTGTTTGAAGTAACTGGAGAAAATGCTGCAACCATATAAAATTTATTCCTATTTTATTAAACACCTTTTTAGAAACTATCCGGACAAAAGTAAAGTAAATATTATACATAACCTTCAGCTTAAAACGTAGATCATAGTAAATGTTCAAAAATATGAGTTGCATCATTCCAGTTCTTTTCTTGTCAAAGATATCGCATTTCCGTATAAATTAGAGAACAGGTGTAATGTTATCGGTCATCAGGTTTGGGAATATTTTTACCGAGTTTCAATGACGAGATAAAAAAGTTATTTGGGAAGTAAATTGCAGAAGCTTGAAAATTATAAGCATACACAAGTTCCCTTCGTAAACGACGATATACGGAGACATCTGTCTGTTTCAAATATGCATTCTCAGAAGAAAGTTTTGTTTTCCGTTTTCTTCGCGTTTCCTGACTCCAGTCGTCGTGATATTCCGGCGTTTCTCGGGAAATACTTTGATCCTATGAATAATAATAACAATAATAATAATAAATTCTAAGACTTTTTGATGGTGTTTTAAGTTAGGCGCTCCCTCTTCCCCGCCTATAGGCCCTCTGGCGATAAAACTTGAAAACAACTACGGCGTCTGCTCTCCCCATCATGCAACGCTTTTAAAAAGACTGCACGCCTGTCCTTTGAAAGGGAAAAGAAAAGAGGAGCAAAAAAGGGACGAGAGAAAAAAGAACTGTCTGGTCGCGTGAATCTTAGCAATTTGGCGGCAAAGAAGGGGAGAAGGAAGAGAGGATAGAGACATTTGGCGGCGGCGGCGCTCTTTCTCGCTGCGCTCTTTGTCCGCGGGGGGGGGGGGGGGGCGTCGGTGGGAGCTGAGCGCGCGCAGGCGACAGGGGTGGGCAAATGAAAGCGCAGCTTCTGCGGACGCAGTCAGTACCATCCGCGCACGTTTTCTTGAACCCTCGCCTCGCTCGTTGCGTGAGGAGTGGGAAGTTTGGTTATTTTGACAAGGAATTTTATATCAAATTTGTAGTTCATTTATCGATGAAAAATATTTTCTATTACATGGGAGCAAACGTTTATGGTTATCAGATTTTGTCCACAATTCTCGTTGCTGTCATTTAACCTTAATTCAACTAATGTTGGCAAGGGAGTAGGGGTTGGTATTCCGGGGCTCAAGAAAACGTGCGCGTATTATAGACACTTGGCGGTCCGGAGCCAGTCATACTGCGACCTAGAGACGTTCAATTCCTGTAAACGAATCGATTCTAGAATTGATGCCAGAATCGAAAAGTTGTAGTCGATTCTAGAATCGAATCGAAAGAAAAGAATCGATTCCCTAAGGAATCTAATCACATGAGAATTCTATTCAACGAAGGTATCGATACCGGAATCAAGCAATTTATATTTAATAAAACACAATCATATGTTAATTAATTAAGTTTGTGTAGCAGAAAAACATATTATAGATGAAGTAATACAATTGAAATAAAAAATAGAATGTACCAATGAAACAATATTTTAATGGTACAAAAATGAAGTATATAGATTATAATAATATCATATCAACAATAGATATGATATAATAAACAATAATATGAACTAATTAACTAAACTGTAACGGGTTCAAAGAAACACAATTCACACAACGCGATCCAGACAGGAAAAGAGTTGTTTAAAATTGAGATGCTAAAAATGTGAACCAAGCGGTTTCAATTGATCGAAGCGGAGTGGAGACGTGTTGGGAGGTCGAATTCAAACACGATATGGACTTCTATAAAATTAATAATAAAGTATTAGCTACATTAATAATAAAGGCAAACACTGAAAAACACAACAAAAGGGAAGGAAAATACTTTAAAAAAATAAAAGGTATTCTTTTGATTCGATTCCAACCTTTTGGAATCTATTCCATCAAGAATAGGAAGCAAAATAATAGAATACCGATTCCACAGGATTCGAAAGAAAAGAACCGATTCCGAAATCCAATCTGTGGAATCCGAACGTCCCTACTACGACCTCCGAGGGGTGAGAAAATGAAAGCATAGGTTTCTGTGGAGAGAGTCAATAGACTCTAGGCTGTGCGGGACGAACATTAGCATCCTTTACCTTCATTCGGAACCAGAAAAAAATTACGACCCTTGATTAGTCGACAACTGAAAATGGCCGATGCGGGCAGATTCAAATAAAATAACGCTGGATGGCGATATCCAGTGCCGGCTGGGTCGGCTTGTGGGGATTTTCCCCAAACAAGCATCTCCCACCAGCGTGGCACCGCCCCACTCGGGACAAGCTCTAAGCACCCGACACGTGTGGTAGTGTAGTGCATGTAAATTAAATGTAAGTAGGTGTAAGTAAGGAGTGAAGTTATGACAAGGAAAAGGAAAGAAAGAACGCGCACGATCTGTGGCCCATTTGTTAGAGAACTGTTCCAACATTCGCCTGGTGTTGATTGGAGAAACAACGGAAAGCTCCCGATGAGAATAGCCGGCAGCTAGAATTTTCCTCCAGACAGCAGCTGAACCCGAGCTAGCTAAGAAGCTACTGTAGAAAATCCTGCCACTGCCGCAGATAGACGGACAGACGTTTAATAGTAAACCAATTTTTCAGTATGAAGAATACAATTTTTGGTGCCACAGGTCCTGCAATAAGAGTTTTTGTCAAAAAATCGTCGTTTTTCACTGCAGGATTACATAACATTCTCTATACCCTGAATGTAATATGCGAGAAAGTAACAAGGGAGTAAAAATTTCAAAGAATCAATGACAGCCATATAAATAACATTGAATTAATTAATTAATATATTTTTATTGAATTATGCTGTTCATTAAAAATGTGAATTTCAAATACAGTTATAACATAATAACTTTTCGAATCTTCTACTTCGTATCACAAATGTTGAAGTTAACGTCAAAAATAATTAATAAATCTTAAAACAGTGAAAAATTATAGGTCATAGTTGCGATGTCAAATAACAACGCGAAACTAGTAAAACTAGAAAGGGATAGAATAATTCCTCCATTTTACCAGTATGGGTAATGGCAATTTTCTGTGCGTAATAATATTTTATCTTCCAACCGGTAATAGCACAATGACTTAGAAAACCCAGATCAGCGTGGGTGGGACTTTTGTCTCTGGTAGGAAATTGGAAACTCGGGTCCGCAAGCCCGGTTTCCTTGTCAGTCACCCTCATCGACTACTCCAAATAGGTGCAGTGAGGAGACGCAGAGGGTGCGAGGACCAGGGAGTCCTCAGCCGGGCGACCCCATTTGACGGCGGCAGGATTTTCGACACTAGCTTTTCAGCTAGGTTGAATTCAGTCGCTGTCTGGAGGAGAATTCTACCGGCCGGCTGCTCTGATCGTTAGTTTTCCGTGGTTTCTCCCATCAACACCAGGCGAATGCCGGAGCAGTACCCTACCAAACGGGACACGGACCGCGCGCGATCTATCCTTCCTCATCCTTGTCCTATCGTCTCCCCTTACACACGCACTTAGGCCGTGTCCTGCGTGAGCTACATCTTGCGACAGCGACACGCGACAGCTTCAAGCGACAGATTTCAAACACTCACTTCCTTATCTGCCCGTCCTGCGTCAGCGACATCCGCAGCGACGCGACGAAAGCGCTACAAGCGGCGGCGTCCGAGATTCAAACGTGTTTGAATCTTGTCGCTACTTGTCGCCCGTTGTCGCTGCTTCTCGCTGTGTCGCCCGGATAGTTTTGCCGTTTTCTATTGAATTTATAGTTTTGAATTTATAGTTAAGATGCCGAATAGCGACACAACTGAATGTCTAATTGAAGAGGTGAAGAATAGAAGGGAATTGTGGGACAAAAGGCTGCAAAACTACCACAATAGATTTGTGAGTGGAGAATTGTGGAAGGAAGTGGCGGATAACCTGAAAATAACAAGTAAGTATATGTATATATTTCTTTATTAAGTTATTGAACTAGATAGTAATCATGTATCACAATGTATTATGTTAGATCCTTACATAATAAACCTGTATTGAGGTAATATGTACATAGTAAACCTAAAATGAGGTTATGTTTGTATTTAACCACTTGAAGGGCTATTGAAATATGTACAGAAAGTCTCTCTTATTTCCCGGGCTTCTGTCGTCGATGAATTAAATCTACTAGAAAGTGGTAGAGTAAATATTTGTGGAGAACTTGATACGTTATTTATAGTAGCATCTATTCCCTCTTTATCGATTATAATATTGTGCAGCAATGTGGTGCATTGAACAATTTTCACTGCATTTTCCACTTTCGTTTCAATGCATTTGTGGAGTATTCTCCATTTTGCGGACAAAATTCCAAAGGAACACTCCACTACTTTCCTTGCACTAGAAAGTCTTTGGTTAAACATTTGTTTCTCTGCGTTGAGTTGCCGTTTTGGGAATGGGCGCATCAAATATTTTTTTAAAGGGAAAGCTTCATCCCCAAGAAGTACATATGGTAACCTGAAATCTGTATGAGGCAAAACTCTCTCGTGCGGTAGTGACATTTGTCCACCTTCAAGGGTAGAAAATATTGGTGAATTCATAAAAACCCCACCATCACTGTCTTTACCGTAGGCTCCAATGTTCACCATACTAAATCTATACTTAGCATCAGTAACAGCTAATAAAACAATGGAATAAAAATTTTTATAATTGTAATACATGCTGCCAGAATTGGCAGGATTAAACAACCGCACATGTTTCCCATCAATGCAACCAATGCAGTTGGGAAAGTTCCATTTCTCTTCAAACTCCCTTGCTGTTTTCTTAAAATAATCTGCATCCGGCACAGGCATATGAACTGGCTGGAGAACCGTCCATATAGCATCGCACATTTCGTGGATAATGGTAGCAACTGTGGTCTTCCCCACACGAAATGAAAATGCCAATTGGCGGAACTGAACACCAGTTGCAAGAAACCTGGAACAATGCATTAAAAATTATTGTTTCATTTTCAGAGGAGGAGGCAAAAAACAAATGGAGGTCTGTAAAGGACTCGTTTCGAAGGGAATTGAAAAAGAAACCCAAGTTAGTGAGTGGAAGTTCCTCCCAAATCTGGCACAGCAAATGGGCCTACTTCGAATCTCTGGGTTTCTTAAGAGATATAATGGAACCCAGAGAAACAAGTGGGAACATTTTGGAGGAAGTTCCAATCGTTGAGAGTCCATCAGCATTTTCAGATGTGGACTTTTCACAAAAAGAGGTAAAATAGTAAAATTAATTTATTGCTGGTAAAGAGAAATAAACCAAGGTTTTATGTTCTAATTCAGCAATTCAAAGCACAAAATAAAAGAATGTTTCAGACCTCGTCAGTTATAATATGACATAGGGCAAAACAATTTACACTGAAATGAATAGTGAAAAAAGATTTTTTGTGTATTCATTTCAGTCTGTTGTAAATTTAAGTTTGGAACCATCTTTTTTTGGCACTGAAGTCTGTGTATCTGGGAACTAAAATGTTTCAAACACTTTATTTTTGGTTTTGATTTGCTGCAATCTAAAATAACTTTGAATAATACATATGCAAGTGCCACTCTCATGACTACATAAGAATAATCAAAATGGTTAATTTGTGTTGCACAGATTTTTGAAACAACTCCGGAGAGTTTAGAACAACTCCAGAGAGAACCTGCTGTGGCGGAAGAAGAGGCTGCAACAGGCATAGTAGTGGAGGCAACACCTCAAAGAAAAAGAAAGAGGTTGAATGAAGAAAAAAAAACATTTGAGCAGGCTCTGTTGTCGTTGGAAGAAAAGAAGTTAGAAATGTTTCAAAAATATAAGACTGATGATGATGATGATGACGATTTGAATTTTTTCAAATCACTAGTGCCTTACATCAAAACCTTGGACCCAGTTAGGAAACTGAAACTGAGGGGTGAAATAAATGACTTAGTAGTAAATGCAATGGAAAGACAATAAAGGTTGTTTTATTTCCATGCTTTCTCTTTATTATTTATTCCTTTTACCCCTCCTATTTCATTTTAAAATGGTTTGATTAATTTATTGAACAGACCTAATAAAATAATTGGGTTTATAACATGTTAGCAAGAGGCATGTTAAATATAATTAGGAGACTACATAAATTTATATTTAATTAGCAAAGAAATAGGAGAAATCATTATATTTCAGCTTGAATATTTCAGATACTTGACCCGTGGAACAAACTAAATCCAATGGAAACCTAAGATTAAAGAAATTAATGAGAAAATAATTTTCACTATCTTTAGAACCACCCAGATCATATTTTAGATTGTCATATACATATTAAAAACCAAAAAATTAATGAAAAGCGGTTTAGATTGATCTAAATTTTAGATTATATAATATAAATCATGTTTTTTTTAGTAATGTTTTGGTTTTTCAATTATGTATATGACTAAAATGAGATCTGGACAATGAAATCTAAGAAAATGATTTTATTACTGCAATTGCTAGTGCTTATAATTGTGAACGTATATTGTTAAACTGTTTTTTATATCATAGTAACTATTTGTGCATTTAGGTCTTGCCATTTTATTTAATGAATGGAACGAACACAAAAAATGTATTTCATATGTGATCACAATTAAGTCGCCTATTCATTTTCAATCATGTACGAGTCAAATACGCAGGGGTAGAGCAATTGCACATGTTTTCTTGAGTAGCATATCATAATTATTTTCAATAAAAGTAGAAAGAGGCATTTTAAAATTTCATAATTATTCATTCCTCTGTAATAGAACTGCATGGATAGTTTTATACAGAACAGGGAAAACAAATGTTATACATTCATTAAGAGTATATTAGTATTAGTAAGAATACATTCTTTAACATAAAAATGTTGAATGTTTCCTCTGATAGGTTGGTTGAAACAACACTATTGTTCCAGAACAACATAGCAATGAATAATTACCTTAAAGTTATTACAAGCCTTTCCTCCAGGCTTATTGGTTGCTGGAAGTTGGTGGAGACGTGGCGGACTTTCTGCCTCAGGCACATCACAATATAATCGAATATCTGTATTGACATTCGCGTATACTCAAAAAATTTATCCGGCGCTTCTCTCAAATGTTTGTACAAGTGATGAAATTCACCACATAAATGCCTCTTGGCATATATAGAATGAGTCGATGACCGTTTCCGTCCGCGCAGCATCTTCAGCGCACTGCTTTCAAATAAAAACATTTCCAATTCCCTCGGCAGAGGCATGGTGCACACAGCTGATGGCAGTAGACGAGAGAGACTGACCACGCGGCGCGGCGGGTGTCGCTGGTCGCTGTCGCAACTTCCTGCCGCCAACTTAGGACACCACGCGCTCTGTCGCGCGGCATCGCAACTTGTCGCTTGAAGCTGTCGCAAGCCGTCGCTTGTCGCCGTCGCCGGTTGTAGCTCACGCAGGCCGGGCCCTTACACTAACATGCACTACACTACCACATATTCCGGGAGACCGGTCGGGAGCTTAGAGCTTGTTCCGGCTGGGGCGGTGCCCCGCTGGTAGGAGAGTCCTGGTTAGGGGGAAACCCCACTAGCCGACGGTAAGTCGGCGCCGGATCTCGCCATCCAGCGGGGGAAGATCACCGCCATCTCCCGAGAAAAAAACATGCACTACACTAACGGGACTAATGACCACAGCAGTTGCCGCGCCCGGAAACATGAAAAAATCAATCAATCAATCAAAAGCGGCCCCATTTGCGTGTCCTCTTTGACGTGGCCACCCCGCTTTCATTCAGGGAAATGTGAAGTAGGTCTCCACTAAGGTGCCAACCTGAAGCGCTGCTGAGCTTCGAGCTGGTGAAGCGGCCCGCGCAGGTTAGGTGTTTATGTTCTTAGCATTGCGTTCTGGCGTACACTGCCTGACGGTCTTTGTGTTCCTAGGGTGGGGGGAGAGGTGCGATTAAACAGACAGCTCGGTATTCACCCTGAAAAGTGATAGGATACCTTATAAAAATTAATTGCGATCTAGTTCAGGGCTAGTAATGCGCTTGATAAATCTAAACTCGTAATAGAACAGAATAATAAAGGGGAAATATTAAGTGTAATCTCATTACATTTTAATAGATTGAATTAAAATATTGTGTTAATGAAATATATTAAATATACGTAACAAAATCGTTATTCAAGCAATTATAAATCATAATTGCAAATAAGCGTCGAAGTGAAAAACTTCCGTATGATATGTTTTATTCATTTTCATGACAAAAATGAACGATAGGCTGAGATATTAGAACAGACATTTGCTTTGATATATTCTGCTACATTTGCTTTTCAGTAATATCCTCAATTTGTTAATGTACTGTTGTAAACCACTATTGGAACCTATCAATGAGCATTTGATGATTTTCTCTCAAACCGTGTAATGTAACCTAAACGAATAAAATTGAAATTTTATTAATTATAATATGATTGGTAATCTTTTGTGATTTAATATGAAGTGATTTTAAACCTCTCATTATTCACAAGATTTTGGTGAGACAGTGCGTTTGTATTCACAGAGATGATACAAAATACGTGTCGAGAGCACTTCAGAAAATGGAGAAAGGAACATGATTACAACGAATTGCAGAGCTCTGTTGAAGCGATCCGTCGGTATTGTTCAGTACTGATGGATCTCCTCAATCTTTGTCCTGCCAATCGTTAATCCTACTCAAACATAAAAGCAGAGGTGCAAGAAACAACATACGCGTGCTCGTAGCATCGTCAGTTTTAAGGTAAAATTATATAAATTGTATTGAAAGGTATACTTATATTCATACAAAGATATTTTAATGACGTTATTTTTTAAATCCTTGTTATAGTGAGGTGAGGCTGCAAAACTCCACGTTCTATTGTATCACTCAATCATTATTCATTAGAATTATTACCACACCATACATTAATTTCGGGTAAATAAACCTATTCACTAATTTGCTTTGTTGTACAATAACAGGAAAATAACAATAACAATAATAATAATAATAATAATAATAATAATAATAATAATAATAATAATAAAAGTGTAGAGCTGTAGGAGGAACTATAGAATACATCATAACGGCAGGCTTTTGTCACCCAGACAGTGCCAACTTGGGAAGCCATAATTTAGTTGTAAAAATAGTGCTTAGGGCAAACGCAATATAGCATAATATATTGGATAAATCCGTACCATCATATTAGAAGTATTCTCCTGCTCTTCTTCTGGAATCAAATTTCACTTTTTTGGGGGCTTATAGGCTTTATTTTTTGGTCTCATGAACTGCAAGGTCATTAGCGACCATATTTACAATTCTTTACAATGCATCAAATAAATGTATGCCAATTAGAAATTTGAAAACATATGTGAGATGTTTCAGTAAGCAATTTGGGAGACAATTTGAAAGTGAATGTGTAATACGTGAGTCTGAATACACTGGGCAATCAATTAAGATATGTTGGGTAGGGATGTTACAAGATATACAAAGTGCTGGAGATTTTTTCTTAAACAGATGGGTTCCACCTTTACGTACTGGGACAGACCAGTCGTGAGTGTATTGTCGATTTGAATAGACCACATATTTTCCTTACAGAGAAAAAGAATAATAATATTCATATCACTCCATTAGACCACAACATGAAACAGAAGTAAATAGAAATAAGTGGGAGTATTAATATCTAGCTTACGAACTGAGACATATTTGGAAATTTAACGCTATAAAATATATCCACTCGTGATATCGACGGAAGGCTTTGCCAGCAAAATCTTCCTAAAACATTTAGTAGATCTTTAGCTACCAAAAAACGTTCTCAACATGCTACAGCGCGCTGTTCTGTTGCAAAATTACTGTATTGTAAAGAAATTTATAATGTAAGTCGAAGCCTGATTTAAACGGTTTTGTGACAATTGCCTTTTCCTGCGAAGTGGCAAGAAACAGATACACTAATTAAAGTCATAATTTTTAATGACGTACTTCCCAAAGACTATAGAAGTACATTGTGACGTTAAATCCTTAATATATGCTCTGTAATTTATCGAAACATTATTTTTATGAAAGATTAATAAATGAATACTATATTTAATTTCGCAAATAATGTTTAATGTATGAATGCTATTTATTAGAGGCTCATTATATCACGAACTAAATGTATATATCACGAACTATTCGAACTATTTGTAGGCGGCGCCACAGGAAGCATGAACCATGCTCCAATGTTACATTTACAGATAGGAAACATTTAATGAATTTCATCTCTCCAAATATCCTTCGTAGCCTTCAGAAGCTGTTTGAGAAAACATCTTGTTCAGCGAACGCTGCCACGAATTCACACAGAAGCAAAGTTTATTCATATCCCCCTAACTAACTGCTAACTCTCATATCCCGCGTGCCAAAACCATTCCTTAAAAAGGCGAAAGCTAATAATCGGGCTGCTGGATGGAGTAGGTAATTGAATAAAGCCGGGGCCGCGCCAAAGAAAAGAGAGATGCCATAATTCGGACTGTGAGCGCGCGGGCGCGCGAGATGATCCGAAAGGCAAGACAGAAGAAAGAGATCACAACTTTCATTTAATTTTCGGTTTCAAAGCTATTTTTACCCGCGAGACATCAAAGGAATAAAAATACAACATATAATCCCTTATTAAAGCCTCGGCGGGGTAAAAAGCTATGCGCGCGGGCGGGGTTGAGAGGAGCGTGGCGGGACGGGGGGAGGCGGAGCAGGGGGTCGGAGCGGGGCGGGGCGGGGCGAACCTGAAGGTAGCGGGTGGGCGGGGCGTGTTGGACGGCGGGGCGCGCAGGGGTGTGCAAGCTGTGCTGGATGCAGGAAGCGTGAGCTTGAAATTGACTTATTTTACACAACCACTAGTAAAAGCCTTTTTTTCAGGGCTTTTCAATTCCCTTAGTGCACAAGTACTAAAAGTGAGTCGACGCTGAAGTGGTAAGATAAATCTGTGAATCCAACAAAGGAAACCAAATAATTTTGTCTGACCGCATCAGGTACTGCTCACCTTAATTTATCATTAAGCAACTTGTATACTTGAAGAAAATAAAATGAAGGCAGTAAGGCTGTCTAAAACTAGTATATGACACATGTTGTAAAATAGATTTTATTTTACTCGTAGGATTGCGTAACTCGGCTGTCGCAATATTGCCCACCTCGTGTGGCAATATTGGTACTTTTATCACTTGTATAATAAATATTTTTTTAAAAATTCGTTGCTACTTTTACGCAGCACGTTTCTTTAGCCCTTTTTGAGAATTAAGCGTCGATACATTGGAGTAGTCCTCCGTTGATATTTGTCGTTTGTCTCGTAACGTCGCAGTCAGTCGATGCCTTTTATCCCTTTTAGACAGGGGCTAGTGTCGTTAGTAACCTGGGTTCCCAGACTGTCACTCAGCCGGGAATCCGTGATGTCTCGAATTGCATAACTTCCATGACTTCACGGAGCGTTGTTAGGCAGTTCGGTTAACAACACTGACTTATTTACCTGCTGAAGTACTCCGCTTTGAACGGATCTACTTTACTTATAACCATATTTTGTATAGAACTAGTAGTGATGCAATAATACTTACTCTCACGTTTTATTTTCACCTTTTTCATTTTTGAAAATTCAGAGAATTCAATGAAAATGAGATCCATGCCATTTTAAAAGTCCTTTGCTCTATTCAAATGAAAAAAAGAAATTTTGGGCCATTTTTGAGGAAATTTTGAAAATGTTAAGGTTTTATGTACATTATTCCCCAAAATCAAAATATCTTTCTACCTCGCAGGACCACGAGTTCTGCCAGATAGATGAAGGAATATCAGTTTTGGAGAAAATCGTCTGAACGCTTTAGGCTCTAGTGTTGACTATTGGCAGACAGACACACGTTTTTGCCGACAACTACGTTTTCTGTATCATTGATTCATACAATCTGAATTCTGGCTACACAACGTGTTAAAGAAAGTAATTTACTACATGTAGTAACAAGATTTTTCCTTATCAAGGCCTCAAAATAGGAGTTTTTCTGTCGGAAAATTGCAGATTTTTACCACAGCCTTACAATACATTCTCTCTACTACGTAAGTAGTATGCGAGAAAATAAAAAGAATGAATTGTATCTCTAGTGCATTCCTGGCCTCTTCTGCGCTACCCTGTCTCGCACCGCTCCGCCCCGTAATGTTCATCGTTCATCGTTCACGATCATCGTTCTTGTAGGATACTGTAAACATAGGCATTGATTTATTCTCCGGACAAACTTCCAACGATTTTGATCATTCAATTAATCAAGACCTAATTGCGCTATTGAATGAAAATAAAGTATTTGCTAGGAAATCTTATGGGGTTTCAGAAGCCGTGTGTCACTTCAATATATTATATATTATTTGAAATCTCTACAGAAAACTGTGTGTATTTAAATTTTGCTTTAAGGAGTAGGAAAGAGAAAGGGGTGGATTGTATTAGCTCATATATACTACTCCCTACAACTTTTCTCTTATTTTGAAGGTTACGCATACAAAACTTTATTGAGATAGGAATAAAACTGTATATTTATCTACGAAATAAAACAACGCTTTTTATGTATATAATAAAACATAATTATTTGAAAAAGTAATCTAAAATTAGCCGTACAAAACACTCGTACGTTTGAGTGAAAAGGCATCAAAAGCAGCTTCCGAGATTAGCCCGGACAGACGGACAAACTTTTTACAAAGAATTGAATGGGTTTTTATATCACGTAATTTACCACATGAGATTATTAAAAGACAGTTATTTTCAGAAACCACAGTCAGATCTCCAATTTTATTCACACAGATTCGTGTATTCTCTGAAATATCGATGTCTGAGTGTGTTGTTATTGGCGTGAATATTATCGCATGTAGTTCTCCATTATTAAGTACATACAGACCATTCAGATCCTTGGATCGGAGGAGACACAAAACAGTCCTCTGGCGAAATCTGACGTGTCGAAATATTCTCAGGTCTGATACTTTTGATAAAGTTAACCTTTTCGCTGGTTATTCTTGTCACGTTCAATATACAAGTGATAGAGTCAGGTTGACGCATTTGACTTCACTGACAAAATTCGAAATTTGACCTGAGCATTACAAAAATAGGATCAATCATCGAATTTAATTAGCCTAGAAAGTGAGAATATCATAGTTACAAATTCAATTCAGAGCCTTTAATCATTTGCATCAACTATTTATCTCATCTCGTTGATTCGGAGGCTTTGGAGTGCAAATGAGTGAGAGATTGATCATTATCAATCTAATAACATCTGGCCATTCAAATCTTTAACAGGCAAGTGTAAAGGCAAATTAAAAATGAATTTTACTTGCATTCAACGATTGTTTTTAGCGGTTGCAAGACATGTTGAATGAGCTAAAACCATTTTTATTTTACACATTTTGGTATATCATCCTATTCTTTCATGTTTCTTATATATTTCGTTACATTTGAACATACTTGCATGGAGTAATGCAATGTACGACTCTGCATAGGAGCATCTTTGTTAGAAGTTTGCATGCACATATATTCCTCTGAATGTGCTTGTACATAAATGCCTGGAATCTTCTTTCTGGGAACAAAGCAATGCAGTACTGCGATTCTATGACATCCGGACTTCCGCCGTAAATTGTCAGCCTTACCTCCTACTTCTCGGAAACCACGTACTCGGAATCAAGGATGAACGTATGTTTGTGAAACAGAAGTAATTGCATCCACGTGTTTAGTCATGTTTCGTAGAGCCCATGTGTGTATATTATTCGATCGAAATGTCGCAGATATCTTTACCGGCTATTGTCTTATTGAACTCCCTGCACACCGTCGATAATGATTCCCTGCAATGAAATGAAGCCCTGTATCAGTATCGCAAAATTGGGACTCTAATAATGACGTTACGACCGCTTAGATCTAATGGGATTACTCCTTGAAAATGCGATTCAATACAAATGTGATTCTTGTTTTAAACGAATTGAGTTCAATTAGAAATTAGAATTGGATTTAGACGGGCATGGCTCCCTCACCCTCACTCACCGATCCCTGCTTGGCAAAGCATTGAGACGATTCATGCGTGCGCTGGCTGCAGGGAAACATTGTTCGTAATAAAGAAATATTTTATATTTCATAAAAAAAAACTCGTATTTTGTAATGAAGGGTACTAATGACGTTCAATGGCTTCTATAGTAGTAACACGTTCCTTCAGCCGCTCCTCTTCGGCTGCGTTTCAGCCCCTGACTGGAGGAGAATTGTAGCGAGCGGCAGCTCTGATCGGTAGTTTTCCGAGATCTTTTCCGAACAATACCAGACGAATCTCGGAGCAGTATCCTTACAAATGGGCCACCGCGCGCGATATTTCCTTCCTCTTCCTTGTTCTATCTTCGCCCCTTACTTACACAAACTTACAAATACGTGCACTATACTACCACAAATGTCGGGGAACCAGTAAAGAGCTCAGAGCTTTTCCCGCCCGGGCCTTGCTCTGCTGGTGGGAAAAAGTGATTAGGAAATCCCGAAATCACACATCCCATCAAAAAATGAACTATACTTGCGAGACTAATAACCATAGCAGTTGACACACCCGGAAACACTAATCAATCGATAAATTTTGCTACGTCTTGTGTTTAAAAATTTGAAAGTGCTTCTATGTAGCAATTTGTAAACATTATGGATTTTAATGGAACATATTTTCTATTTTTCTTGCATGTTAAAAAAAGATGTGTATGAACATATTTTACTAGTTTATTACAATGAATGCCTTCCGTATTAATAAAAAATGAACTATTAGTTCAAGTAAGTTCATACTCATAAAAATAGTCTAGAAATAACGTTTCGAAACATAACTTTCGAAATAAATTTCAGTTAAGAGAGGATTTGTTTGAAAGTTGTAATTATCATAATTTGTCGAATTTGCTCTTTTATATTTCCGTTTTAAAACATTTAAGTTCCTTACCACTGAAATTCTTCTCTTTCAGACGCTATCTTCTACAACACACATCTATTTTCGAATATTTATGCCATTATTTTTGTTTATTGTTTAAAGTCATCTCATACGATTGCATGAATCAGGTCTTAACCGGACATCGTATCCACAACACATTCTTATCTCTCTCGACGAAGAGCCGAGAAATCCCCTATCCCTCCCACCCACCACCCCCAAAGCACAACCCCGTGGTTTCAGTTAAGAGAAGATTCGTTTCAAAGTTGTAATTATCACAATTTGTCGAATTTGCTCTTTTATATTACGTTTTTAAAAATGTAAGTTCCTTACCACTGAAATTCGTCTCTTTAAGACACTATCTTCTACATCACACTTCTATGTTCGAATTTTATGCCATTATTTTTTTTTATTGTTTAAAGTCATCTCATACGATTGCATGAATCAGGTCTTAACCGGACATCGTATCCCCAACACATTCTCATCTCTCTCGACGAAGAGCCGAGAAATCCCCTATCCGCCCCCCAAAGCACAACCCCTAGCGCAGCAAAGCCAAGCCAAGCCACCCCGTCCATAAAGCACGGCCCTCAGCACAAAAAAAACAATTGGCGGCCGCAATCATGGTGGTCGGAGGGCGCCTCGTAGCGCCCACTTAGCCAGGCGCGTGGGCCCTCGCCTGCCCTCTACCTGCGCCGCGCGGGCCCGGCACGAGATCGCTCCACCTAGCCCTTTTTAATAGCGCCATTTCTTGCATTATTTTCGTATTAAGAAATTACGTCCCTTTAAAACTGCAATATATCTCCGCTCGCAAAGTATAAGTGCGGTCCTAAATGCCAACATTTTACTGTCAACCGGCGCGCGGCAGTTTGTCTTCCCGGTCTGCCAGGCCTGCGGCTCGGCGCGGGGCGGAGCGGCTGGGTCGAGGGGTGGGCGGGGGCGCCAGGTGCCGGAGCGGCGGCGTGGCGGACAGGGGGGCGGGGAGGGGAGGTCGTTGGAAAATTTCCCTAACCCTGGAAATGAGGCGGACCGCCTCGGGGCGACAGGCTGGAATGCATCCGCGCGATTCCCAAACGGCCCCAGGGTGGGGGAAGCTTACTTGGGGAAATTATGGGGGGGGGGGGGCACGCGACCGCCCGTCCAGGCTTCACATTCTACATTAAAAGAAGAGGTTAAGAGGGGGGCGTGAAGAGATGCGAAACTCGAGTGACAGCTTTGGAGTCAGAGATCGAGGGAGTCGATGGTTGTGGATGTAGTAGGTGGATGTTCACACGTCTCACTTCCAGCTTCTTTGAAAATTTTGGACGTCGATAGAGAGACTACACAAGCGTTTATGAGGGCGGTCGAGAGATATTTAAGCCCTTATTGGATCAGCCAAAGACGCAGCTGTTTATCAGATGTTGCGGATATGGGTGGAGAATTCACGGATGTGAGCTGATTTCAGTTTCCCTTGCTTATCAGATGAATTTAAGATATGATTTTTTGAGAGATACTGGAGTGAGGAAATTCTGATAAATTTTAAGCTCAATTTGTTAAGCAGCTATTACAATTGGTCCTATGATGGAATGAAGGATTATGCGAAAAGCGGATCATGTAGATTAAATCTCTCACTCCTGTGAATGGTCAGGAAGCCATTTGCGTGCCAACGAAACAATTTCGTATGTATGTTCAGAGCTTTTTGAAAAGCGTTGGTTGTACGAATTTGGAAATGATGCTGAACTTGCTGGGGAGCCACGACCTAGCGTTTACAAATGTTGCCAAAGCTAAAGAACGCGATTAGTGCCCCGTTGAGAGTTCGAGCAACAGCGGAAGAGACGGGAAGAGCAGAACGTAGAAACAGAACAAAAGTGCTGCTGTTTTGCTGGACATTGTAATCGGGAGTCAGATATATGAAGTTGTGTTAGTTGTTAAATTGTTATATTCAATGACACTGGGGGAGGGCTTCCTTACTGAAAACGAGGCGACATTGATGTGAACCAGGAAACTATCACCATTAATGATCAACAAGTTTTGGTAGATATAGGGCAAGATGAAGAAAGATAAATTTGTGCGGGAGTAGTAAGGGAGAAACATTGAGGATGTATTACGTCAACAGGTTGACAAAATCGAGGTTTTAACGTAAAAGCAGAAGAGGGAGTAAGAGCAGTTAGTAAAAAAATAAGCAGGTGCTTGGGAAGAAGGCTGGACCGGTGAAAGGTTACCAGTTCAGAATGCAGTTGACTGACTACTCTCCTTCCAGATAAAGGAAGGACGAAGGACTATCCTGTACCGATAGTTTTGAAAGAACGTGTGGCGGACCTAAATAGAATCATGATTGACGATGTATACAATGTCGTAGCCCTCTTAATGATTCCCAATCCCATTGTTATAGTGAACAAGGATGATAGTTTGAGACTGTTTGGATGCTAGGAAGCTCAATGCGGTAACGCTACCTTACCAGGATATACCTCCTATTATTAAAGCGGTATTGAAGAGGTTTGGAGGTAGCGAAATATTTTCGTCTACCGATTTTAGTAGAGTAAATTGGCAATAAGTGTTATGGAGGAGGACCAACAATATACGGAATTTGCATTGGACGGAATATGTTATGTATTTAAGAGTCCCATTTGGTTTTAGAAACTCGGGAAGTGCATTGATTCAATGTATGGACAGAACACCAGGAGAGCAGTTACGGAACAGGGGAGAGCAGTAACAGAAGTACTAAAAAAGAAGTCAATCCCAAAGACTTGAAACATGTTTCTCTATATATTCCGACGGGCTGAATCCGAATTTGAAGTCAGAATTACGTCACCACCCTCCACTTTTCTTCTTCTTTTTAGTCGTTTGGTTGACCCGTAGATGGGTCTTACGACGCCTAACTTATTCTTCCACTCTTCACTACTGTTCCAAGTCCCAAGAGGTATCTGCTATCCAGCCATTGTCTTGTTTACGATGTCTCTACTAGCACGTCGCGACCGACCTCTTTTCCTTCTTTCTTGAAGTTGCAAATCCAAAAGCTTCTTTGGAAGTCTATTGCTCTGCATCCTCTACACGTGGTGGTTGTGGTGGAGGTGGTAATGGTGGAGGTGGTGGTGGCAGTGCCTATGGTGGAGATGGAAATGGTGATGGCGATGGTGGTGGAAGTGGCGGTGGAATTGGAGGTGGTGCAGGTGTTGGCAGTGAGTGTGGGCGGGGCGGCGGAGTCGGAGTCGGTGGCTGCAGGTTGAACAACCGGGCCGCTGCTCCCCGCGACCGCGCTCCCTGCACGTGGCGTCGCCCGCCCCCGCCCCCACCCCCGCCCCCGCCCCCGCCTCCGCCTTCGCCGCCCGCCGCGGGCGTCACGCACGGGCGGTCGTGCTGCGCCGTCCACGACCGCCGCCGGCCACCGCCTCCACGCCCACACCCTCCAAGCTGCCACTGACTCCACGGTTCCTCCTCCTCCGCAGACCGACCGCCCCCTCAGCCTCACGCCCTCATCTCTCGCCCTCGCCGCATCCACCCACGCCCTCCAAGTCGCCAATCAACCGCTGTCACTGCAGCGCCTCTGACCGCGATGGCCTAGGTTCGAGTCCTGACGGCGACAGGATTTTCGACACTAGCTTTTAAGCTATGTCGAATTCAGTCGCTGTCAGGAGGTGAATTCTAGCGACCGGCTGCTCTGATCGCAAGTTTTCCGTGTTTTCTCTGATCAATACGAGGCGAATGCCGGAGCAGTACCCTAACAAACGGGCCACGGACCGCGCGCGGTCTGTCCTTCTTCCTTGTCCTATCCTCTCCCCTCACACACACACACACACTTACACTAACATGCACTACACTACCACATATTCCGGGAGAGTGGTCGGGAGCTTAGAACTTGTCCCGGCTGCGGCGGTGCCCCGTTGGTGGCAGAGTCCTGGTTAGGGGGAAACCCCACTAGCCGACGGTAGGTCGGCGCCGGATCTCGCTATCCAGCGGGGGAAGATCACCGTCATCTCTCGGGAAAAATCATTCATGCATTACACTAACGGGACTAATGACCAAAGCAGTTGACGCGCCCGGAAAAACGAAAAAAATCAATCAATTAATCCAAGTCGCCATTGCCACCCCGGCTTTCCCTGCCACCTTCCCCGCCATTCCACCGCCTCCGCAGCCTCCCCACCCTCCCGCTCGCTCCTCGCCCCTCCATATCCCGCGCCCACGACTCCCAGTCTTATCGCTTGGTGCACCCATCTCACGGCTTTTCTTCCAGACCTCGCCGCAGTTTGTTCATGGTTCAACACTCCTTTGAAAATATTTCAAAAGGCCAATGTGCATTTATTTCCCTGAATTTGTGATCTCCAGTTAACTGAATATTAAAATTGTAATTTATAATTCAAAACAGTTATATTTAAATCCTATCATCTACTATATAAATGGTAGTCGTACCGTTGGCCTCATTTTCACAGTGAGATCAGTAGCATGCTTAACTCTTGTTCTGGTTGGGGGCTGAGCCCCACTGATGTATATCTGCAGAGATGTCCCCTTTCGCTGGCCGACGGCCGACGTATAGGGCGGTGCCGGATCTCCCGTTCTATTGGGCGAGGAACACCGCCACCTTCTGAGATAAAATGAACCACACTTACAGGACTAACATCCATATCAGTTGGCACCCCCGGAAGCACAAATCATTCAATTAATTGACTTCATTTTCTTGAATTCTTGTCCTTCACTTCTCCTTTAATGATATTTCAGAGTTTATTCTCACGTATGCAGGCTGAATAACGTAAAGCCGAAACATAATGTAACCGCTGCAGATTCAGTAGATTATGTTAAAATGAAATTTTGTAAATGATACAAATTAGGTAGCAAAATAATAAAACGAAATTTAAATGTTGCATTTATTTCCTTTACTGTAAGAAAAAATATTCAAAATGACCACTCTGGGCATCTATGCACTTAAGTGCTCGACTGATTATATTAAGAGTCGCCTGACACGAAACTTTGTTGTCAATTGCGTTGATGTTCATCGTGAGTTCATCCATTTTCTGAGGAAGATGAATCTCCTTTAACTCCTTTAATCCTCTTCCCTATCATCTGTAACTAGCTCCAAAGGCAATAAACGCAAATATAGAACTCTGGGGAATGTGACAAGCACTATTCTCAGTTGACAACTCGTTTGTATGTGAAAGCTGCATGATTGTGAGTCGGGGAAACGTTAATTTGTGACACTTTGCTATGCCTTTCTTTTCTTTTGGTCAGAATTTTTCCCTTTTGCTTGCTAATCAACCAATGATAATAGAGTAGTCTTTAAGAAAAGTCGCCATACACATTTAGTTATCTCGTATCATTTTTTGAGTTCAAGTTTTCTAATTTTTAATTTAATTTTTAATTTCTTGCGTACTGCTTGTGCACTAAAGAGAAAGGATTGCAATGCTGAAGAAAAAACAGGGCTTTTTCTACAGAAAAACACATGCTTCCGGGTCTAGGTAACAAAAAATTGGATAAATCTTATTCCTATATATAGTAAATTTCTTTCTCAAATATCTCAGAATGCACATTTGGTAGGTCCAGAAAACCGAAAAATCGATTCACGGCAAAATGTCTGTCCGACTGGGACCTCCTGGGACTTGCAACAATAGTGATGAGTGGGAGAAGAAGTTAGGCGCCGTAAGATCCACCAAAGGATCAACCAAATGGCTAAGAAGAAGAAGAAGAAGAAGAAGAAGAAGAAGAAGAAGAAGAAGAAGAAGAAGCAGAAAAATTCTTTTTTTTAAAGAAAAAGGTCGATTAAGGCACTAGCATTGACCACAGGCAGGGCGAGACAGACGGACGCATAGAGACAGAGATTTTGCCTGCAAAAGATTTTTCGGAATCGAGGACACACAAAACTGAGTTTTGACCACATAACATGTAAGAGGAAGAAATTTACTATACAGGATGTCAGAGCAAGAAACGTCGAAAATTCGAAAATAAGCTCTTAAGACAATTTTAAGCATATTTTGTCTAATGAACTACTCCGATATTCTGAAGGACTGAGCCGCCATTTGCACTCAAAAGTTGGTTTGTATGCAAAAGTTTTAATTGCAGAAGCATAGAAACACTCCAGAAACGTGTAAATTGTGTATTATTTACGAAAGAAGTGAATATACTTCTTCTGAAAGAAAAATTAACCGAGAAATAAAAAAGCAGTCGAATAGTGTAAATTGGATCCTTTTTTTTTATTTATGGGTTAATTTTTCTGAAGTTTCTCAAAAACTCAAAAGTTTTCAGTAGCTATGATATCAAAAGCCGTATTCTCGAGAAAGGCTCGAATGTTTTTTTAAAACTTTTTACACGGTTAGTGCTAAATGCACTGAAATAACATGAATCTTCATGATCAATGTTCTTTTTATTTGTCCTATTCGTTGTGTTAATTCTACCTCGTTCAGACAATAATATCCAAAATTGATATAACTCTATCAATTTAATGGACCTCAGCCTCTTTGAATTTGAAGGGATATATTGATTTTGGGTGTACATTACATGAAGTCTCAAGAACTTATTCAAAATTTTCTCAAACATGTTTCCAAATGTTTTAATTGAACTTGCCCCTTGAATAGCGTAAGAGAGTTGTGAGAATCTCATTTGTTTAAAAAAAGTCGTTGATTTTTCGAAAATTGCAAACGTTCAATTTTTTTGGCGTCTTCCTAAGGCTACAGAATTAAAGATAGAAATTTTTTCCTGAATGAAATATGTTCTTTCACTATTAATATTGAAATAAGGTCATTTACAAATTTTCGCTAATATGAATACTTTTAATCTAATTTTGAGTGAAATAAAGACAATTTTTAATATTTTAACCATTATTTTTATAAACGGCTCCAAACTTTTTCGTTATATTTACTCCTCATGTCTATCAAAAGACTAAAAAGTTGCTTCCAGTCTCGTATCCAATAAACTCTTTGTATTTTCGGAAATTTTAAAAATTTGACATTTTAAAACTACAAGTTGAAGATAAAGATTTTTGCTTCAAACAAAATTTGTTCTAAAAATAAACTCTTTAAAACAGGTCGTTTACAATTAAAAAGAAACTAGTAGTTTTTGCGAAATTTGTGCTTGAATGTATTGAAATTCATAAAAAAACTCTCAAAACTCGCTCCAAATTTTTCTTCAAATTTGTTCCACGAATAGAAGAACAAGCGCTTAAAAGTATGACGTAAATCTCATTTTGTTGAACTCTCTGAAGTTTCAAAAATTGCAATTGTAGAAATAATGGGAGAAAGTATGTGGTGTTGTAACACCACTAGGTTGTAAATGTATCTCGCGTTGTTAATATTTTCACTAAGGGCACTTCTTGTACATTATTGTGTTTCGAATTGCAAAAGCTTGAAATGATTTCACGGAAAATCAAAAATTTTGGGTGATAATGAGCTTGAAAATGTGCATTTTGGGAAACGCTGAAAGGACACTTTCTTGAAAACGGCTCCTAATGTTTCATTAAAAATATACAAATATGCAATAGTTTTCATTCTTCTATAGTATTCTTAGAGTAACATTTCAAATTTATTATTAGGTGTCCGAAAAATTGTAGAAACGTGGAATAATGTGTTTTAAGCGCAAATAGTTTTGAGAAGACGGTAGGGTCTAAACGGAATAGATAGTCCAGACTGAAGAGATAAGAAGAGTAACTAGTACCAGAAAGTCTCTGACATTCTGTAGTGTCACTAGTTATAGAAAGACGAGAGACAGAATGATGGACAGATGTTTTACGTTAACCCATTTTTCGGTATCAAGGACCCACAGTATAGATTCTATCTATACAACGTGTTAGAATGTCTCATATAGGAAAAATATGTATTCCTTTTTCCGGTTCAGAGATGTACAATACGATTTTTTTCCGCTAAAAATTTCCCTTTTTTCTCTGCAGCATTTCGAATCATTCTTTATACTTCGTACGTAGAATACAAAATAGAAACTTGTGGTGCTACGGAATAGCACAGCCTGTCTTGCACTAATTAGTTTTCTAATCTTTTTATTCTAGGTTAGCTTAATAGTATTGACCCGACCTCTTTTCTAAGCTGTTACGTATTGCCGCTTACAAGGCAAGGCACATTTTCAGTTTCTTGACTTGTCGATTTCCCAATAGAATTGAAATATGACCTTCCCGGTATTACTGAAGAGCATAATGTAGACATATATGGGCATTTTCATTGAAAAATTTGATATATTTTTGAGAAAACCTCGACCGCCTCTACTGCCCCGCCTGCCATCGTCCTCATTCTCGTCCCCGCCTCCGCAACTTTCACCGCCACCGCTGCTTCACAACCAACCCCTGCCTCCACCGGCCCCGCCCCCGTCCCCGCCCTCGCCCCGTCCCGTTCCCGTCCCCATCCTCGTCCCCGCCCCAATCCCATTCCCCGCCCGGTCCCCGTCCCGTCTCCGCCCCCTTCGCCTCCCACGTCGCCTCCAACCCCCTCGCTGTCACCTGTGCCACCACCACCTTCACCCCCATCGCCGCCTCCACAACTATTGCCACCGCCAGTAAACTACAGATTACCTCAACTGCCAGCGCTAATCTAGCTACGTAGCACAGGCTACCGCCTCTGCCGTCAACTCCGCCCCCGTTGCTGCCGTCACCGCCGTCGCTACCATCATCGCCAACTTCACCTCCCGTGCCACCGTCTTCGCCTCCACCGTCACCACCGCCACCGCCTGCTTCATCGCTGCCGCCCCCGCAGTCACAGTCGACGCCGCCGCGTCCGTGTCTACGTCGGAGGCGCCCGGGGCGAAGGGCGCTGCTACACGGCCACCGCCCTCGGCGCCGGGCGCGACACGGCCCTCGCCCCCGCCCCGCCCCCGCCCAGCAGCCCCTGGAGGGGGCGGGGCGCAGATGGGAGTCCGGGATCGGGGGCAGCGCCCGCCGCGCCTCGTCTTGGGCCCGGGCGCTGCACACCTTGCGCTGTCCCACGCCCGGCCACCGGGCCAGCGCCGCCCCCGCTGCAGCAGACCTCCATTGGCGCATTCCGTTACATTACATATTATTGGAACTGCAATTGGGTATGACCCGATGGCAGTTAAATAACAATAATTACAATAATAATAATAATCAAAGTAATAATAATAATAATAATAATAATAATAATAATAATAATAATAATAATAATAATAATAATAATAATAATAATAATAATAATAATAATAATAGTCGGCCTGGTGGCCGAGGTCGCTAAGACACTAGTGTCGTGGTGATCTCAGACCAAAGGGTCGCGGGTTTGAGTCCCGCCACGGACATATCGGTTGTATTTGTGTTCGTCCTTTCACCCCTTATCATCCATTAATAATCATCACAACTTCACCTCATCCCCCAGGGCTAACAACCCTGGGGTGTAACAATGGAATCTGCATTAAATTGCAAGATTCCTCCTGACAAAAAAGTAACGTGCACCTACCCCGATATTCAAGTCTGAGCCCCGGTGGGATGCACGTATCGCGTGGCCCAATAATGGCCGATTCGAAGAGAGAGAGAAAAATAATAATAATAATAATAATAATAATAATAATAATAATAATAATAATAATAATAATAATAATAATAATAATAATAATAAAAAGAATACCGTACAAGCCGAGGATGCAATAATTATACTATCACAAATATTAAGTATTATAACAATTATTTCAACTCTGTCATGATATCCAAAATTATGTTTGTGATGCTAAAATTTAATATAAGCTACATAAATATTGGCTAAATTAGATTTTTTTAAATTCATTGATCGCGTTCACCATACTTCACTGCACTGCACTACACTACACTGTTTTGCTTTGAATTACTCTGACCAGCACTTCACAGCACTTACTCATTTAATATCTATTTCTCTCATCTTGTTCTAACTTATTTCTAAAGCTTCGGACACTTAGAGGAAAAGCTTTGAAAATTGCTGCGGGTAAACTGTTCCAATCTCTAATAGTTCTGTTACAAAAGGAACATTTCCCAAGATCTGAATTTTGTTTCCTTGTTCGAATTTTGTGGGTGTGATCGCCTCGGCTGAAATAATTTGGTTTTTCTAGTCTAATCTGAATTTCCTTCCAAGCTGGTTGACCTATGTACGATTTATAAAGAGCGCAAAGCCTCGTTCTTGTTATTCTCGTTTCTAGAGGTTCCCATGGGTTTTTTATTGCGTTAGTTCTATAGGTAAACTTATTCGCTTTCCTCTGTATTCTATGTAGATATTTCCGGTGCGACTTTCTGTATGGATCCCATCATGCCACTCCGTATTCCATGAGAAGACGAACCAGCGAAAGATATGCTAATTCTTTGGCGTTTGCAGAACTTTGTTGTTCGTTGTCCACACGTAGTCCTCAAATTTAATTATAAACAGTGGATCAAGAACTGAAACTCACAGATATCTTAGTGTTTTAGATTTCGTTGCGCACAATTGTGGAATTTGAGGTAAGCCCTCAGTACTCAAAGCACATCACATCTACATACAATCAGTGTAAAAAGTATTTAAATGCTAGTGCATTTTTAACAGTTATTGTAACAAATACGTAATAATTAACTTGTTATCAATTAATATTTTTAACATATTATTTATTAATGTGTACGGAAAGGTTCAAATATGAAAAACAAAAGAAAAACACACTTTTAAAGCAGATAGTCTAAATGCTTAAGTACGTGAAAATTTGGGACGCAAAAGGTATACGAACACCGTGGGTTTTTAGAGAAAATCCCTCCAAGGGAAAACGAGAGTTCTGTGCAAATATTTTTAGGCACAGTGACTATCACGAAACAGTAGTTCGGAGAAGGTAAACAGAAAGTCAAGTGAGTGAAGTCAACAGAAAGAAAAAGATACGCAACAAAATCATGTAAATGAAACGAGGGACTTCAGGAAACCCTTCTGTCAAACAATATGACGTATAAAAGGGTTCTAAGAGGCTCTAAAGGGCGTCTAAAAGGTTTTTCAAGAAATCATTCGTTTTATTTGCAATTATTTGTGAACCTAACTTTTTCCTTCTGTTTACGTCACTCACAAAACACTTTTCTAAGCAAAGCAAGACGACCAAGACAACAAATGACGAGAAAAGTAGTAGGTCTTAAAAACGACATAATGAGCAAGTGTCGACAAATAATAGTTAATTCTGTTAATTTTAGGATATTAAGTTATGTGTGTTTACCAAGAGCAAGTTAGAACACGTCTAAAGCCCACAATATTTCATTGAAACAAAAAGAAATTAATTGAGAAGAATGTTAATATTTCTTTCTAAATGAAAACCCTTCGTGGTTTAAATTTATACAGAGTGTAAATGGAGATGAGATTTCAGTGACGGATAGCTTATGCACTTTGTGGTTAAATACCTATTGTCGTTTGGCATGGCAGTTTTTCATTTTCATTTTGTTAAAGTTGTCGTGTGAGGTTAACTTTAAATAGTTACAGGTTTTCCTTTATCTACATAATTATATTTAATTATAGATATTGCATTTTTAGAATGTTAAACATACAATTTTGACTAATAAAATAATTGTTAAAAACGTTTTTATAATCCAACTACATACTTTCAGAAATCAAACATACTGAAGAAAATCTCACGGGTAGAAATCGAAACGCTTGCATAATAAAAAATTGTTTGCAGTTTCTGATCCGTCTCGAGCTCCATCACATCACATTACAATTCACCTGGCGCCCAAAGCAGAAAAAAATATTGAAAATTATTTTTTGTACCATCAGTTTAAACAGTGCTTAAAACAGTAATCTCTGTTCTGTTAAACGTCCGTAATGTTGAGGATTTTGGAATAAGACTGGTGAAATTCTTTCATGAGACTAGTTCTATAAACATGCACAATTGATAAGCAGTAATACACAGAACATTTTAATTCTTTATGAGCACTAACAATCTCTGGAGACTAATGAACATGCCAACAATATTTTGGGGACAACCAACTTCTCCTTTTCGTAAAAAAAGGAGTAGTATGTAGTACGTTGGCTGAACGAAATGTTTGTTCTCGCTTTATTAAGTACAGAATTGATTACTTGAGGTTAGTGTACAGCAAAAAAAGTTGTAATCACCTCCGCCAAAATGCGATAGATGTGGTCTCTCCCATTTACAAATATCGTACAAAAATCTTTTAATTTTTTCCATCATACATAATCTACTATTATTGGTTTGTCGATGACTGAAACTTAGTAATTTTGAAATATATTGAAAAGGAGCATTCCGAAATTTATGCCTCTTACTTTTCACATTCTTACACACACATTTCTATCAAAATGTCACGATTGCTTATTTTGCAGTACAACTGAAAGTGAAAGGAGACGAACAAGATTTGAGAAGCTCGGCGGGGAACGCGACGCAAAAGGGAGAGAAGCCGAATGCGAGATGGGCAGTGGATATTCAGGCTCGTCCCTAGTCCTCCAACCCCACACCACCTCCCGTGCGGTCCCGTCGGGCGGCGGGAAACCTCCCTGTGGAACGAGCAGTTTTCGCCCCCCCTCCCCTCTCCACCCCCCACCCCCGCCCCCGAGGAGGCCGCTCGGCGCCACGCTATTATGTTAGTGTAATATATGCGAAGCGGCCAGCTGGTCTGCCCTGTTGTTCTAACGGTGGATACACACCCTCCTCCTCACATAAGAGCAACAACAAGCAATTGTGTTTCGAGACGTCGTCCCGGTAATTAGCTGCTGGCGCAATAACAAGCAACACGCGATTTTTGACGCGACCGAAAGATTTTTGAGCGGAAGGGACGTACGTGATGAATTGGATGTAGGTTCGTTGAGATCGTTGTACTTCAGGCGTCTCCACTAAACGTTTATTTTCGTTACGTACTGTGTTAGTATATTAGCAGTTTGATGCAAATTGTATATTCACCCTCTTTTATTAAGTTTTTTTCCCATCAAAAGTACTACTTACATTTTCTGCCAGAAGTCATTTTATTTTGTACATACGTTTATTGTAGAGTTTTATTGTTCCTAACATTTTTAATAATGTATTTTGTAACTCCCAAATTTTTCCGAATATTTGGAAATGTTAATGATTTTTTCACTTGTAAACTATTTGAAATATATTTCTAAGACGTTAACCTTATCTAATTTCTAAGGTAACATAGTCACAACTTTTCACCAGAAAAAATACTTATAATGCTAAATAATTCTAATGAAAAAAAAATGAGAATGTTCTCTAAATGAATAAATAAATAAATAAATAAAAGCTTTTTTATTGATACAAATATAAGTGACAATCAGGAAAATTTGTTCTATTTTATCAACAAGTTCTAAGAGAAGGTACTCTGTAGAGGTTTTGAATATGAATGAGAAACGTTATTTACACGTAAAATGCTTCAGATAGTGAATTTAATTATTGTTGCTCTAACAACAGGACATTTTTATTTGTTGGGCATGTGAAGTAAAATAAGCGAAAGTTTCTCAAAATGAGACCTGAGAAGAAACTCATTTTCATCATTACAAGCAGAAATAGAAGTTACTTCATTTGATTGATTGGGATTGATTGAATGAATATTATTCATATTCATTCACTTAAAGGCGGAAACACGAATCCACCCTGATTTTCTTTCGTCAGCGGTATGCTAAATGTGAATGAATTTTCCAAGTAATACATTTCGTGCATTCTACATTCAATACACACAGTGGTAGAAGATTTTTATGAAATCCAGATGATCGCAGCGTTATTAATTCTTTCTCGACTTCATTTTAAATCTTATTGAAAACTCAGCTGATTTGGGACAGAATAGAAAACTAATTATTTCATTACATGAAATAATATTTTATATAAATCATTAATTGGCTAGAAAAGATCCGGGAGCCATGATGGCTCGGTGTTAGGTCGCTGGCTTCCTGACCTGAAGGACTCAGTTTCGAATCCCGACGTTGGTTTGAGTTCTTTTGTAGTGATTTCCATGAGACCGTCTCTTCCAGTCTCCTTTCCAAGTGAGTACCAGGATCTTTCCTGGGGGTAAAGGCCGCCGGAGTATTGTGCTCGCAACACAATCTCATCCTTGTGCCGACGGCGACGAATTGGGGGAGTCCTACCATCTCCTCTCCTTTGTGCAATTGCACGGGGGTACTTTTACCTTTACCTTCACTTAGAAAAGATACCATTCATTCCGAAGTACATTAGTGACGGCAAGCCTGTTTCCGTGGTGCGACGCAACCTTCTCTCATTTCTCTCCTCACCTACTCCGCTCTTTGCTCTTCCTCTCCCCCGTCCTCCTATTTCCCTCCCTCGTCCTTCCTCATCTCCTTCACCAACAACCCCTCGCATTCTTCTTCCTCTGTCCATTCCCTCGTCCTACCAGTTTTCTGCTTCACTCGCTCTCTCGACCTTTCCGCTCCCTCGTCCCTCCTGGCCACTATCCTCGCCCACCCTTTCACTCTACCAGAACGTTCGCCTCGCCCTCACGTTGTCCCTCCCTGCCGCCTCTTCCACCCGCCTCCTCCTCCCTTCACCTGGCGCTTCGCCCACCGCGCCTGCGCCCTTGCTCTGCGCGTCTGTCCATCCACTCACCCTATTCGCCGTTCCATCCAGCCCTTCGTAGCGTCTGCATTACTCGTAGAAATACGAGTAGCAGTTTTGCCGTCGTCTCCGCAGTATCGCCATGCGGATACTACACGGGCTAGAGCCCCGTGATTGCTTCATTTAAACGGCTTTGGTTATTAGTTCAGTAAGTGTAGTGCATTTTTTTTTCTCGGGAGATAGCGATGATCCTTCCTTGCTGGATGGTGAAATCCGGCATCGACCTACCGTCGGCTAGTGGGGTTTCCCCCTAACCAAGACTCTCCCACCAGCGGGGCATCGCCCCAGCCGGGACAAGCTCTAAGCACCCGACCGGTCTCCCGGAATATGTGGTAGTGTAGTGCATGTTAGTGTGTGTGTGTGTGTGTGTGTGTGTGTGTGTGTGTGTGTGTGGAAGGGGAGAGGAATAGGACAAGGAAGAGGAAGGACAGATCGCGGACGGTCCGTGGCCCATTTGATAGGGTACTGCTCCGGCATTCGCCTGGTGATGATCGGAGAAACCACGGCGGATTCATCAATGTGGGCGTTCGGCTGCTCTCATAGGTAGTTTTCAATGGTTTGTCTGATAAATACCAGACGCATACTGGAGTGGTACCGTAACAAAGGGGTCACGGAGTGCGCGCGATCGTTCCTTCCCCTTTGACCCATTCTATCCCCATACACTTACATGCACTGCGCATGCACGAGTTGGGAGTCTACAAGGTAGATTAGGGCTTATCACGCTATTGGTACGTGCCCTACTGCGGGAATTACACTCGGAAACGAAGGGTGTAGGTCGGCGTCAAATCTCATATTCTCATTAATCTCATATTCCAACACATAAATTACATTCATTGGAATAAGTATTGCCCTCGTGGTTTTGCTCATTGGTCAGCGTGCTCGCTTTCCATGACGCAATCCCCGGTTCGAAAATCCTACTTCTTGGAATATTACATGTATTACACTTACGGCAGCAATGACCATTGCAATTGACGCGCCTAGAAACACTGTAATCAACCATTCATTTCAGGTCGTTCGCATTCACGTTGCTTAGCGCTTCAGCCACCGTGTTCGTCCGGCACGTTCAATATTTTACTTCAGACCACAGTCCTCTCGCCCCTCCTATCCCCTTTCGCCCCTCTCCTCTCCTCGAACCTAGGACCTCCCGGTCAGAGGCGCTGAAACCTTGTCGGACATCTCGGTCTCCTGCGCGCCCTCTGCTCCCCCCCTCGATCGCCCATCGTCGTGCAGATCCTCTCCACCCGTTTGTCTCCCCGCCCCCGCGCCCTCCTGCCTCGCCACCGCCCCCGCCCCCTCCGCGTGCGCAGCTAGGGCTCTCGTGTCGCCGCCGCCGGCCGCGCAGGGCGCGTCTCCATTGGGCTCCGCTTAGCAGAGGGGGAAGGGTCTGGTACAGTGAATTCTCACAATATCATCATGCCCATGACTACCATGACTAAACAATTAGAATAAGGGTATTAGAATTGTTTATATTCCACGACTTAAAAATAACAAAATTGGAACACTTAATTGTTGCGGTTTTGTCATTTCAATTGTAGTGAATTTGTCCCCACGTTTCAAATCTCGTAAGTTTTCAAGTGCTATTCTCTGTAGTTCTTCCATTCTCGTATTTGGGCTCTCGCCGTCCCGTCGGAGGGCATGCGAGTCGTCGCGTGCCACCCCCGCCCACTGCTTACTGCTCCCTGCCGCCCCTGCCGTCCCTGCCGCCACCAGTTGGCACCTCCGTCCGGTGCCTCCCCTACCTGTCGCCTCATGCCTCCCCGTACCGTTCCATGCCGCCTCCTGCTGACTCCTGCCGCCCTGTTCAGCCTTCTGAAGACTCTCCACCCCCTCAAGCCTCTTCCGCTACCCTGCATCCTGCGGCTTCTTGCAGCCTCCTGCCACCCTCCTGCCGCCCCTCAGGCTCCGGTGACAGCTACCCCACCGAGGTTGTAATGGGAGATCTGCCTAGGATACACCTCCGCACTAATGACGCGGGAAGATATGTCCCAGTATATGTTCCTGTATCACGATGAGAAACTCACTTATGAGGTTGGGAAGATCAGAAAACGTTGTGGGGATTCTTCGTGCTATCCATACGTAACCCCGTAACCCATGACTGCGACGCCGAAGCGCTGCTGGTAAGTCGTAGCCTGTACGCGGGCTGTTGCGCTAACTACAGGCAAACAGAATATGTATTAAAATTGCAATAAATGACAATACAAAACGTACTGTATATTAATTCAAACTTTTTGAAAAGGGCACATTATTTTTTTTTAATTTATATTTGTTTAAAATAAATAATATTGGAAAAGCAGATTCGGTTAAATGAGGCTCCGGTAATAGGAGTTCTTTCGTAGTTGTATTTTCCCTGACACGCCTTAAACGTTGTACCCTGGCTGAAGAACACTGCTGAAGAACAACAAATAAAATGCTCTCTTACAACACTGGAATAATTAAACATTTCATTATAAATACTATATTCACGAATACTGTCATGACGTAGTATAGAAAATGCGGATAAACAGTACAACGTTTATACGTACCAAAAATATAAAAATATAGCTGTTGCATAACATGTGAATAGCAAATAATTAATGGTGGACGGTCTCATCTTTTGAGTCTTGCTGTCAAACGATGCCGACTCTATTGTAAACGGTGGTGCTCAGTATCAGAATTCAGCTGGCACGGCTATTTGAGAAAAGGGGGAAAACAAAATCGAATTGTTATTTTTCATTCAATATCTAAATTTGGATAATTCAGATACGGAGTTCGTGAGCAACGCAACCATAGACACCTGTAAAATGGCTGGAGATTAATCAGTTTTTATTTTTCAGTTTCTGAGTGGATTAGAAATTAGTAATATTGATATTTTGTGTTTTCCTCGAGTTTCTGGGTGTCGAATGAAGACGACTCAAACGTCTAAACGTGTCAAAAGGTGGGAGGCTCTTATTTTTGAGTTTCTGTGCATTTGCTGCGTGCAAATTTGTGATGTAGATTAATAGCACAGAGTAACATATTCTCAATTAGCCGTCAATTTTCAAGCAAACCGAAGGATTTTCTCATGAATTGGAAAGTCAATCACTGTATTGCAACGGTTTCACAGCTAATATTACTATACCGACGTCATCGCGGGGCCGCTGGCCCTCTACCCCACGTAGATTGTGAAGGGTGATCGGTTGTCCAGCGATCGAAATCGAAATAATCTGAATCGGTAGCATCTTTGCGTTTTGCGTAATTTGAATTCTATCGAATTGATTGATTTGATGTATTTTTCGAAACTTAATGGAAAGTGTATGTGACGTTTAGGGGAGAAGGGAGAGTTTCATAATCGTGATTATTTTCAAACTTTTCATATCTCTAGTACTTATGCTCTCAACATATTTTACTGTACATCTCAGTGCCTCCATACCTACTCCATTAGTAAATTGACGCCAAAATCATAGTTTCCTCAAATGATAGACTACGTTTCAGAGCTTCACCGTATCGGGGCTTCGTAAGATAAAAAATTATTATGTGGAGTATGTATGATTAAGTGAAATCAGACCACACATTGTGGGGTAAGTCGATAGATTTTTCTTCTTCTCTACTTCTCCTTTTTATCTTTCTTCTTTTCTTCTCTTTTCTTCTCAACTTCTTTTCTCCTTTTTCTTCTCCTTCCTCTCATGCTTATTTCCTTCGTTCTTCTTCCTCTTTTCGTACTCCTATTTTTCTCGTTCTCCTCGTCATCGCAGACAATATGTGCGCCATGAAAATTGCAGCGGTTGCTGCAACACGAGAGCGTGTAAGCAAAACGTGAAGCGGCTTGCTAATAAACCAAATTATCGACGAAAGCAGTTTGTGGGGCTAAGCTAATATTATTAACGCATTTTAACATTTTCACATCACTTCGTAGAAAGAAAATGTTGTGTAACGCTGCAAGAAAGCACAATTTTCTGTCTGAAAAACCTGTTGTGAGCCCGATACCGAAAACTGAATTTTTCTCGTTCCTACTTGTAATACATTACTTTCTCGAATATGCATTATAGTCAGAATTCATTGTTATGGCACTTGTCACAGAAAAAAATGTTTCTCAAAAACATTCGACCGTTAGACAGTCCGTCCATTTATACACCCATCTTCCGCTCGTCTGCCCGTCTCTCCGATTACAAGACTAGCGCCTCAACTGTACACAATATTTTCATCAAATTGGACATGCAGTCATATATTTGACTGTTGTTCCTGCCAAACGAATTTGAAACGAATATTTTAATTTTGAGGGAAGGGAAAACTTTGCATAGATTACCTAGGGCCTTTTCAAAAATGTCTCTAAATTGACATCACCCTTCAAAAGTTTTTCCTCGGATAGTGCAAAGTACACTTTAAAATGACACAGGTTTGATTGTAATTAAAACCTTTTCGAAAATACGCATACGTTTAAAATTTGTTCCAAGCCCTCCTACAATCACATTGTTGGATATGGGGATAAGGTTGAAAATTGTATGTATATTCATATCCGGTTCCTTGGTTTTGGTGTTGTCACAATATAAAGTAATAATAATAATAATTATATGATAATTATCTTACAAGTATATAAAGTAAAAATAAACAAATGTGTAATCTACTCAATCTAATCACTTCAATGTAAGAATTAGCCAAAATAGCACATTCTCTATTGTTAATTAATTGTAAACTCGCACCGGAAGCTAGCGTGTACCTCACTCAGGCATGATATATATTCTCCTCTTACCACCCAACATCTTGCTAATATCAGTCCTGCTGTGTGTTGGTGTGGTGAGGGTGATGTTGTGTCCCTCATTTCGTGTGAGGTACCGGAGATGGAGGATGGTGCAGTGAATGGTGTTGAGTTGTTCACGATGTTGTAAGGTATGTATTGTTTATGTAATATATATATATATATATATATATATATATATATATATATATATATATATATAAAGGAGATTGTAAATAATTTTTGAAACATGGCTAGAAAATTGTGCCTCATACGTGTGTTGTTTGGTAACATTATTCATGAACAGTGTTGTTTTCATTTTCTTTCATATTAGCCCTGATGATGGAAATAAAAGTTTCGGAAACGTTGGCAAACAACTAGTTGTAAAATTCTTCTGACCAAGCCCCGTTAACCTGCCTGCAAATATGGGGGTTTTTAGAGACGAAAGTTTACTCTCTTTTTTAATAGTGTGTTACAGCTGCATCTGTTAGAAACTTTAGGGTGAGGACAAGTGGGTCAAACAAAGTCCCTTTTCGCCAAAGAATATGTAGTGTGAAATTTCATAAAACATTTCACACAGAGCATTTGCCCTCTGGTGTCACACAAGCAACTTCCTTGTATGAAATTTCCCAGCACATGTTCATTGTCAAACGTGAAGATCTTCGACCCTTCTGTATCACCTAGAAGTTTGCAACATTTAGGGCCGTATTAATAGTTGTTCATTATATTATGAAAAACCTTAAAAGAGTTCCTTATAACGTGTTTCATTTCATAGTTGCAACTTATCCACGCGTATAAGGAACTACTTGTAGCTATAAAGAAGGTCGAACATTCACTTATAGCTAAATGTGATCCCTCTCTTGGTGCGTCGAAAATAATCGTAATTTAAAAGAAATGGAAATTTACTTTATTTTACATCAAAAACAGTTGAAAACTGTGTGTGACGTGCTACGGGTAGAAGTGAATTCTGTGCATGTTTTCATAATTCTGTGATCCCTACCCTAAGCCATATACTACTTAAATTTGTAGTATAGAAAAAAAATGAGCGTTTTTTGCAAGGATTATTAGCAAACTATTGACTCCGATATAATAAAATCTATTTTCAAGGGTAAATCTCGCAATACATTTGGGCTCGTATCTCCCATCGTCCTTTGTGAAGGAATAATACTTACTGCCGCGACAATATGGAAAACGATAATTTGAATAACTATATTTCCCACTGAATTCTAGAAGACATGCACAGATAATGAAGTTACATTTATGTCCAGAAGCAAAACAAGGAGCTATCTCAAAGGATCAGGGAAACTGGACGAAAAACCTAGTCGAGATGCGATACAATGCTTGTTACAGGTTGTTTAGAATTATATGAATGTTACAGGTTGTTTAGAATTAATGGACAACGATTTGAAAAATTATATGGGTTGGTTTGGTGGAATCGTTCTACAAAGCAACAATCAATTTTTACGTGACATACAAAACCCTTCGTAAGTTCCCAGAGACCGAGAATTTAAGAAATGATATCGTTTTACAGGGACTTTTGTTGAACACGTTTTGCTACTGTATGTGCCCAAATCAGCTTTAACTGATAGAGATTTACCGATTTCACCACTACTTATGACACTATTTGTATACTAGTGTAGTATTTGTACATTAATGTTCTGTTTTCAAGCACATCCTTGCAGTGAAGATGTATTTAAAAAAACAACACTTTTTTGTTAATTTTTTTTCCAAAAACACATGTCAAAAATGTGTCAATTTTCAAGATCGATATTTTTGCATCATTACAATGTATCTTTCTCTACACTAAGCGATATTAACTGCAAAAAGTCCATGTTGCGAGTACTTATCTTACGAGTAGTGGATATTTATTGCATTCAGTGTTCAAATAATTTTTAAATATTCTTAAATTGTGAAATATTTTTTGTTTTATGTTTTTCATTGGTATTATAATGCATAAGGACAGCTATTAAGTGTTCGCCTCCCGAAGAACGTATAGATATTAAAAGAGAACATGAACAAAATCACTTGCAACGTAAAAAAGGAGTATTAATTGTTTCTATATAAGAAATAATGAACAAATGTAATGATAAAACGAGGGTTTCTTACTACAAGTTACCTTATAGAATACCTTTGAAATTCGAATTTATTTTCTGTAATATTGCCGAAAGGCTTATCTGAAAGATATGTTAGAAAACAATTCAAATGGTTTTTCAAACTTCTCTTTAAAACTCAGATTTCGTTGACAAGTTTTACGTGAATGCCTTGGGATATATACGTACGCACATTTGTGTGTACGCATACGTCAAAATTACGAGTATTTTTGTATTTGCTATACAAATAAATGAGAGTGATACGATTCTCAGCTGAAGCTTTATCAAACATTTTGAAAAAGGTAACTAAATACGAATTCATAACGTAGAATTAAATATGACTGAACTGCTTTGTATGCTATAAACGCGAATATTTTGCTGATAATTTGTTCCCGCCTTTCTCATTTTGTATGCTTTACTCACATTTCTATTCACTCACCTAATACGCTTGTTATAATATTCAACATTTGGATTATTTTTTTATTATTTTGTGGGGAACAAAACGCTCGATTCTCTCGGCACATGGACTTGAAATTATTCTATACTTCCTCTACACTTGTGTCAGTTCCCGCCTAACGAGCGTGTTTTTCACGAAAAAAAATACAACCTGTAATATGGGTAAATTAGTTTCATTAAAAATCTATAATCTTCTCTCTCATAAATTATTGAATTTAAGACCCCATTCCACTTTGAATAAAACACCACCATTGTACGGAACATTTTCTCAGGAAATAGTGTTCTTCTGAGATAACAAGGAAACTGTCCAGAATTGCGTGCTGCTCGTTGTGTCCTCGACTACTTGCTCAAATCTGCAGTCCCAAACAAGTGCAAGTATACTACCTCTCTCGCGCACGTGCAGAAAGGAGAGCAGCAATCTTCACATCGCCTTTGTCTTGCTCGTCAGAATCGGTTCCAAAACACCGAGCCTTTCACGGAGTTGGAGCGCGCTTCCCTGGAGTCGACGCTCGAGCGTCCGCCATGGTCGCCCGCGTATGGCACTATACAGAATTTATTAAGTTCCAGAATCCTCGTGCATCAGCACACTATATATATATATATATATATATATATATATATATATATATATATAAATAGAGAGAGAGAGAGAGAGAGACAGAGAGATAGATAGATAAAATTCATATTATAAATTTTAGAATAATATACATATATAAATACATAATATATATACATATATAAATACATGAAATTTTAATTATCTATGATAAAATATCCGGGATCAGTGAGGTATCTACCACAATAGTAGGCTATATAGTTTTAAAACCACATATAGCCAAACATGTGTTTCGGGAACACTGTTTCCATCCTCAGTGGTTCTACAATTTTAATTACATAAACAAATTAACACATGTATCAACATCAACCTATATACATAATCATCTCTAAACTAAAGAACAATTAAATAATTATTTAAAAAATAGTACTTACCCAAGTAACAAATAAATAAAATAGGGGAAAAGTAAAGTAGTAAAATAACTCAAGTAATACTCAAGTAATAAATAAGTAAAATCCAGCCCCATCATAAATATATTTATTGAGTAGTTTTACAATCCTTTCATTTCCTCCCTCACCTTCCCTCAGTTGGCATTCGTACAGCGTACGAATAAAATGGCGTCATGCTTAGACGACTCGCTATGAATTTATGTGTTTAATCTGTGTTACTTGGGTAAGTACTATTTTTTAAATAATTATTTAATTGTTCATTAGTTTCGAGATGATTATGTATATAGATTGATGTTGATTCATGTGTTAATTTCTTTATGTAATTAAAATTGTAGAACCACTGAGGATGGGAAGAGTGTTCCCGAAACACGTGTTTGGCTAAATGTGATATTAAAATTATATAGCCTACTATTGTGGTAGATACCTCACTGATCCCGAATATTTTATCATGGATTACCACAAAATCTATGCTGCCACCACAAAATTTTAATTATCTGTTTAAAAGTGTCTTATTTCGTTCATATTTTCTAGTGTTAAATGTAGAAATTTCGTAATTTAAGAATTAAAGACAGAACAGCGGTAAGTAATACATATGCATAACAACGAAAAAACGTGATAAATTTGCGTTATTTCTTTACATCAAAATATATGATATAAAAATAATCTGATTTCCAGTACACAGTCGTGAACACACAAATTATTAATTAAATAATATTTTATTTTACACATAAATATGCGTTCAATTTTGAAACATAAATAGTACTTGTTATTATGTATAACTTCTTTCCTAGGTTATTTGAGAAAAAAGGCGGCAATTTTTCTCCTGCCTATAAGTGACAAAGTTATTAATACACCTCTGCCCATCAGGACTCGAATGAAGTTGCTGCAGCTCGGCTCTGGGTATCGATTGATGTCATTGAAGTGCCTCTGACCGCGAGGTCCTTAAGTTCGAGTCCGACGGAGGCCCGTGGTGGGATCTGAGACTACGTAGCTTTGTCGAATTCAGCCGCAGACTGGAGGACCTTTCTAACGGTCAAAAAATATGATAGGTAGTTTTCCGTAGTATCATTTAACAATACCAGGCAATGCCGGAGCATTACCCTAACAAACAGATCTTTCCTTCTTCCTTCGTTTTATTCTCACCCCTTACGTACACACACTTAAACTTACATGCATAACACTACCACACTCGCCGAGAACTTAGAACTTATCCCGGCGGATGCGGTATCCCGCTGGTTGGAGGTATCTGATTGGGGAAAACCCGGAAACCCGACGGGTATAAAGGTTGACGGTGGATCTCGTCATCCAGCGGTGTGAAGATTACCGCCACCTCCCGCGTTAAAAGCATACACTACAGTTACAGAACTAATGACCTTAGCAGTTGACGAGCCCGGAATCACCAATTAATCACTCGGACAATCAAATGTATTTTATTGCATTATGTATCCTTTTACCTTTTATGTTTCCTTTTACCTAAGACGTCATGTCAGAGAAGCTGTGTTCTATAAATTCGTCGTTAATTGAGAAGCAGAATTTTGTGCGTCCATGAAATTTGTCAATCCTCACCTACCCGCACAAGATGGTTCTAAACGGTGAACGAAGCATCTTGTACTCCAATGTATTACCCAATGAAGTTATTGTCTTGTCAGAATTGTACATTTCCCGCACGCCACATACCGTTCCTTTATCGCTCTTGATAAATCGTATCAAATTCAAGAAATCATTTCCAATATAATAAATTTCCCCCTTTTCGGTTCTCCTTTTAAGGACCAAAAGAAGCAATCAGGAATCTAATGGAAAAGATATTGTTAAAATCCTCCCAGCGGAATGCTGTAGAAATAGCACAAGTTAAAAAAACTTAGTCAGTGAAAACTAGTAGCTTGCAGAAGCAAAAATGCTGCTGAATCAAAACTCAGACAATGGTTTTTCAAATGTAGCACACATTCAGCTCAAGAACAACAATATTTTTGTATTACTTGCTTGTTGTATTACTACAATAAATTAAATATACACCACTTATGGACCTAAGATTAAATAAATGTCTGCCTAGAAATTCCAAAGGACCTTAAAGATTTACAAAAATATAAAAAAAGGCAGTCTAATAAATAATAATAACAAACTTAATCTTCGTAAAGAAAATTATAACCCACATGGTCCATAAGTGGTGCATAACATAAACAAATATTATTGTATCAAACAATTTTAAGTTTTATTGTATTGAAAATAATATAAAAAATCACACCTCAAGATATGAATCATATTCATTTCTTGATTATTTTTTGTTTGATTTTGTTTTATTTAATTTCATTAGACCCTGAAGAAGAAGACCAATGACCTCCGAAACGTTGGTCTAAACAAATATAAAAAAATTATAATAAAAAATTAAAAAAATTAATGTCTGCCTAAAAATTCCAAAGGACCTTCAAGATTTACAAAAGTATAAAAAAGGAAGTCTTATAAATAATAATAATAATAACAAATTTAATATTCGTAAAGAAAATTCTGAATTATTAACTTTAAATTATTGATCTCTCGATCATGATATTTGTTACATCACCATACACTGTGTTTGATTCTAATAAATTAAACGTCTACAATTCTGCAAAGTTCGATTATGAAACCTGACCTGATATCATGTAGATACTTTCCGACTATATCAATTACTTTGTGGAGTAGATTATCATCCACCCTGTTGATTTACGTATTATGAAAATCTTTATTACTTTTGATATTTTATAAATTTTAATGGCCACAAATGTCTATAAAATGTTTGATATAATTAAAGGTTTATGCTTATAATATACTAGTGGTCCAGTCAATGCATCGCAATTGCAGAGTATTACAGAAACCACAGTTCTTCTCACGTGATTATTAATCACGTTTTTCGCTATGCTGTGCAAAACTTCTAATAGATCAAAGACTTTATCTCGTAAGTATGGGTTTGTTCTATGCCCTGATTTGGACATGGTTGTCAAACCTTATCCTATTGTTAAAACATTCTCCCTCAAATTTGGCAATGCGTTCTCTATGACACTATTTCTGAGAAATTTGATTTACTTGCCTGAGATTCAAGTAATAATTATTTCACAGTCGCAGAGTCAGAATATTTGTATGCAGTGAAGATGCGCTTAATTCGTGTGTGTACGGCGGGTTGCGTAGAGTTCATGACGCTTGAACCCTCTTAAAGAATAAATCATCATCAACGGCCACTCATGTCCGATTTAATCCAATACACTCCTTAAAAACTCACATTACTAATAAGAACAAAGGCGATAATTTCAACGAAATCGGTTGAGTCGTTTTTTGTTTCACTTTGCGACATACATACGCACATTCCCTTTAAATATATATATATATATATATATATATATATATATATATATATATAACTATTAATTATAATAATTTTATTTGTAAAATATTCTTTTTGTTTTATGTAGTTAAATTTTTAAAGGAAATATATAATAAAGTTGCATGCGGGGGTTGCAGAATGGAACAATTTCGTTGTTCTGCGAGATCTCCGTGGCTCCCATGCCGTTCCCAGAAGCCGGCAACCGCCGTTGGGCAGGGGGGGGGTTGGAGAGAGGGGGCGGGTGTGGGGGGCGGCAGAGGGTCCCCGCGCGTGGGTTCCGGGCGGGCAGTCCGTCATCGCGTCAATCCAGCGCAGCGGTCCGTCAAAGCGAGCGCTTGTCAGTGCGCGCGGGGCAGCTCGGCGGCCCGTCACTCACCTGCCGCGTGCCCAGCCCCGCCCCTCGGCCCGGCAACGCACAGTCCGCCCGGCCACAAGTCTCTCTGCCCTCCAGTGCATAGCTTCACTCCGCCCTGCCACACATCCTGCTCTCTCCTATCATCCGCCCCGCTCCCCCCGTCACACGTTTCTCTGCACTCCAGTGCGTAGCTCCACTCCGCCCCGCGACACTTCCCCGCTTTCTCCTATTACCCGCCCCGCTCCCCCCGCCACAAGTCTCTCTGTCCTCCAGTGCGTAGCTTCACTCCGCCCCGCCAGACATGCCCCATCCCCTCCCCCTTACCATCCTCCGGCCCCCTACCCCGTTTGCCCCGTCCTGCCCGTCGCCTCTCTGCCCAACAACGCAAGCTTCACTCCACCCCGCCACAAGTCTCTCTGCCCTCCAGTGCATAGCTTCACTCCACCCCGCCACACATCCCCGCTCTCTTCCAGACACCCGTCCCGCCCCTCCCCTCCCCATCCCGCAACAAGCCCCTCTGCCTTGCCACGGATAGCTTCACTCCGCTCCGCCAGACATGCCCACTCTCTCCCAGCACCTACCCCACCCCCTCCCCCTCACCTTCCTCCGCCCCCTACCCCGTTTGCCCCACCCCGATACTTGCCTCTCTGCCCAGCAACGCACAGCTTCACTCCACCCCGCCACAAGTCTCTCTGCCCTGCAATGCATAGCCTCTCTCCGCCCTGCCACACTTCTCCGCCCTCTCACAACACCTGCCCCACCCCTTTCCCACCTTCCCCACGCCTGCTCCCTACCCCGTTTGCCCCGCCCCGCCCCTCGCCTCTCTGCTCAGCAACGCACTGCTTCACTCCACCCCGCCACAAAACCCCGCTCTCTCCTATCACCTGTCCCGCTCCCACGTCCCGCGTGCCGGGCTGCAAGCGCTGGTCGCCTCTCCCCCTGCCGACAACTTACAGCCAGCATTCCCGCTCCAGCTCCTCCCTCCCGACTCGTCCTGCCCCGCATCCCACGGACCCGCACTTGCTGCCTGCGCACGAACCCCAGCCACTGTACCCGCTGCGACCTTCTCTCCACCGAATAACACTCCTCCCCTGCCTCACTATCCCCACCCCCTCCGCCCCTCGCCAAATGTAACTGCCGCTTCCGACTTCACCCACTTTTACTTTCCTGACCCTCACTCATTCTCCGTCTCTACCTGTTCCCAACGCTCTGTGGACTTCACCATTCACTTCACCCTCTCTTCACTTTCACCTGACTTCGACCCTTGTGCCTCCGACACCTTCACAATTCCCTCACCGCTTCTTTCACCATTTCCTTCGATATCTCTTCAGCTTTCGTATCTCGTACTCCCGCTCCACCCCTGCCTGTCCCGGTCGCTCCCGCCCCATCTGCCTGCGCCCGCCCGATGCCCGCATTCCACGGAGCGCGTCACTCGCAAGAGCGACAGTGCAGCGGTGCGGAACTAACAGACCGCGGGTTCGTCACCCCAACCCCATTTCACGTCCGTCAGCTGCACTGTGCTCCATCACCACGCGTCCAAATGCAAGGCCCCGGGCACACGAAACAATCATTTCCAGTGTCTTATATTGCTTGAAGGCTGGATTAATTTTTTTTCTAGGGCTTTTATCCAGTCAACAGCCGGTTACCCTTTACGTCCCGATGGGACGTATATTCGACCATACACTAGAGCAACATACGTGCAGGCTCCTCTGATCTGGGGTCAGCTGAACGCGAGGCCCTCCGCGACAACACATACAAAGTCAAGGGACAAACAACCATGCCCAAGGCGGGTCTCCAACCCGCGTCCCTTCGGACCGAAACGCCGAGTCTGTACTCGCTCTTTGCCACCTCGGCCATCTAGGTCGGCGGCTGGGTTAATCCTTATGTAAAACCTTTTTTAATGTGAATTTCTATAACCGAAAATACTTTCATCTAACAATTCATCTTTTCCAAAGTAAGATATTTGGTATGGGTATTATATGCTCACTATTACTATACTAATAGATAACATAAGTTTGTTGAAACATTTGAATTTTCATAAACTTTCACCACAGTTTCCAACCGAGTTTTATCCTTTTTAAGCTACGTGTGTTTATGATATTGTCAAGAAAAAATAGCGTTTAAATATTCTCTTGGATTACGTAATTCTTTTTATTAAATACTTTATGAAAGTGTTAACAAATCATAACCACTTCTTTTTTCGCTATATAGATTTAAGAAGTCGAGAGCTTTGCTTATGTAGATAGTTATGTCTGCATTTGAAAGTTCATCAATCGGAATTTGGTTGATTAGTGATTTCTGGCGCGTCAACGGCTAAGATAATTATTCCCGTTAGTGTAGTACACGCTTTTATCACGAAGGAGGCGGTATCTTCACATCGCTGAATGGCAGATCCGACGCTAACCTTTTTCACTCGTCGAGTTGCAGGGATTTCCCCAACCAAATAGCTCCCACCAGCGTGGCACCGCCCCAGCCGGAACAAGCTCTAAACTCACGACCGGTCTGCCGGCAAATATGGTAGTGTAGTACATGTATGTGTAAGTGTGTGTAAATAAGGAATGATGATAGGACATGGTTGAGGAAGAAATAATCGCACATGCTCCGCGGTCTCTTTGCTGCTCCGGCATTCGCCTGGCGGTGATCGGAGAAACTATCGATGGGAGGAGCCGATCGCTAGAATTTTCCAGGCAGCGGTTGAATTGGACCTAGCTGTTAAGTGTCAAAAATAGTACTACCGTCGTGAGAGGAAACTTAGGACTTCCCGGTCAGAGGCACTGCAGTGTCATCAATTGATGCCCTGAACCACGTAAGCCGATCATGAATCGGGAGGCGCGAGGTTCATGTTCCGACAGTATTGTTGGCGGAATCTTTCACCACATAAAAGCCCCGCCACTAAAAGGTACATCAGACGGCATCACATCTCGATTTTAGTGGCGCAGCGCGTGCTCTGGTCGGTCGTTTCCGAGGTTCTCCGAACATTTCCAGGCCGCCGGCCAATACTTGAAGAACTGGATCTTGGACCACGGACGGTCCTTTCCGTTCACTCTCCCATCATCAGGTCCGAGCGACGGTCCAGGTTCCTTATACCCCCAATCTCCATATGACTCGTGCTCGTACTGATCCCTCATACTTATGGCTCCTCCCTTAATGATGCACCATTCCTATATGATTTATTCCACAAATTGTACTTCATTCTTGTGTGTCTCATTCTCTAATAATCCACCGTATCCATATGTCTACTCCCATAATTTCTCTTAATTAGCCATAAGACTCATACTTAAATTGATCCTCATACATTTTTGTATTGCCTGCTGTATTTATTGCTTAGGATCTAGAAAGTCTTCGGAAGACATTCCGCTTTGCCGTAGCAATTACGTTTCAATTGATGTTTGTTTCAATTATTCAATGTTTCAATTTTCAATTACGTTTCACACATTCGACACCGCACTAATTGAGGTAATCAACAACAATGTTGTTCGAAGAATATTTTAGTTCCGTGTGTCTGCGTATTACTTGTATTAGCGAATGTTGATGGTAGAAATCACAGATCTTAAACTTTTTCCTTTCTGTAACAGTTAATTTAGACCACTATTAGGAGGTTCTATTCGAAGTGAAATTTCGATTGTTTTCTTGTATATTCAGATAAGATGAGAAAACAATAAGGAATTTTATTCGTTGACAATACGCGTTAAAACTATCATTTTAACTCATCCAAAAAAGCTTCGTCCTTTTCAATTGCAGTATTTTTCGATTTCATTCCATTGTAATTACATAACAATAACATTTTATTTAAAAATGTCAATTTTTCAGGAAAATACTCGGAAGCACGGGACATTTATTGCAGTCCAGATCAAACGATTTATAAACTCTTTACAATCACAGTAATGCAATTGAACATAAAATACTTTATAGGAACTGTCGGGTACATTTTTTTGTGTGTAATAACAAAATTACGAAAAAAAAGTGAGTGGGAGAGTTAGAATTGTTGAGTAAGGACATTATTTGTTGCTTTACTGTCTTAGAACATTATATTTTAACAAGCCATTCGAAAAGAATGAAACGACATCTCATGCTTGATTTCCGTGTGCGAAACAGCTACTTTTCAACCTAAATAATAGTATGCGAAACACTACGTAAGTACCAGAAATGTCGCGGAATGTGTGCGAAACATCTTTCGCTTACGGCCTGTTAACGAATTGTGTTCGCATTGCGTGGGTGAGGTGATTCGCGCACTTGTTACAGAACTTAATACTTTGTCATCAAAATATGAATTGGATGTTAAATGATTTCTCACTATGAACACAAGTAAAAATGATTCTTCATTGATAATTCTCCTGATACGCCTTTAGTTAATATTTCATAATTACAATTTTTAGTGTCCAGCAAGCATGTGATTCCATTCTGAAATGCCTGCGAAGTAGTTTTTATTTACACAGCCACCCTGGATTATTTGCAGTCTTAAAACAGTTTGTGATTGCGCGGGAACAACTCAATGGCGTTCACGTTTCAATGTACGACCAAAACCAGTTTCTCGAAATGCGCCCAGAAACTTAATGCAATCCCATTCGCTCGATGATCTCGTGATATTTTTTGGCCTTGGGCGGACGGACACAAAGTATCGGTTGCATCCAACCGCACCTTTTGATCATTCTTTCGTGAAAAAGTCAAACCGCGCCAATACAACATACGCTAGTGTCTTAGCGATCGCGAGAAAATTGTCTATTGCTCTTTTAAAAATTTAGTACTTTTGTCCCTCATCCTTTCAACCTTCGCCCTTTGACATTCGCTCTATTAATCATTACCATTTTGATCAACGTCCTTTTTGCCCGTCGTTCTTTTACTCTTCGTCCCTTTGCAATCCCCTCATGTATACAGTCCTTTTGCCAATCATACTTTTGACCACCACCATCGCCTTTAGACCAACTCCCTTTTGCGCTTCGTTCTTTTATCCATTGCCCATTGCTCATTGCCCTTCTCCATCTTACTTTTGCCAATCGTCATCTTCCCTTTTGCTTATCGCCCTTCCCATTTCGCATATCGCCCTTTCTCACGCGGAACATTGATTGATTTTTTTTTTCGTGTTTCCGGGCGCGTCAACTGTTCTGGTCATTAGTCCCGTTAGTGTAGGGCAAGTTTTTTCTCGTAAGATGGCGGTGATCTTTCCCCGCTGGATGGCGAGATCCGGCGCCGACCTACCGTCGGCTAGCGAAGTTTCCCTCCAACCAGGACTCTCCCACCAGCGGGGACAAGCTCTAAGCTCCTGACCGGTCTCCCGGAATATGTGGTAGTGTAGCGCATGTTAGTGGAAGTGTGTGTGTGTGTAAGGGGAGAGGATAGGACAAGGAATGTGAAGGACAGATCGCGCGCGGTCCGTTTGGTAGGGTACTGCTCCAGCATTCGCCTGGCGCTGATCGGAGAAACCACGGAAAACTACCGATCAGAGCAGCCGGCCGCTAGAATTCTCATCGAGCCAGCGACTGAATTCGACTTATCTGAAAAGCTAGTGTCGAAAATCCTGCCGCCGTCAGGACTCGAACCTAGGATCTCCCGGTCAGAGGCACTGCAGTGGCATCAGTTGATGCACTGAGCCACCACTCCCGGTCACGCGGTACATCTCCCAGGTGTAGCGGTGTAGCGCTCCGCAATAGCATGGAAAATGTAGAAGAAATTTAAAAAAAATTGAAATTACCGAGAAAAAGATAGGTAGTTTTATTCACCTTGCACCATTGCATCTGAGAGATTGCAAATTGTCAAACCATTCAAATTAATTCCCAAATATTGTGTAATTGATGCATATTTAAATTTTCAAAATATTTTTTTAAAATTTCTGTTAATTTTCAGGAAAAACATGGCTCGCTAGGCCCATCCTGGTATCCACTTCCCCCCTCAAGACAGCTACCACATTGTAGCTCCCATCACTACCTCTCGACAGCGTCACTTGTCTCGCGCCAGCTTTTCTTTCACCTGCCCTCTTTTCCAATCCACCTGAACTTCTTGTTTTCCGTCTTGCACACGTCTCTTCCCCTTATATTAAGAAGTTTACCAGTTTACTTTTTAAATATGGTAACATGTTTGCTCTGTTTACTGTCTGTTGTGTTTTTAAACCACCCGCTCTTCCTCCTAATTCATTCGCACCTGCCTTCCCGCTGAGTAGGTAAATTGTGGAAGGTAATACGAGAGGTATTCACCTACAAATTCACCTACAAATTCAAGATAGGCGTAGAGAGAAAATACCTATGAAGCTCAGAATCGGAATTTTTTGTGAAGACTAACTAAAGACCTAATTTTGTAAAATGTTGCTCAGCTGGGAACAGGGGATAGAATTCACTTGAATATTATACACATTTATTTTTAATTTTCAGATATATTTTTCCCAGATGATTGAAGCACGGCTAATGAAATAAATTCAAGGTTCATTTAGACGTCTATTTTTTCTACCTTCAAGTAATAAAAAAAAATTAATTGTGATTGAGTTGTAGTAAGATATATTTTGTTCTGGTAATTAGGTAATAGACGTTATCATATGTATACGAGGGTTAGGGAAGAAGCCATAGCAACTATTTTTTTTCTTACAGAAGTGTTATCGGATAACATAATCTTATTGCCGCGTGAAAGAAATGCAGTACTAGTGTGTGTTCATAACATTGATTTTTGAGTGTTTTTATTACCACAGAGAGCATTGTGAAAGTAATTGTCTGACCACCGTCGTGCGAGATGAAACCCCATAACCCTTTCAAGCAACGCACCTACAAGAAAGCCGTTCTCTGTGGGAGAAATGCTTTAGAACGTCACAGGAAATTGGTGAAAGCAGTTGGGAATAATGACCTTCCATGTCAGAGAGTTGCGTGACGGGCTAGGGTGTTTCTGCGATGACGCGTAGAAACCAATGATCAGCGACGCACGAGACGACCTGCGAGTGTTCGTAAGAAGTATATGGGGCAAAAAATGATAATATTTTCTATAACTCACGAACGTTTCAGCCATGTCCTCGGAAATGACGTATCGAAGTGTCAGCAGATTGATCGATTCATTGATTTTTTCGTGTTTCCGGGCGCGTCAACTGCTTTGGTCATTAGACCCGTAAGTGTAGTGTATGTTTGTTCTCGAGAGATGGCGGTGATCTTCCCCTGCTGGATGACGAGATCCGGCGCCGACCTACCGTCGGCTAGCTGGGTTTTCCCCGAACCAGGACTCTCCCACCAGCGGGGCACCGCCCCAGCCGAGACAAGCTCTAAGCTCCCGACAGGTCTCCAGGAATATGTGCTAGTGTAGTGCATGTTAGTGTAGTGTAAGTGTGTAAAGAGTGAGAAAAGGACAACGAAGAGGAAGAAAAGATCGCGAGCGGTCCGTTTGTTAGGGTACTGCTCCGGCATTCGACTAGTGTTGATCGGAGAAACCACGGAAAACTACCGACCAGGGCACCCGGCCGCTAGAATTCTCCTCCAGACAGCGACTGAATTCGACCTAGCTGAAAAGCTAATGTCGAAAATCCTGCCGCCGTGGGGAGTGGGAACCTAGGACCTCCCGGTCAGAGGCACTGCAGTAACATCAGTTGATGCTCTGAGCTACCGCTCCTAGTACGTCCGCAGAGGTGTAGTGAGGTGTATAAACGTACAACTAACACAGTGAAAGTCGGAAGTACACCATTTCTCTCACCAGCGCAGAATAAGAAACTTACCACCACGTAGTCAGATCCATGTCCATCTCCTAATATACGACATTCCACTTCATGTAAATAGTGTATCTACTCCTGCGAACTCTTGTTAGCTAATGTCAATTTCATCCGGATAAAATACGCCATGAGTTTGGAAGCCGTTTCTACTTTGTATCCACACATTTTTAATGCGAACATTAACTGGCTATTTCAGTAAGTAACCAGTTTCGCACTTCATCTGCAACATTATGTCAATTATATGCTTACACGACACAATGTGTTTGGACTGGGTAAAGAGAAACTTTTTAACTCGCGTTTCAATTACCTGGTCATTAGCGATCTCAAATACAATTAACAATTTGATTTACATAGTTTTTTACCATTTATATTAATTTGTCGATATTAATATCCATTAACAGAAGGAGGTCTTTAGTACATTCCGATGGGTAGAATATAATGTTTCAAAATTTCTCAGGTAATAGAGTTTCCCACAATTAGGAGTACAGCGACACAGATTTCAGCCGGGGAGGTTAAGAAAAGTCGAGAGACTCATCCACCACTCCCTCTGTCGCATTCTGCCCTTTGACCACATTTGCTCACCTTCCACGCGAAGCGGTTCAGTCGTACGACGAGCACACGTCACCCCCTCCCTCTCCCACCCTCCCGCACCGCGCACGAGCTTCCCCGATCGCCGCGGGCGGCGCCACGGTCGCCGAGGTCGCCGGTTCAACGCGCTTGCCCCTCCCCCTCCCCGCCGGCGCCGCCGCCATCGCCACCGCGTCGCCCGCCGCCCCCGCGCGTTTTTGTCAAAGCGCTCGCGCGCACTGCAGCGCGGCACAGGAGACAGCGCACACCCACAAACGCCCCGCTAATTAACTCGATCATTATAACAGCGTTTATTAAAAATATTTCATTCGGCGTGCTTCAAACGTCGGGGGAAAAACGTATCAGAGAAGGGAATTAAAAACGAACATAGCCATTATATTTAACATGCATATCCCCCCCCCCTCACCACCATATTTTTCATCGTTGGAAAACTCTCCTATATAATTAGGTTATTATAACTTTCAAAAACATTTCGCTTAAACTTTTGTTTACGGGGAAAATTTTTCGAATGCGCCGTGTAATATCGAGCCCGAAATAAGATAAACGAGGAGCCCGTTGCAGCCGCCCGCGCGTTGGGGGTGGCCTGCGGGGGCGGGGGCCGGGCGGGGGCGGGGCGGGCACGCAGCTCGGGGGCAGCGTTATGCTTCCGAAAGCTGACGGCGCGGCGGCGGCGCGCGCGCGCTCTGCCGGGAGATTCTGCACACACGGAGGACGCGCGCGCGACCTCCGGCGGGTCGGATTGTCTTGCAAGCGTTGCCGTCTCGTCCCCGCTTTACAGGTGCCTCTATATTAAGATAGCCGTTATTTTGTCGAGGTTGGGGTTTTTTTGATCTCCTCTCATTACATTTAAAACATGTAAAAGAAGAACAGTACACATTTTCAGGCCTATTAGGCAATGTGAGCCGTTGAAGTTTTGTAGAATATTTTTTATAGACACATTGACAGTATAGGTAATCGTGTTTACGTCTAAGAACTCCCTCTTTGACTACAATCGGCTACGAAAGGAGACTACGATTTTGAGACCTGCTCAATTCGCTCTTAGTCGTACGTCGTATGCCAACATCGTACCTCGTATATTATCGTAGTTCGATTATCTATTCATGAACTAATTTTTCTAAAATATATTAGTTATTTTATTAAAAATTAGAAAACGTAATAAAATTGATATGAAATATCTAAAAATTGTTTTAGAGCTCCAAGTGATAAATCCTTGAACTATATCACTCACATTCCTAATGACACGTCAGCAAATAGGCATACCTCAGACGCGGTAAATTATATGGATAGTTGAAATAAGATTTTTGTTCCGTTAGAGGAAAAGGTAATAACGTCGACTTCGGTTATAATGAACTTCCGGAGACTTAAAAGTTTTGGTTCACTATATCAGAGATTCACTATATCCGATGATGTCAAAATTAAATAGAATCTATCCCAAATGATTAATTTTATCAATATAGAGATGAAGCAAAATACTTTAACATCACCAACTGAAAATTTCAATATCTTTATTTGACCTTAAAACATAAATTATTTTCAATTGTTTGCTTCGTACATTTTTCATTAATAATTTCTCTAGATCCTTCTCCAGAGTTCGCACTCCCTCCTCACTTGATTCTGCATCGTCCACTGTCTTTAAATATCGTAATGCAGTCTTGATACTCTTCAATGCACTGTTGGAACACCGTCCCACTTTCCGAAGGCCCTTTCACTCACCTAATAACATTCCGGTAGCGGCATGTCGCAAGCAGCTAATGAAACTGATCACTGAAGAAAAAATTCCGCGCTCTCCGCTACCTCCAACTCAAAGAAGACTTCTTGGATTATGACCTTTGGTCAACGATATTTTTTCAAAATTGCCTACTATTGGAATGTGCGGCAATGAGGTGATATATTTTTTCCGAAAGGGAATTAATTTCCCGGACGTATTTCTTACGTTGACTATAGCAGAGGTTCAGTTTTCACTATAACCGAATTTTCTTACGCTAATTTGAAATATAAGTGAAACGAGACCAGTGACTTTGGTTCACTATAACCGAAAGTTCACTACATCAGAGTTCACTATATCCGGAGTCGGCTGTGTATGTTAATAATGTTATCCGAGCACATTGTTTATATAATGTTAAAACATTTTTTAAATTCCTAATATTTGTAATAAGTATAAATTACCAAGCAAGTTGCATTCAATTAAAATTTTAAAATTGAAAAAATCAAAGAAAACATTCAAAATGAACTACTTTTATATATTTTCTGGTCTTTAAAGTGCACTTTTTTCTAGTTACTTATTCTTTGTGTTGTTGTGCACCAGTAGGTTAGTTTCTGAGGTAGTGTCCCCTCTGGGTCACCTTGTGATTATTGATGCCTTTTTATACATAATAATTAAGAGATCAATTAATAATTTATTATTGTTGACAGTAGTATTTCTTTAATTCACTCAGTTGGAGGTAATCATACTTCGAGCCCGTTTAAGGGATGATTCTTCATTTCGTTTGCTTTTCCACCTGCTATTCCAACATTCTGGCACGTATTCAAAATAATGAATTTCTTCGTCAATGTAATTCAATAGTGATTTTCCATTTATGTATTATTATGTAATTTATATATTACTATGTCATTTGTATATTATTATTATTATTATTATTATTATTATTATTATTATTATTATTATTATTACCGTTTTTATATTTTACATTGACAAGAAACAAAATCGGAGTGGCAACCAGCTTCCTAAGGAGCAGGTGCAATGATTGTGGGTCCATATTCAATCCTTAGAGCAAAATATGGGTTGTTCCCATTGATGCGATGTCTTGCATCTCTTGCCTAATGCCTGGCACCTCATATTCCATTCTTTTCAACTACCTAGAGGCGTAGGCACTTTCTTACAAATATTGTACATATCTCAGAGGCGATAACTGATTACTATCAGTATCATCTGCTGTTTTACATCGAACATTCGGCTTATCTCGATTTCAATCCTGTTTTGTTTAAGTCTTTCTTTACCTCCTTTTTATCCGACGATCTAATCGCATGGGTCAGCATCATTTTCAAGTCTACAAAATTGTTTCGCCCTCCAAATTCAAAATGAAAAAATCCATTTTTTCTCTATTGTACGATCTGTATGGGTATGTTGCTCGAATGGAATTGTGCAGAGCCCAAAAGAAGTAACAGTTTTGGCGTGCGTTTGCAGAACTTGCGTGTGTTTGATACTTCGGTGGGGGCACATATCTGAACTTCAAACATTTGGAGCAACGTCGTTTGTCCGTTTTGAGCTCATTTGCAAACAAAATTTGTGATTTCAAGAAACTTCATGAAAAAACATTTGCAGTACTTGTAGTAATAGAATCAAAACTGTTTATCAAAATAGGAGACGTTAATCAAAATGTTTTAAATGTCCAATCAAATTCATTTAGCGCTATCCTTACCAACAATTATGCCGTTTTGGAGAAAATGGCGTTTGGGCGTTTCCGAAAAATTTTCAGCTTATTTTCACAGAAAACTTTTGAGTATTCGAGCTACCTCATTAGAAATACTATGAATCCCTTGTAGTACTCTCTTACGCAATAGAGTAAAAAAACATCGCCCATATTGTGCATATTAAGGAGCGTGAGAAGTATTGTATGAGAATAAAATCTGATCCTAAATGTGCATTTCACTTGGAAAATGTAGGGACTTTTTAAGAAAATGACGTTGGAGTGTTTATGAAAATGCACATTTTAAGCTCATTTTCACATAAAGTTTGTGTTTTCGAAAAACCTCATCAGAAATTATTTAAAGCAATTGTGTTAAAAAATGTAATAATGCATTAGAAATGCCTGTGGTAAGAGTATTAACAACTTGATAATTATTAAAATAAATTATATTAATGTAAGTTTTGAAAAAACAAAAGAATACATGTCATTAATACGAGAGTTGGGGCAGAAGTCATGACAACTATTTTTTACTAAAAGAAGAGTTATTGGATCACACAATTTCATTTGTCGCGTGAAAGAAATGACGTACTGCTGTAAATATGTGTTTACAACAACAGCTATAGCACAGTAACTGTCTCCATTAGCAGAGTGCAATGTGAAATCCATTGTCTGACTGCCCCCGAGCGAGATGAACCTAACTCCATTAGAGCAGCACTCATAAACCAAGGTTGTCGTTATCTACGGTAGAAATATCCGAGAATGTCTCAGGGAATTGGTGGAAGGTCTTGGGAATAATGCTCTTCCAAACCGGACGGTCGCGAGATGGGCGGGAGAGTTTCTGCGAGGAAGCATAGCAACCAATGATCAATAGGGCCCGGATTTTAATGACAAGTCATATATTTTTTCTGAACCTTCGGGAGAATTCTAAAACAATTTATGCACGAATCCAGGTATTGTCGATTAGAAAAACCTATTTTTATTGTGCATATACAATCATGTTTACACAGTTTTTAGTAAAAGGTCATATTTGGGCCAAATTCTGCCATAAATGTCATATTTATATTGCCATAAATGTTATATTTTTTTGTATTTGTCATATTTTTAAGGACAGTTTTTAGTAAAAGGTCATATTTTGGGCAAATTTTGCCCAAAATGCATACATATGTCATATTTTTAAGGACACAAGAATAAAAGGCTTGAAAATGTGTCTTGCATAACAATGTATCAGGTAATATAGTCACAAATAAACTCAAAAATTATGCTACAAAGGATTATTTAAAAGAGAAGGATTATTTTAAACAAGAAGTATGCAGTAGTAAAGCAAGTCGTTTAGTTTGATGGGTTTTATTGTACTGTACTTGATTTGTTTTACAGATACAAGCAATTTAAAAAAAATACTAGTTAGTTCCAAAGACTGCAAGTCGTATGTACCGTACTCACAACCTGAGTGCATTTTGTTTTTGTTATAACTAAAGAATTAACAGGAATTTTAAAAAATAAACTTGTATAACGTCATATTTTATTTTTTAAGGTCATATTTATATAGGTTTTAGGTCATAAATGCTTGCATATTTCTCTGATTTTTAGGTCATTAAAATTCGGGCCTTAGTGATCAATAACGCGCGTGACGACCTATGAGTGTGTGAACTTATGTGGCACGTACGGTAAACGAGCATCTGTCTGATCGGGCTATCTGAATGGACATGTAATGCTTTTGCAATGTTATGAACTCGTGTATGCTAAAATACTTTGGAACATGAAACCAGTACTTTCATTTCAAATACCTTAATAAATATGAAAAACACAATTTTAGGGTGTAGTTAAATGTCCGTGCACTTAATTCATGCTTTGTTCTTTCATGTGTTTATTTCACATTTTATACTCGTGCTTGTATTCTAAAAAAATGCCATCACTTATACCCCAACTCTCGTAACAAATTATTAAGTGTTTTCAGCAATAACCGTACAAAAAATCACAGAAAAAAAATTGGAGCCGTTTCCAAGAAAAAATGCGTTTGGGTGCTTCTTAAAATGCGTAATTTTGAGCCCATCTTCATAAAAAACGTTTAAGTCTTCGAGAAACTATGAGACTTCATTTAAAACACTTGTACCTACAAATGCAATGTATACAAATCGCCATCAGTGTAAATATCAAGGACGTAAGAGATACTTTACAAAAATTATATTGGTGTAATCTTTGAAAAATCAACAGAATAGAGCAAAATTGTGTTTCTGTCATCTATACAGTGGTAAGACATCCTCAAAATTATGCGAAAACTACTAAAATTTTTAAAAAATGCACCTGACATTAATGAAACAACTAATTTTGGAGAACAAATTTTATTTGAAGAAAAAATGCTATCTTCAATATTACAGGATGACTCCAAAAATACAAACGTTTGTGATTTTGAGAAATTTACAATTACCAGTAAAAATCAGAACTATGCTACCTGTTTAAGTGTATTTCATTCTAGTCTTATAAGAAATTAAAAGAAAAAATTTGGAGCTATCCATGAGAAAACTTTGAAAATACCCCTGGGGCACCGTATGAAGCACATTTAATATTTAAAGAAAGCTTTTCAAAATCGCAGAGTTTATAGACGGGCCAGATTAACCGGGAGTGTTTATTTTTGAAAAAAATCTATGATTATTTAGGCTCTAGTATTGTTCATGGACGGTTGGACGGACGGACCACAGACCTAGAGTCTATGTCTGTGGGGCGGAAAGAGACGGCCGGGCGTAAAGGTAAGCTTCTACGACTCGAGTCCTTGCTTTGCCTCTCAGCCAACGACGCGGCGTCATCCGGACAGCCAAGAAGACAGAGACGGCCGAACGTTTTAAGAAAACACTTTTTCGGGGGTCATGGGATCCCAAAACGGTTTTTATGATTAAAATCTCGAAAAAGATGTTCCATAGCTTTACATAAATTTATCTATTACGTATATTACTACATTACATACGTCCCTCCAATGTACCCTCTCTATAATATTATTATTATATATTAATATAATAATTAATATTATTGTATATTATAATATTACGTTTTTTGTAAAGACGTATGTCAGACGATCGCTGAACATGGCGTTTATAAACAGTCATTTATCGTAGCATTTAAAGACATTCATTAATCTCTGAACTAAAAAACTCTTTATGAAGCGTTCACTGCTTTCGTTAGATGAATTGCCACTCGCAAAACAAAACGACCGAACCGAGGGAGATGACTCAGGGCATCAACTGATGTCACAGCAGTCCCTCTGACCGGGAGGTCCTAGGTTCGTGTCCCGTCGGCGACACTAGCTTGTCAGCTAGGTCGAATTCAGTCGCTGTCTGGAGGGAGATTTCTAGCGGCCGGCTGCTCTAAACGGTAGTTTTACGTAGTTTCTTCGATCAACACCAGGCGAATGCCGGAGCAGTACCCTAACAAACGGGTCACGGACCGCGCGCGATCTTTCTTACCTCTTCCTTGTCCTATCCTCTCCCCTTACACACACATACTGTCACTAAAATGCACTACAATATCACACATGTCGGGAGACCGGTCGGGTGCATAGAGCTTGTCCCGGCTTGGGCGGTGTCCTACTGATGGGAAATACCTAGTCGGGGAAAACCATGCTAGCCGACGGTAGGTCGGCGCCGGATCTCACCATCCAGTGGGGGAAGATCACCGCCACCTCCCGAGAAAAAAAACATGCACTGCACTTACGTGACTAATGACCTCAGTAGTTGACGAGCCCGAAATCACTAACAATCAATTAATCAAAACTACCGAGACAAAAAACTATAGTAGGTGTGGAAAACGACGTAATACAAAATGGTGGAAGGTAAGCATTCATTCTATCAATTTTAAAACGTTAAAATTTAAGTTTTACCAAATTCGGGCGAATCAAAGTAAATGATATAACATCTAGGGCCCAATACATTTTATTTAAAGCTCAAATCATGAAATTTGGTTGAATAGAATTCCCAACTTTCTTTCTGAAAAAAACCCTTAGTGTTTTAAATATGTAGATTATTATTATTATTATTATTATTATTATTATTATTATTATTATTATTATTATTATTATTATTATTATTGCTAGTTGTGTTGTGAATATCATTACTAATATTATACGACTACTAATATTAGTCTTGCTATTATTGCTGTTTTAAGAGAGGATTGGTGGGGTCTTCCCTTTTGCAGGTGGTACGTGCAATTGTTCAAGATGGCTCCCTGGGAAGGCCGGTTGCTCGGGAGCGAGCAGCGAGTCCTGAGTGTCGGCGGCGAGACGTCTGGTGGGCGTGTCACTTGTGCAAAGAGACCGTCATGAAAAGGATGGGTTCTCTCCCGGCGGATTTTTTGTTGCGTGTTTTTTGCGGTTTCCACGTACGTACATTTCCAAACGGCTTGTGTATACGTGCGCGGTAGCCTCGGGCCGTTTTCTCTACTACATTATTCTGTTTCAGGGTAAAGAAAAGTTACTCAAACATACCGAAATTGTCGTCACATTCGTGGCGTGTGTTGTTGCGGAGAGTTAAAAAGGCGTAACATTTTACTGAGAATTAGATAGGTGAATTTGCGTTGTGGAATGCCATACGAGCAACTCGGAACGCGCATGCGTAGAAAGGGAGATCGATTTTTTTGGATAGATTTTATTGTTGGGAGTTTTACGGGCTTTGTATCCACCGCAACAGAATTGGGAGACTGCCTATAGGTTTCGCAGAGCTTGTGTTCTCATAGTGGAAATGGCCTCCGGTTGTGGACCGGTCGCAGCCCTTTGTCTCACATTCACCTGTTATCCGTTGTTCGCTGATTTGCTGCTATGAGGGTGCAACTGTCAGTCATCACATGCTGCGCCTCGTCCGTTAACATTGGAGACTGCCCTCACCCCCACTTGCCACCTACGCTGATACATTTAGGATCTCTGTGGAGAAAGTTGATACTAAACCGGAAAGTTAACTATGCCGGATTTGGTGTTATTTACGGATTGTCCTTTAGTATTAATGCAAAATAGTGGTGATACATTTTCTGAGTTATGTTCGAAAAGGCCATAAGCCTATTACTTCAGATATTTATTGAAATATTAAAGGGAAAATTATGTAACTTGTTCATCAAACTCCGTATTACCATGTCTGTTATTCCCATGGTGTATAATATTTTCTATATAATCATTGAGCTTGTTTATTTTTTTATGATATGACATCAGTTCTTATACAAAGAAAATAGTTATTTAGAAATTGAAAATATTTTAAAATCACAATATTTTAAAGGATTCCGGTCCGAAACGGCTGCCATTCCTTTTTGAAATAGGGTACCCCGGGGCAAGTGGAATGTATGTAATTAAAATATTAAGTTTAGATACCATGAATACCTCTAATGCAAAACATTAGTGGATGTTACAAGTGACAGCTTCGACCTTACTCATCAAATATGTATAAATACTTTATGCTATCACTTAAATTAAATTGTCTGAAAAAGAAAAATGTAATGTTTTACACTTACACTAATTTATATGGTTAGTAGAACTAATGGTCTACAATATATTCTCATTCACTGTGTGTACTGTGTGTACTTAATCACATGTGTGTACTGTGTACTTAATCACTGTGTGTACTGTGTTCACTTAATCACATTCCAAACGAGGACATGTGGGAATAAAACAGCAATCTAAATTCACACAAATACATTTTTATTCGCAATTTAAGAATTATTATACACACATTTAAGCAATTATTGAACTCACCCAATGTGATGCAATGAAAAACAAGAAAGTGCTGTCTGGTATGTCCTCTAGTGGTAACAGCTTTGATAAGACAAACAATTTGACTCTTCACTATACCTGAAATTGGTGGAATATGAAGAAATATTTTCCCTGGTCTTTTGTTTCTTTTGCGAAGATGGCTCACCTCCACTTCAATATCTAAGTAAATGAAAATGAATTTCAGGCGTTGTTTCGTCGTATGTATTTACTTTGGCATAAAGATTTTTCGGTCGCATTGCGACCATCTTCAGTGCTATATTCAGTGAAGATGGTTGCAATGCGGTCGAAATAGCTTTATGCCAAAATAAATACATACGACGAAACAACGCCTCAAATTCATTCAGATGATGCAAATGTCGTTAACGCCGCACCATTTCCTACTATCAATATCTAAGCACAGAAGGACTTGCCCGATGTAATGAAAGTAATTGGCGCTTCGTTCAGCTCTTCGTAGTGGATATTTTATTAGAATAAGTCTCCTCGTTTTACACTCCGAAGCAATTACACATGGTGATGGGGTTGTCCCCCAAATATCACCAGTATTTTATTTTTTATCTCAATGTTGCTTTGCTCGTAACTGATGCAGATATCAAGTTTTCTTTTGGTGGAACCAAAGTACATCAGAAGAACATTAAACTAGATCCACAATAACACAAAGCCATTACTAAACGCTACGTAGAACAAAACCATCGTTCTAATAGGGATAGCGGTATTTACTAGACCAGAAAGCCAACTAATTTAAAAGGTACTCTGGGCGATGACCCACATCCAAAACACCAAAAACTCTTTGAACATGTAAACACTGAAAAAAAACGATGTCGTATAAAAAGCTACTTCATGGTAGGGTTGCTTCTTTATTTACCATTCCACCATAGTAACTATTCTTTTAATTACTTTATCTCTTCTTGGGGTATTATATATGTTGAAAAAATTAGCTTCACAATCATTGAAAATTTATTCTCCATGAATCTCATTCAAAATCTTTAACTGACTTTTGAACTCCTTCACATATATTTCTTTCCGATTCTGACATAACTTCCCGACTCTCTTGGAAGTTAACATATTTCACAGTGCAGTTCTTCACAATTGGGTCTACTAAGAACTTTTAATCGACGCTTGTAAGTGAATCGGATCCTGTCATGGGAAACGATATCCTGCTACTGTATGGTAGTGGAGGAGTCCTAGAGTTAGTGGAATCACTAATACTAGATAAACCGGTAATGTTAAATTATACTTTATTATTTTTATAAATAATTTAAAAAATATCCCTCCAGCTATTGTCTCCAATCCTTTTATAAGAGCGTTGCAATAACCATCAACAAATTATACTCCATCCACGCTTATTGGCACACATTTCTTAATGAACTAGGACATTAGTACCCAAAACTGATATTCTATTGTAAGTCACCTCATGAAGGTTGCAATTCAAGAACTGAAACGTTGTGCAACTTAAGATTATTTATTTTTAATCCCTTCTGCCTAGTACAATGAATAATTTGTGCTTTAGTTCATTCATCAACTCAATCGTAATAAAATAACGTGTATTAGCACCCAATTTATGTGGTCGTCATAAATGTTCATATGATATGATAGTTTGTTTACTATCTCTAAAACTGGTAACAATGTTTTTAATCGGCTAATTATTGTTGAGCGTTGCTAATTATAAAGGTAATGCTCTTCTCATTATCATTAGTCGAATTAAATATCTTTCAGGGAAAATTAATAGATTCCTGGCAGGTTTGAATGCTACCTTTTAGTGATAATCTTTTATTGTTCTCCCCTTCCCCCTCCATCGGAAAGTTCCTTACATAACACGTTGCGAAGCGTAAAACTACCACTCAGCACACACACTGGTGACATCTTTGTGAAAGCACAAGCTCAACTTTTTCGTACTAGGTGCTGACCCCATCCAAACTAAAGCGGGCCGTTGCCGACTCAATAATGAGCAACGATGAGCGAGGGGATGGGGGAGAGGAGGGAGACACAACGTGTTCCAAGTGAGCATATAAGAACCTGTTAATCGAACCATAGTTACCTTGCTAATAATGATGTGTAAATATTATTCCGTATGCAAGCTAAATATACCTGAAACTGCTACCGATGAATCAGGGGCGGATCCAAAGACGTATTTTGGGAGGGGAAATTCAAAACACTTTCGTCCAATATGCCACATTAAAGGTTTTATAAAATATTGCATGCATCACTCAGTTCATGTTACGATACGATTTTATTGTGTTAATGATAATTCGAAAATATTTTTGCTTGAAAGTCTCGAGACAAGATAAAATGAAAAGTTACTGAAACATTTTAGAGGGGAAATTCCCCTCATTTCCCTCTCCATGGATCCGCGCCTGGATGAATACTTAGGCGTGCACAGGAAAATCCAACTTTCATGAGCCATTTAACTTTTGGTAAATCTTTTATTAGTAAGGCTAAAGTGTGTCTTTATTACGAACATCACTTCTTTTCGTTTCGTCTATACATCGTGTGAATGGTTTTCATGGATGGGTGAATGGATGAGTGAAGTCATCTGAATAGTGATAGAGGAATGGGGTAATGATATGTAAGGGAAACCAGACAACCCGGAGATTGATTGATTGATTGTTTTTTTCGTGTTTCCGGGCGCGTAACTATGGTGGTCAATAGTCCCGTTAGTGTAGTGTATGTTTTTTCGGGAGATGGCGGTGATCTTTCCCCGCTGGATGGTGAGATCCGGCGCCGACCTACCGTCGGCTAGTGGGGTTTCCCCTAACCAGGACTCTCTCACCAGAGGGGCACCGCCCCAGCCGGGACAAGCTCGAAGCTCCCGACCGGTCTCCCGGAATATGTGATAGTGTGGTGCATGTTAGTGTAAGTGTGTGTGTAAGGGGAGAAGATAGGACAAGGAATAGGAAGGACAGATCGCGCGCGGTCCGTGACCCGTTTGGTAAGGTACTGCTCCAGCATTCGGCTTTTGTTGATCGGAGAAACCACGGAAAACTACCGATCAGAGCAGCTGACCGCTAGAATTCTCCTCCAGACAGCGACTGAACAACCCGGAGAAAACCCGCTGCAAACTGCCTTTGCGCACCACCACACCCACGCGGACGGACCAGGACTTGAACAGCGTCCCAGCAGCGGAAGCCAAGCGGTCAGCCCACTACCGCACGTGTCACTTACCTCTGGCCGGCGCCGCCGCGGGGCGCCAGCGTCGGCGAAGCACCCTGCGGGGGCGGTAACGAGAGCCCGGCCGGGGGCGTCGGGCGCGCGCACGCGAGCGCCTCCGCGGTCGCCGCGGCCGGAAATTGAATTAATAAAGCGGCGGAGGCGGCGTACCCCAAGGGCGCCGGGGGCGGCCTTAAATCAGGCCGCGGCGGGGCGCTGCGCTGCGACGCGCCGCGCAGTGGACGCGAGCGCCTGGGCGCCGCGGGGGAGTGGAGGGGGTGGGGGTGGGGGTGGCGATGGTAATCGACGGGTGGTGACGAGTAATGAACCGCCCCAGGGGCGCTGCGTGCGGCTCCGAAGAACGTGGACGGAACCAGTGGACGCTCCGTTGGGCTGGATCACGGAGATTTCCCGAGCCCTATAAATGTGTTGGTAAAATACGTAATGTGAGATATGTTGAAAAACTGTTGCGTATCGACAGTTTTCGAAAGCCTTTCACAGAAAATGAATCTGATGTGCATTATTTTTGTTAGTATCAGAAAAATCATCATCATCATCTCCCTTTACGGATTAGGCATATTGCCTGTTCCAGCCTCTTTCCATCTCATTCTTGGCCTTCCAATGTTTCTCTCTCCACTCGTCTTGTAATTCAGGGCTTGCACTGGAAGCGGCATATTGCGGCATATTTCCTTACTTGCGGCATATTTCCAATGTCAATATCCATTGCTGTCTGTACTTCTTAATATTTTCATGTAGTTTCTTCCGCCCTAGTGCTTCTCTTATTTTTCACTTTTTATTTGATATCTTAATGTACAGCCCTTTACTCCTCTCAAAAATCGCATTTCTGCTGATTCAATCCTCATAAATCCTAATATTAATAATAATAATAATAATAATAATAATAATAATAATAATAATAATAATAATAATAATAATAATTTGTAATTATTTGTTACTGTTTGTTATTATTATTTTTTATAATTATTTGTTATTATTATTATTATTGTTATTATTTTGTCATCAATTCTACGATTCTTCTTTGAAGTATGTCGACCCCTCAGTAGTTATGAAAGAGAAAGATTACAATGGAATATATAGTATAACGATAACGACGGCAATAAAATATATAATGTGTTTATATGGAAGAACATGTATCATTTAGAAGGGCTAAAAGTTACATTTATAATTCAGATGTAACTTAAGGGATCAATGTTTACCTCATTTATAGGAAAAATAGATTAACTCTCAATCGAATTGAAAGCCACTGGTGAGATTGATTATGAATAAATGAATTGAAGTAAAATGAGGTGATGCAATTACTTTAAATGTAACATTTGAATCGATTACTTTTAAAACCTCATAAGTCACTCTCTTTTACATTTTCGCCTTTTGTGAGAAAACAGACGCTGCAGAATATCGCATCGTTCCATGTGTAGTTCCCTTAAATCAGATGAATAGAATGGCCGTGAGAACTCTGCTATGATTTGGTTTGGTTTTCACACTCAGTAAATTATTGACTTGCGGGGTATGCATGACTGTGTATTGTGAATGTATGTATACCGTGTATATGCTGTGATATAACTGACAGAGATTGGTTAAAATGAATGTTCAATAAAGAAATATTCCTATGCACTATTGTAGAAACACACATTTCAAACAAATGTTTCTGTCTTTTCAATCATGTTTGATGCAGATGCACTTAGTCATTTCAAATAATATTATAATAAATGTGTCAAATTACCAACTGAACCTGCAATGTGTATTTATTTACATATTTAGGTAAAATATTCCTGATAAGTTCTTGAAACCCCGTAAGGCGTTAACTTATAAATAAGCAGCGACTATCGTACTATTGATACAAGTAAATTGCATGTCTAAATGTCATTCTTAATCAAGATTTATGCATCAGAAATAAAAAAAATAGAGAAAAGTTATTTATTCAGTTTTTCTTGTTTTCCCGCAAATTTACAATTCCTGGCTTGCTGGATTTTAAAAATAACCAATTCATTTACTTTACAAGGTGACTTAATATTGCCTATGGACCTCCCAAAGAAATTTGCCCCTAGGAAAGGTTCGTCGTCTGTGATATAAACTCACTGTTTTATAGCCCCGTGCTCATTTCCGTGCGCATTGTGCATAAACTGTCACATGTCGAACGTTAAGCTTACATTAATAATAAAATTTGAGAATGTTAATATGGACAATGACTCCTATCGTATTGCAATGTTCATTAGCCTCTTTTTGTATTACCCGTATAAAATTTATTTAATAATTTCAAAACAACGATTTTAACATTTATTTCCGCCGAGATGGTGCCTCTGACCGGCAGGTCCTAGGTTCAAGTCCTGACGGCGGCAGGATTTTCGACAATAGCTTTTCAGCTAGGTCGAATTCAGTCACTGTCTGGAGGAGAATTTTAGAGGCCGGTTGCTCTGATCGGCAGTTTTCCATGGTTTCTCCGATCAACACCAGGTGAATGCCGGAGCAGTACCCTATCAAACGGGCGATCTGTCCTTCCTTTTCCTTGTCCTATCCTCTCCCCTTACACACACACACACACACACACACACACACCAACAAGCACTACACTATCACATATTCCGGGAGACCGGTCGGGAGCTTAGAGCTTGTCCCGGCTGGGGCGGTGCCCTGCTGATGGGGGAGTCCTGGTTAGGGGGAAACCCCACTAGCCGACGGTAGGTCGGCGCCGGATCTCACCTTCCAGCGGGGGAAGATCACCGCCATCTCCCGAAAAAAAACATGCACTACACTATCGGGAATAATGACCAAAGCAGTTGACGCGCCAGGGAACACGAAAAAATCAATCAATCAATCAATCAACCGAGATCGTGAGTGACAGAGACCCCAAATACGAAGGTAATTATTTTGAATGATTTGCAGAGATGGATCAACGCCTCATGTGATATTCTTAATTGCAAACCTCGACCGCGGTTGTTATACATATCACAAGTCGTAGCAGATCATAGTAGAAGTGACAATCGAGTGTGGGAGGAGGTAGCAACCCACACGTGATGACAAGAACTGAAGTGCCTCAGGGGAGCTGGATGAGAGACTTCGAAGAACGCTGACGGGACGGTGCACTCACCTGTCGGTCTAATATTGATGAAGGGTAAAGAAACTCAGATTCAACAATCTCTGATCACAATATTGAATCTAGTTCATCTATCACCGTATCCTACACTACTCAAAACGTTCATCAACTTAATGATGAAAAGAAAAAGGTACAATATTCAGCCAGACTATCTTCACAACAGTAAATTATACAAATCTTTCAATAAACAAAAAATTTCCACACCTATTAGTTTCAAGTCAAATCTCATGAACAAATTCCCTGCAAAGATTGTGCCCAGGTTTATGTTGATCAATCCAAACAAAGCTATAAATAGGGTTTATCATTACATAAAAATATCATCAAACATCATTCATCTAACAACACTCCTCTCACCACCTACAGGGTTGAATTTTCTCATTATATTTATTATGAAGTTTCGGTCATTACTTCACAAAACCATTCGGCAGAAATTGTTCAAATCGATAAAAACACCACGAATTTGAAACACAAATTACCCATGCTTTATCTTCAATGTCGGTATTCAATGATGGTATTCTTTTACTTTTTCCAAAATGTCAAAATCTCTTTTATTTCAATTATTTTCATTATTTTCTACAAATTATATCTCATGTAGTCTTAGCTCCCAGTTGTCTTTTATACATCATTTTTTTAGTTTTTAATTATTTACATTTATTGATTGTATTAAATTCTTATTATATTACACCAGAATGTTAAATTCCCATGTATCTTATTAATTTTCTCTATATCTTTCTTTTTTTGTTAATAATGTTTACTTTTGGCAACAAGTTATTTTTTGGTCTCTCTGCGCAATGTAAACATGTTTTCCTATTGATCAAGTGTTAACGTTTATAACTCTTAAATTCAACATCAAAGCACTCTCAAATGATATGTGTAAGGTAATAATTAAAGAAACCATTGATCAAGTTGTACGAGTAGTATATTAAGTTAATTAGTATTGTCAATTATTATGTTACTTAAAATTCCAGTTCTGCTCTGATACAATGACAAAATTCCTTCAATATTTGTCAAAAAATCTTCTTACTATTTCAAATTTATCTCCCGATGGTAAATTTTTATTTATTTAATTGGAAAGTATTATTGTCAACTTACCACAGAAACCAGAAATTGTATTAGTTTCTGTTCGTCGTCTGTGATATAAACTTACTGTTTTATAGTCCCGTTAAATTTTGGTCAAAATAAATTTTACCTCTTTAGATTCAGGAGAAAAAATAATAAAAACGATTCCAAATGAATAGTGACTGACTTAGACTTTGATTCCTTTGATCATTTCATTCCCTTCTTCCATTTTCAGATGATATTCCGAAAATAATGCGAAGGAAGCCAAAACAATTATATTTAAGATATTCTCTTATGATACTTATATCAAAACAAAAAATTAAATTTACGTATTTATTATTACTATTATTATTATTATTATTATTATTATTATTATTATTATTATTATTATTATTATTGCTGTGGCGAAATCTTTCTAAAACAATATATTGTTAAAAGTTATGGAATCAATCGATTAGTTTCTACAATTGTAATAATATTAACTCATTTAAATAATGTAAAATTCTGACACAGTTTTGATAGAAGTTTCCCATCCTTGAGTTAATCTGTTATTATGTAAATCAATTTGTGTTTGGGGCTACAAAATTGAAGTGCCAAATAGTAAATATAATGTCACTCAGCTACGTTGAACCTTAAATTAACAGAAATGTTCAATCCTGCCATTAAGTATTCGAAGTTAGCGCCGCCAGTCTCGGCGCAAATTCCTTTTCTCCAGTATTATACAACGCCTTTGTCGTGTTAGCTCATTAACTTTTAAGTTTGCCGACGGGTGCGTTGACAATTGCGTGCGGGAGTGCTTCTGCGTTTTTACATCAAGTTACCACCTTCTAGATACTTGCATGCCATGTTTACTACAAAATATAATAGCAAGCAATTTGCCAATGTATCTCTCGAAATCGAATCTCGGAAACAAACAAATAACGTAACGTACGAAAAAAATTAACAATAATATTCGGTAATGTCTGTGAGCTATGGATTACTTGTGCCAATAAAACAATAATACTAAAACGTTACTTTTCCTTCCCTAGTTCCTTCCTATTGCACGAACAGGCATGCTTGAGATGTGACGATCTAGAAGGCAGTGACCTGTTGAAAACGGTAGTTACTTATTCCGCAGTCGGCGATCTTGAAGTGAACCCTCTTGGCTTCCATTTCATTTAGCTCCGTTGACAGTACACCGCTTGTAAACTCTTCAGTGTTGCTACGTGTTTTTTTGAGTAATTTACTCTGATCTTCGAGTTCATTTTATGTCTTTAGTGTAGTCTCAATCTTGAAGTTCATTTTATACAAAGTGCTGTGTGGTCACCAACTGCTTCATTTTTATAAATTGTGAGTATATTTCAGTTTCTATCAAATATATTGTAAACATGATAGTAAAATTAACAAATAAATGACATACTCTGCCATAAATACTTTAATATCTTACTTAAGTTTATGGATATTCATACCGCGTTCTCATTGACTACAGCAAAAGGTTTTGCCAATAAGTGCGTGTTAAAATTCAGTAATTAAAATAAAATTGAAGTGAAATGTGAACTGCGGTAGACAAACAATTATTTGTTAATTATATTGTCATTGATTTCGGTAAGATTTCTTTTGTCACTACCGAGAAGAAAACATGGAAAACAATTCAAAGCATTCAAGTCAATCTATAAATTCTCAAATGCTCTCAGTATTAAAGTAGAAAATGAAACCTTCATTCCTTCAAGAATAGAAATATCTTTAATAGGCAGCTCTTCAATTTTCTCGTTCAGCGGACTGCATTTTCTCTTATAAACATTGCAGTTATGTGTACACCTGCATAAAATCATTGCTGAAATATACTTCATGTATGAAAAATAAATCTTGCCAAAATTAGCAAAGTGTGAATCATTTAAGCTCCTATGGTGAATGAATATACAGCGTTTAGTGTTTGAAAGAGTTCAGAAATCAATGTTCAGTATTCAGAATTTTAATCAATTGTTTACAAACGTTTTGAGTACTGTTAATTCAAAAGCCATAGTTCAGATGTTAGATTTCGATTTCGGGAATTTTTTGTATATATCTATATTTTCTGGTGTATTTGTAAAAGGATCAGCTTTACATTAAAAAATAAAGCGAAATGCAACATAGAAACAAAAGAGTTAATGATTAGATTGACCAATGCGTGCATTGGTCAATCCTACCCCCCATTATGATAAGTTTTTTTCGGCGAGTTTCGCTTGGTCCATCGAGTAAACGCTGACATACAAGTCACGATGACCGAATACTCAGATTTTTATGAGACTTTACTAGCAGAAATTGCATAATTAAAATGACATACTGGAATTTTGAAGTACTTCTGACAATTCAAAAAAGAGTTTTGAACAAAAAGAGTTTTGTTCGGTGTCATTGGTGAAGTTAGACTGGCACAGCCGGGACGTGAAGGTCGTCAGCGGGCGCTCTTTCGAAGCGAAGGGTCAGCCCGAACTGAAGACAGCAGCTCAAGGGCGGAAATCAGCTCACTGATTACTAGTTGACATGAAACCACACCGAACGCGATGTTCGAGTTTTCTGCATTTCTGCATCTTTGGATGTTTGTATCTTATCCATTTCAGCATTTGCACCTGGTAAGAAACAATATAGTGATCGTAAAATATTATAATTTGCTTTCAAATTACGATTTATAAGCTACATTTTTATTTTTGTAATTTACTGAGATTTGTAATGTTTTCCAATGGTAATGTAATGAATACGTATCCCTCATCGTGGTTGTAATATCTTATTCCTCAAAAACACGCTTGCAACTTCTCTCGGACGCGCATTCATTATTGGTAGTGTATTTACAAATTATTAAGAGGTGAAAGGACTCGCGAAGAATCCTTGGGTGAATTCTTCTGAAAGTCAAAACACTTAAGATTTTGACTCTATGCGTTCTCGATAATACATTATGGAATCAATACAAATGATACACAAAACTAACATTATAGTGATTCCATAATTTGTAAAATATGTACGTATATTTGTACACAAATATCACACTGTATCCTTGGGTTTTTGCAACGTGTCGCGTCTCGGTCTGTCTGCACGGTGGAATTATAACACTGCATTTCGGGTCTTTCTCGGTCGTACCACTAGATATCGCATGATTATGGAAATGCAGTGACATAATGCCACCGAGTACAGTCCCTGATGCACCACGTTATGAAAACAGAAGTATATTTGGTGTTGACTCCAGACAACAAATCAGGCGACATATTTTCCACCGCGAGCGATCTTCCCTATATCTTCCTTGTCCTATCCTCTTCCCTTACACACACACACACACACACACACACACACACACACACACACACACACACACACACACACACACACACACACGCGCGCGCGCGCACGCACACGCGCACGCGCACGCACACGTACGCACGCACGCACCCACACGCACACACGCACACACATACACACCACACACACACACACACACACACACACTCTTACACTAGCATGCACTACACCACTACATATGCCGGGAGACCGGTCGGGGGCTTAGAACTTGTCCCGGCTTGGTCGATGACCTGCTGGTGGGAGATGTCTGGTTAGGGAAAATCCCGCTAGTCGACGGTAGGTCGGCACCGGATCTCGCCATCTAGTCGGGGAGATCACCGCCACCTCCCGATGAAAAACTCGCACTACACTTTGGGACTAATGACCTCAGTAGTTGACGCGCCCGGAATCACTAACCAATCGATCAACCAAAAACTTTATTTTCTCACTTCTGCGGGTGCGATCCCGTTGGCTTCGTGTATCTGAGTTTAAGAAGAGTTTAGAGGTGGTGGGGGATCCTTACGCCGACCACTACGTAGAACTATTTAAGCGTGGCCGCTCAATGTTGTGGCCCCAAAGCTACCTCGCTGACCTTCAAAAACGTCAGTTTAAGGGGAGCAACTCCAGTCAGTTGTGAAAATTGACCTTAAGAATCCGTCTTCGCGAGCTGCTCGCGTTCTGTTAAGTTTTCTTTCACTGAAGAGGAAACGTTATGCGTGATATGTGTGCGAGGTATCTGTGCCAAGTTCCGGTAAATTACAGAAATGCTGTGCCTCCAATTCACATCAAGTTCCATAAGAATGTCATTAACAGCGAGAAGCGTGAAGCTGTTCAAAAGGGTGTCCCACCAACTATGGCCTTCGCGGCGACGACACTGGAAGGGAAGAGGCCGTGAACTAATATCTATTTATTTATTTATTTATTTATTTATTTATTTATTTATTTATTTATTTATTTATTTATTTATTTATTTATTTATTTATTTATTTATTTATTTATTTATTTATTTATTTATTTATCTTCCCGAAAGTTGCAAGAGCAGCCTCAGGAAATATTGTCCGTTTAATTTATAATCACTGGTCAGAAAGTATATTTAAATTACTATCAAATTACAAACATATGATACACCATTGTATTACTTTTTTTATGATCTATCTATTGCAAGTGAGAAAAATATGGGTTTCATTTACAATATAAAAGATTATAAAATTTCTCGAAAACTAAATATATTTCAAACAATATGACTACAGCACATTACTTGCCCTGTGATTCTGCATTATTGAGCGAAAACTGCATTTCGATATCGTGAATTGTTTAGAAGGTGTGGGGGTGACCCCATTGTTGGTGGAACACACTGTAGAATGTCAAGAAGAGAGAACCAGGGGTTAAATACGTGAAGTAGTTCTTAACATGGTAGAATAACAGTGTCTGCTGCTACAAAAGATATTCCGGAAAGATCATTTCGTACAATTACAAGTAATAAGGAAATGAAGGCTGTTGAATTGGATGTAACATTATCTTTATCATCTCCTAATAAAGGTAGGAAGAAGGAGAGTGTAAAATCTGCTTTTCACTGTTTAAAGAGATTGATTCGCTGTATAGCGAACTATTTACTCTTCACTGATCAAATCATGAGCAACCCCCAAATGATTTTAATGGAGTTACGAAATCGGCATTAGCGGTCTGTTGATATTTTGGGAATGGGCAGACGATCCAAAGGAGTGACCTCCGCCACCCCCACCCCCTCTCAGCTTCCCCCTTGACCCACGAATCCAAGCTGCCAAAAATACTACTGTGCATTGAAAAAAATAGTTATTAAGCGGAACATGGAGACATCGCATATTATCACAATCCGCATTAAATTTGCCTATGTATGATTCATATAAGTTGTATTACTTTAACCTGCTCTATAATGAATGCATATTTAGAATGTATCGCTGATTGTAACAACAAATACGCGTTCAGACGTATAAGCAGCGGTTTATAATTCAATTCACAGACCACAGAAGGAACGACGTACATGATCTATGAAATTTCAGTATAATTCATGAGTTTCGAAAGAGGCCCCAAGTTATGCATAATAAAATATTAAATTCCCGTAAATATCAATTTCTGACCCTTCTCCGCTCTTTAAGTTGACAATTTGGACACTTCATAGACGACACTTGGGGAAGAGGCTTTCTAAACCAACTGGCAAACCTCTAAATGGTTCAACATAAAATCAAGTAAAGTATGCCATATAAATAAAAGTTTATTGGAAAAGGGGGACCGAAATGTAGTTACCCTCTCTTCGTTTGGAATGTGCACAACTATGAATATGCATATTCTTCATTAGCGTAAAAATATGAGGCGATTCAAGCTATGGTTTTCTGGAAACACCATCCATAATATGCAGACGCAAGATGTAAGGTTAAACTTACTCATCTGCGCTTTACAGCGAAGCATGAGGTTGTTACACCAAGGCTCTGCGTTGTAGCGAAATGTTGTTACGCGTTTGTCGTTGTGGTTGCCGTAGAGTAAGACGTTATAAATAAGCAGAAATTTCCTGATAAGTAGGTTTCAGCTGAACACCTCTGCCCTTGCCGCTGGCCCTGCTGGGCCGAGGAGGAGAAGATGACCTTGGCAATAACTGTTGCCTCAGTAACATCTCTGACCCGAAAAGTTCTAGGGTTCGTGTCTCAGCTGTAACGAATTATCGATTACAGCTGGATAGACATGTGAAATTCAACCGCTGTGTGGAAGAGAATTCTAGCGGCCGGGTGCTCTGATCGGTATTTTCCCGTGATTTCTGCAATCAACACCAGGCAATTGCCAGAGCAGTACACTAACAACGCGTCATAACAGCCTGCGATCTTTCCATTCTCTTCCTTGTCCTATCTTCATCTCTTACTAACACACACAGTTACTCGCGATTACAGCACGATAATTCCGGAGCAGTAGCTTAACAAACAGGCCACGTACCGCACGCAATCTTTCCATGCTCATGCTAATCCCCTTCTCCCATCTCTCTAAAACACACTCACACTCACACTCACACTCACACTTCATTATTACACACCACACTTCATTACTACTACACACCAGCTGCGCGGTGTTCAACTGACGGAGATATCTGCAGAGCAGAGGAGAGAAGGAGAGAAACTGGACGTGAAAGTCGGCGCCGGATCTCACGTTCTCCTCCCACCCATTATATGCACTGCACGCGCTGGGCTAATGATCAAAGAGTTCGACGAGAAACATAAAATGAACAATCACCGAAGTGTTGCAAGGCAGAGCTACTTCCTTGGCCGAGAATCTCCGATCGATTCGCGCGTTTTGACACAATTTAAAGGCAGCAATCTCTTTTCGAAAAATTCTCTTGTTTTATCTAATCTACAATTTCTAATCTACAATTTTTTGCTGTACTATTTTGTTTTTTCACAAATTACACAAATGTATTTTTTAAAATATTCCTCAAGCAGTTAATATGCACATTTCCAGCAATTTGTGAACATTATTGCATTTGTAAGATAAAGTGCTTTAAATGACTTTTAATAAAGTTTTTCAAAAACTCAAAAATTTTCTGTGAAAAAGTTTCAAATTTCCCAGTTACAGTATTGCTTAATCACCATTTTCTTAAAAACGACCTCAAATTTTTCAATGAACATTTCTATCTAGGACGATGTTTTATTCTTCTTTAATATTCTTAAGGTAATATTTCAGTTCTACTATTAGGCACCCGAAAAGTTGAGAAAATTTCAAAAAAATGTACTTTGGGTGGCGACAGACGGCAGCTGCCAACAGAATGGGGCAAGGCCGTAAAAGCAGTCCACACCAAGGAAAGTTCAATCGCTGTCCGGTTGAGAATTCTAGCGGCCGGCTGCTTTGATCGGTAGTTTTTCGTGGTTTCTCCCATTCATATCAGGCGAATGCCGGAACAGTACCCTTGGGTACTAAGCTCCACGGACCGCGCTCGATTTTTCCTTCCTCCTCCTTGCCCTATCCTCACCCTTTCCTCACCCTTTCCTCACCCTTTGCACACATACACTAACATGCACTACACTACCACGCATACCGGGAGACCGGTCGGGGATTTAGAACTTGTCCCGGCTTGGGCGGTGTTCCGATGATGGAGGATACCTGGTTGGGGAAAACCCCGCTAGTCGACGGCAGGTCGGCGCCGGATCTCGCCATCCAACGGGGGGAGATCACCGCCACCTCACGATGAAAAAAGTACTACACTTACGGGACTAATGACCCCAGTAGTTGATGCGCCCGGAATCACTAACAATCAATCAATCAGTCAATCAATCAAGGATATGAGAAAACTACTACGAGAAAGTCTGGGCCATTCTGTAGCACCACTAGTTTTCTCACTGAGCGATGACGCATAGAGAGGATCCATAGACACATACAGACACATAGTACTTTCTCGCGCTTAGAAACGTTTACGTAAATTATAATGCCACAATTTCTGTCCTTGACACATTTCGACCATCACTAGTAAAACTCATTACAAATCGTTCATTAGGTGCGAAAACTAATTATTTTTAGGCTCGGATATAAACATAAATTCGACGCTTACAACTGCGTTTCATACTGCTGTACCTTCTTCCCAATTTTGAAAACGTTGTTGAGGCTTCATGTAAAATACCTCCAAAACCAAACATCAGTCAGATCTATTGCGAAATACCAATTTGGGGGTAAATCCTGCTTACAGTTTAGTTGCTAGCGTTGGTCACAGACAGAAGAACGGAAAAACGTTTTACCGTAATCCAATTTGGATTCTTACTACACAAGGTGTTAGAGGATGTAATTTACTGTATATTGCCACATGATTTATCGACTTATTCGTTACTAGGGGCCGGCAATGAGAGTGTTTCTATAGAGACCGCTTTCCCCGCAGTATTACAATATTTTCTCTGTTCTGCGTAAGCAGTATGATAGAAAGAAATACGCCAGAAACTAAAATTCTCCTCGTTTAACCAACATTAATCTTTTAGAAGCTTTTTAGTTGTACACTTTAGAAATACAACAATAATTCGGTGATAAAAGTTGCTCAGAGATGTGTGCCCCAACAAAAAGCCCCTATGCGCACCAGCAACGACCAGCGCACGCTTCGTGTAGCGAAATTCGGCACGAATGAGTTAATCAGATAATTAAACGAGTATTGTAAACAGATTCATTCACCATTCGTTTCAATTGCGTAATTTATTTGAAGATGACGCAAGGATACTTCCACAGCATTACAATGGCTTGTCGTGCTTGTTGCTGTGTGAGGGGCGCGGAGCTGAGCCACGCGGCGTGGCGTGGCGTGGCGTGGCGTGGCGTGGCGTGGCGTGGCGTGGCACGGCACGCGATGCGGCCGTTAGCAGTGCAGCCCATTTGCCTTGTGACTTGCCGGCGATGGATGCTGTGGGCGCGGCTGGCGGCGGTCGAGGCCCGGGCAGAGGCACGCGCGCTCAATGGCTGCTTTCGCGAGCAGCGCTGGCACGGCTGGAGGCGGGGTGTGCGTCTTGCTCGAGGAGGATGAGGACCTGTGGGATGGGATCTGTCCGTGAATTTCAGGATCTGCTGGAAGCCAAGCTAAAAGTAAAGGAAACATCGGCTTGATCTGCTGAGCAGGTAGTGAGGACCATGTGGTCATGTACTTCAGAGGTTTCACAGTGATCTAAAACGGTCTGAAACGCACCTATTGGGTTTTAGGTGTATATCTGTTAACATAATGCGTTTAGAATGTTGTTGCAGGATGCAGATATCTAATATAAGATATCAATTTACGAGTGTTTGTAAAAAAAAAAAATTCGATTATAGATTGCGCATCCCTTTTATTTAACTGTTTTCTTTATGATTCTGGTCGTGCTGTTTTGGCATATATTTGAAGCCCCTGACCAAAATAACTCATAAGATGATGTATAAAATACAAGAATGGGTACGTTTGGATTTCAGAAGATTGCTAATTACGCTTTTGATATCACAATAAATGTAAAATGTAAATAGCGAATCCAATATGGTAATATATTTTTTTAAATATCATTTGATCACAATTATTTTACATCAGGGATATCTAGAGAAAACGAAACAAAAAATAATTTTTAAAACTTGTCCTGATTATTTAAAAATTATAATCAAAACTTGATAAAAAAAGTTCTTTAATATATCTTATTTGATGCCATTACCTTTTCGAAGACAAATTAAATTCAGAGATTGCTCGGTGTCGTGACTCGTTCATTTTATCAAGCTTCGTGTGTGTACGAAGTTTCAAGTCAGCATGATGAGAATGCCACAGCACCGCAGCTTGATTTTGACTTTCTCGCCTTACTTTTTAAGAAGAGGAAGTATTGCAATCGTGGGTCTGAAATCAGCGAGTTTTCGAAAGAAAAACTCCGGACCCTGGTGAGGAAAAAGTATATAAATCTTGTTCCAATTTAAGTTACTTCCTCTGACTTGCTGTGGGTCCTTGGTACCGAAAAATCGATAGACTGCAATACATCCGTCCGTCTGTGGTCAACGCTAGCTCGTAACTATTTTGACGATATTCTCCAAAATATATATTCCCCGATTGATCTAATAGCACTCGACGCCCTGCGAGTTTGAAACGGATATTTGAATTTTTAAGGTAGGTACTCTACACAAAGATTCAACATTACCAAAATTTTCTCAAAAATGGCTTCAAATGTGTTGATTAAACATTGTCCTCGAATCGCATAAACAGGGTCCCTAAGAACTGCTCCGAGGAGGAGCCGCTGCTTGCTCCCTGCTCTTTCTAGCAGCTCCAGCAGCAGACGGAGCAGATTACGTCATCTTTTATCGATCGACGGATTGCGGAACAGTAGGCCGTGTCTAGTTTTTTGGGGGTATTTTCCATTGCTCGGACTGAAAACGTCTCACTGCGTCAAATGCCAATGTCTCACTGAGAGGGGATATTCCGACAGAAAAAACAATAAAATATTTTTGAAACATGTATTGGAACATTCACTAGTTATACACATATTTTTGTGGTTTGAAAATAAAACAAGCAAGTTTCATTGCAGCGCGGAAAAACCAATATTTCTTTTTCAAGATTGCGCCAGATATGCCAAATTTTTAGTTTCAAAAGAGTGGTCAGGCACATTAAGAAATTCATTTACCGTGACATTACAGTTTTTCCTACTGCTGACTATGAAAAAGTATTCTAAAGGTTACTTAAAGGAATGGCACAGATTACATTTTTGTTGAAATCCCTGAATTTTCGAAAATTGCGAATGATGTCTTCCTACAACTACAATATTGAAAATAGATTTTTTTCCTTACTAAATCTGTTTTTTAAAGATAGATTTTGTAATAAGGTCGTATACAAGTTTTCAAAAGTATGAGTGGTTTTTGCGTAATTTTGTGCCAAATACAGGTCATTTTAAATATAAAACACTTGTTAAACATTTTTTCTCAAAAACTATTCCAAATATTTTTAAAAAAAATTTTCCCTCAAAGAAAGGTATAAAAAAGTGATACTTGTTCCATTTTCGGCGAACTCTGTTTTAACGAAATTGCCCTCCGACACAGTCCTCTGACTTTTGCCGAAAGCAGCGAGACTGATGACGGCAAAGCCGTCAATAAATATACTAAGTTGACTGAGATTACCTTCTTTATTTCTTCATATAATAACGTCAACACCACATCACAATTCCCACAAGTGATTTAGAAGTTAAATTTACTTGCGTGGAACATCGATAATCTCAAGGTATAAACAGATATTGTAATAAATGTTATCAAAAGATCATCCAACTTTGAAGTGTTAGTCTAAACAGTAGAGAGTTTAAAAGTTAAATTACATTACTGCTTGAGTCTTTACTTAACAATAACCTTCCAGAAGAAACTGAGTGTAGGAAAGTAACAAAGTTTGCTTTGAAAGTTTGTTAGACTATTAGTGAGACCTGGTATCACTTATCTGCTATATAAGCAGACTTACTTTCATCGTGAACTTAAGCAGTTTACTAAAAGCTGTCTTAAAAACAAATCTGTTAATGGTGCGGCATTCATTGTAATATGAGCGATTCATCAATGTTTATGAGTACAAAATTCGTATTCGAATATAGTTTTTAATTTTCCTAAAACCACCGTGTATGTTTCGTTTTCTTCAGATGAATAAAATATGTTCATAAACTTGGAAAAGAATCCGACGAGTACGAAACACTTTTGATAATATTCGTACATGCCATCCATTTCTAGGATAACTGTTATGCCACTTGTCGTGTCTGCAGTGTTTTGTGGCCAAAGAGAAGGCGCTGGTTTTTAATGCAATGGTGATCGGCAACCTGCAGTCATTGAGTTGTAATTTTTACCTTCAATTATAATTTGTTGACGTGTTACGTAAAAAAATTAAAACTAAATTGAAATAGATTTCCATTTATTTACTTTTATTAATGTAGTATTACGTAACTAGAACAGAAAGGGGATCTTTGGCGTACAAATGAATGTTGAAGCATGTTAGGCATGTTGAAAGAAGTTCGCCAAAGGCACTTTCGCACAAGTTGCTAATTATTTTTTGTTTGTATTCATGTCAAATTACAAGTGTTTCTTTTGGAATCAGTCACAATATGTGAGACGTCAGCCATGTAGATTGGTATCGTGTCAGTGTTTTATTTACTGTGTAGAATCCAACAGTGGAGGTAAGTACTAATCCGAATGCATGAATAATGAAAAATTGCATTTTTCTTTTTTGCGAACTGCCAATGAGCCTTGGAATTGTTCTTTCGTTTGTGATGGGAAGTGACACTGTTTTTAAAGAAGAACTCTGATCGGTAGTTTTCCGTGGTTTCTCCGATCAACACCAGGCGAATGCCGGAGCAGTACCCTAACAAACGGGTCACGGACCGCGCGCGATCTGTCCTTCCTCTTCCTTGTCCTATCCTCTCTCCTTACACACACACTTACATTAACATGCACTACACTATCTCCCGAGAAAAAACATGCTCTACACTAACGGGACTAATGACCAAAGCAGTCGACGCACCCGGAAACACGAAAAAAACAATCATAGAATAAGAATAAGACACTCCAGAATCGGACCGTGCAGGACACCAAAAATGAATAAAAATATCATTTCCTTATTTACTCGTATTGACGGTTTTACTTTTGCGAGGAATTTTTGGCTAATACATTATGAATGAGCAAAAGTAAAACCGTCTGGCTTAAACCTGTGAATGAGTTTAGGGAAGTACAATTCTTTCGCTTGAAGTCAATTTCGCACCCATCCCGAAGGAATCCGGGCAGGTGTTGGGTTTGCTCATGGAAGCAAGCCCTGGGCCGCGGCGTGTGCGGGATGCCCGGGGCCAGCGGGGAAGGCGGCGCGACTTCCCGCGGGGCGGCGTGCGGGCTGCGTGCGGAGTGTAATTGGCCGGCGCCACGCGGCGGAGGACGAGGTGTCGGGGGCGGCGCGGCGCGGCGGGGGGCGCGCGTGGTCGCGTAGCCCCCCGGGGGGTGCGTCATTGGCCCCCGCCCCCCGCGGTCCGCACGCGAAGACCTGCCCTCACGCGCACGGCCTCGCACTCCACCGGCTCTCCCTATCACGTTTTCTAGGAATTTTTTAATTTTTTTACGTCTTATTTGTTGCTAACTTTCTTTTTATTATTCATGTTTTCTTCCGGGCTGATGGGCCGTGGTCTAATTGGCCTTGAACTGCCAAACGTTTCGCCCACGACTTCGGTGGGCATGCTCCTTTGCCCGAGATCTCGCCACTGAGGATGCCCACCGTAGTCGTGGGCGAAACGTTTGGCAGTTCAAAGCCAATTGGACCACGGCACATCAGTTCGGAAGACATGAATAATATTGACTCCGGCCGTAAAAGCCTTCAATGCTTTATAAGTTTCTTTTGTTTTTAAATGGTAGCATTCAGTAAATGGGTTCTTGATGACGAACGTAAGGACATTAAATATTGTACAGTGTTGCTCTTAGTTGGATCGGAAAGGCAAGTCTGAGTTGTGATGATTCTTCAGTCGTTCAAGGTTTTCGCTGCTTTCCTGAAGACTGATGGCCAGGGCGTTCGTATGTTTGTTCACGTGCGCTTGGTATTTGATACTGAGTAGTATGATTTCTTCGAATATGAGATGAATAAGATTTTGTTGTATAGTGGTGGTGGATACGTGGGCTACGAGGATTGATATACTATATGACGGCGACATTTTGATTCAAGTCTGCGGAGAATTGGGATATTGGAGTTTCTTGCAGAACCCCGTAGTTGGTTTTCGTAGCTCCATACTATCTTCTTCGGGATTGGAATAGGACAAATTTCTACAATTATTTATTTTATGCCATTGAAACTTATTTCATTCAGAAGCTTGAAAACGCTTTATCATGGTTCATACACACTCTGCGGGAGGTGAAAGTGAATTATCTTATAAGTAGCTAAAAGAAACCGCTGTGTCATGTTTGCTGATTATTCACGAGTACCGTAACGCAACAGTGTAATTACTAACGAGCACACAATTAGCGTCAGTACTACATTTTATCTTATCCTATCACCTTTTACTTTGCGTATACGTACGTACATGCGGAGAAAGTTACGTAATACGCGGAAAATCGATTTCAAACTTTTAACGGAGACACATAGTTTAGGCTTCCCTTATACCAAGAAAATGTTTTTTTTAAACGTCCGCCTGTCTTTCTGTTCGTCCGTGAACAACACTAGCGCCTAAATTATTCGTAGGATTTTTGCAAGCAAGTTTCAATTTAGTTGGACGGCCAGAAGAAAAAAACCTTCAAGTTGTTCAACACAGGTCACCTTCATTTCATCTCCATCAAATTGTGACTGTGAGGTACATAAAACAAAGACGAAAGAAAAATACGTCACTGGATAGTTTTGTCGATGGCGTTTCATATTATGAAAGAAAATAATTCAATTCAAAACTCAGTAACATAGTGTTGTACAATCTGATAATTTAAAAAATGTCAAAACTCTCCGCCCTGATTATGCTATGAACGAAGTCGTAAAAGCATTAGAAACTACGTTACTGGACAATAAATAAAAATAATGTATTACGTTGTATAAGGAAAAATTTAAGACTGAGAATATGTTGTTAAATAATGTTTGTAAAAATACATCCAATAACACAAACGTGTTGTGACTGAAATACATAATCCTCTACGAGTACAAGCATTTGTTAGTGCTTGAGATTTATGAGGTGAGACAGAAACTGGTAGTAGTGGCTTTTTATGAAACTTAGTGATATTTTTAATGAACCTAATATTAAAGAAAATCATTATACAACAATACGGTTTATGCTGTTGTATCTGATAATGCCTCAAATATATTGAAATGGGGAAAAACCGTCTCTCTATGGCTCAGTAATTGTAGCAGTCATGTTGGTAATCCGCTTGCAATACATTGTTTAAATGAAAGTCTAAGGTACACATTGTATTAAGGCTAAATGTACCGACACTAGTTCAATTTGTCGCCACCACGTAGCGGCACCAATATAAGCAAAATTTACTTGACCGATTACGTCTGGTCCGATTTTCGATCTGTAAATGGTATTGGACACCTTTTTAAAATATAATATTCGATACGAAGCCATTTAAAAAAAAATTTCCAAAAATTCGTATTTTAATTTCTCTCATAGTTTCAGGATGAAATTAAAAAATGTGGGCTTATAAGGCGATGATGACGAGCTTCCTGAATCCACGGCAATCAATCAACCGAAACACCTGGTGAACGAAACAAGATGCAGTCGGGTTGTGTCTTCTCTGGTAACGTGAGGTGAAAAGTCAAGGTGATAGGCTGGAGAGCGAAGGTGACCGCGGGACCGGGAGCGGGAGATCAGTGCATCAACTGATGTCACTGCAGCGCCTCTGACCGGGAGGTCCTAGGTTCCCACTCCCCACGGCGCACAGTGTGTAATTTTGACGATCTAGGAAGAAAAAATTAATAACTCCCTTCGAAATGAATTTCTCCTAGTTTTTGGAGGTCTGTTGTGTAAACAATGTACAAATAAACAAATTTGCTTGTAGAACTTAAATTTTTACGAAATATTTTTTAAAATATTTAGGAAATTTGAATACTTGTATTAGCCTTCATGAGAGTATACGTTTGTCAAACGTTGCATTTGTTTAATATTATGGGACATAATATTTGAATTTAACAAAACATACTCTGCAAGAACAATAAAATGAAAGTATACAAGAATAAAAAGTCGAAAATTTAAAAATTATAACAAAAAAAAAGAAATAAAATAAGAGGAATGTACAAAAATACTCACAAATTAGTTTGAATCACTACTCGCGTATTCTTCTGTTGATGATTCTTCTGAGTATATTTCTTTTGCCTCATTTCTTGATTCTAATAACATTAAGAGTTCAGGTTTCACTTTTTTGGGTACAGTTGCAGGTTTAGCGCGTAAGCTCGAAATGAATGGATCTGAGCTAATAAGCAGCCTGTGGAGCAAATCCATATTTGTGTCTGCTCTTGACGTTTTTCTTGTGAATAGTTCTCTGTATTGTCGGTTGTGCTTGTTTCTGGACTCCTGGGCTTCTTCAGAGAACTGTCCAATTGGCAAAATACATGATGACATAATATCCTTTCCATGAAAAAGTACCTTGTGCACACTAACAGGCATTGGATACCACGAATACTTTTTCACGTACAGTTCCCTTGTCTCTGTGGTGTACTCTTCAAACTTTTGTAAATTAATTTCGAAATTACCATTTATGCATTGTAAAATAATATCACATCATTTTATTAGATCTAAATTAATACCTGTTATTTCAGAGGATACTTCAGCATGTTTGAAAAATTTTCTTGCTGTGTTGCCGCTGTTTGTATTACCACTTTGCTTTTTGGGAATATCAATGAGACTAACTTCCTTCTAAATCCATCTTGCACGTGCTTCTTCTTTTTCGCCACTTTCGCTTTATTTTCTTCTCCCCTCACTTGCCATATTCCAATTTCTAAACGATAAGATATATGCAAAATGCACTCAAAAAATTTTATTAACGAATGCGGAGGTGACAAGCCGAAGGCAAGATATTCATTCTTCAATTCTTTGTTTGCAACAATGTTAAAGTCATTCATTTCGCTTGGTTTAGCTCCACATAAATAGCATGTCATTGTTGAAGGACAAGATGCAATAGCATTGCATACTTTACCATCAATCATGCAAAGTACTAATACAGCCCGCACAGTGAATTCTGTATTATTTATGAAGTTTGGACGGTTCAAGGTCTCTCACTTGCTGCTCTATTTTCCCAACTTCTGAAGTTATTAAATCTACAATTTCTTAGGCAAAAATTAATTTAATTGGTCTGCAAAATCTTGTTGAAGAAGGTGCTGGATTTTCCCAAACAATAGTTTTAATCTCATCAGCTCCATTGTAGATTTGTATAGGGACCATTGAAATACTAAATAAACTTTCGTCAGTGTACTGTTCATCAGAAAATTTTTGTTTATATCTGTTTTGTTCAGACCCATCACATCCCCACTTAATTATAATTTCAAAAGATGTAGTTTGAAGCGAATGTAAAATCTCTGTCACTTTTTGAATTTTAAATGTCCTTGCCACGGTATGGTCAATCAATGCTTGGAGGAGAATTTCAGCCGATCTTTCAGTAACTGTAATTTCCGCTGGATAGCATAACAGTTTCGCTTCCTTCACTTTGTGATAGGGGGGATAGAAAAAACAATTTGAGTCTTTTGCTTGTTGGCGTATGCGAACATACTGGCGGGTTGAAAGATTGGTATCCACCATCAAAGCAAGTGCGTGATCAACTGACAATGATGGCGGCTTTTGAAGAATGGATCTTCGGGCTTTCTTAATTGTAGTTCCCCTGTTAGGGGAGGCTTCAGAGAGCTCCTTAACTAGAGCTGCTGAATCTCTTTTGCCATCCTTCCTTAATTTCATTTCAGTGGCCATGGATAATTCTTCTGAACTAGTGGTATCCAAAAGAGGTTTCAATTTTAGGGCTTTAGCTTTATTCCCACAGCTTTTGAAGGGCTTATTAGGTCTTCCAGCTCTATTAATTTTTACATTAATTTGCGATGGGCCTGGAACTGCCTCTAAAATATAATCAGGAAGGGAAAGAGTTTCTTGCAGCCAGGACGAATTGTATTTTAGGAACTGTTCTTTACTTCTCACGGATTTTTGCCATCTGGTTTCAAATTTTTTTACAAATACATCTAACATATGGCTTAATTTTATCCAACAATGCCTTTTCAGGTTCTATAATACCTAGTTCACGCAAAAAAACAGTTAATACACCTTCAAATTTTTCAACAATTGATTTTTTTTACCCATGTATCAAATAACGACATACGGGTAACTGGAGGAGCCATTCTGTAAAAAAAAAATTATATTCGTCAGATAAGCAGATATAAGCAGCTAGTCTTTTCACGATCAAGAACCTAAAAGTACTAGTTTTAAAATGTATATGGCCCGAAAGGTGTATAATGGTGTATAATACACTAAAACTCTAAGTGAATTTAGAGAACATGCAATATATTCAATATAAATCACTCACCTTTTCGATTAACGTTTTTAGGCACAACAAAAGTCAACCAAGCGAAATATTCAGCAGTGCCCTAGCTGACAACACGGGCATGCACGAACCTTACGCGACATATTTCCTTCCTCTTTAATTTTTTCCTGCTGATGGCCTACACACTCTCCCCTTTCAGCACACACTACGACTTTTTCACACTAACATAAACGCACTGCGCGATCACCTAACACACACACTATGCACGGGAGACCGGTCGGGAGCTCAGAGCTTGTCCCGGCTGGGGCGGTGCCCCGCTGGTGGGAGAGTCCTGGTTAGGGGAAAACCCCACTAGCCGACGGTAGGTCGGCGCCGGATCTCGCCATCCAGCGGAGGAAAATCACCGCGGTCTCCCGAGGATAAAACATGCACTACACTTATGGGACATAACCAAAGCAGTTGACGCGCCCGGAAACACGAAAATTTCAATCAATCAATGTAACCGCGGGATGCAGTCGGGCGATTCGCTGCGATGGGGTTGCGGGTCACCTGCCTCTCCCCGCCTGGCGCTGATCGGCGCTCCCGGGTCGCCCTCTCGATCCACTCGGCCACAATGGCTTTTGTTGGCGGCGCACGAATCTCCTTTCACAGCCCCCCGCCTTTGTGTTAATCTCGCTCTTCCAAAGACGCTTCCGCGATCTCACAGCCATCGCCGCCCCCCCTTGGCCCCCCTCGCCCGGGTACGTGGGTGGTCCGCACGTCTCCAAGGATCTGCAAACATTCGTGAAGGCCTCGCGATCGTTGAATGAGGCCCCGACGTCTTATCCTTTCCTACGACTGTCGCAAAAGTGGAATGCACTGAAGAACGCATGTTTGTAGTCGAAAATGCGGAGGATGTTTCAATCTGTGTGACGTTTGCTACAATACTTCTCTTTTTTGGGGGTCATTGTGCATGGATCTATCTCTTGGGAATATGCCAGTCTTTTAAGCTGTTTGGAGTAAGGGATTTTTTTTCTTCCAAGAGTGGTTGAAAATGGTGTTCTGAAGTACAAAGAATGTGAGGGATAGAATGTAGGATTATTTAGGGACCACTTTGAGCATTGGACTCGATACTTATCCGCTTGACCTTTTGAAAGCAAAGAAACCAAAAATTACGCTTACATTTTTTAACCGTGAACAAGGGTCATTTCTGTCCATACAGGAATACTTTTGGCGGTCAGTGGGTTTCCGAATGGAAATAGAAAAGGACACCATGTTGTGTGTGTTGTGTTATGTCTTTAAAATGTTTTCAGTTTTCTTACCGGCTTACGTGGCTCAGGGCATCAGTTAATGTTACTGCAGTGGCTCTGACCGAGAAATCCTAGAGTTCGAATCCCGACGGAGGCAGGATTTTCGACACTAGCTTGACAGTTGTGTCGAATTCAGCTGCTGTCTGGAGGAGAATTCTACCGACCGACTGCTCTGGTTGCTAGTTTTTCGTAGTTTCTTCCAGGTGAATGCTGGAACAGTACTTTAACAAACGGGCCCTGAACCGTCAGTTATCTTTCCTTTCTTTTGCTTGACCTATTCTCAGCCCTTACTTACACATGTTAACATGCTCATGCACTATACTACCACACATATCGGGAGTTTAGGACGTATTCCGGCTGGGGCGGTGCCCCGGTGGTGGGAGATACTTGGTTGGAGACAACCCCACTAGCCGACGTATAGGTACATATACAAGTACCAATGGACTGTCTTGGAACCTAAACATTTGAAAGAAATGTTTCGATATTAACTTGCAGTGCCTTATTATTTAATTTTAATTCTGTGATTTTGTTTTGTAAATTCAATGTTGATTTATTTTTATTGGATTGAACAGTATATGAATAAAACGAATTAAATCTTGGAAAAATGTTTACCAATATAATCCATAGGTGTGAACACGTGGGGTATGGAGGGTGGCAGAAGGCCGTGGCCCACCTAAAAATAATGAAAGGGGCTCATCGTCTTGCGTCATAAAACTTTTTTTTGCATACCAGCCTTATAAACGGCCTTTTCTGTTGCAAGAAATCGTTTCTAAATGGGCGATTTACGGCACGCATGATGATTTATTAGATTTTACGGCACGAATGATGGCGTCATCGCACATTCAGCCAATCGCAGCTAGAGAATCTTGGGCTGGAAGCGGTAAATGGAACAGCCGATCACCGTTCTGTCGCACGAATGTCAAATACCCGAGGCATCACAAGAAAGTTGTTTCGCAAAATTAAGTTTAATTCTCTTATAAATTTATAAGGCTGTTACACAAAAAAAATAGCGTATGGGACTCGTTTATAATGTTGCTTTATTGCATTCGTACAAATTTGAAAACTCGCTTCTGACGTTGCTTATTTTCAAAACGTGTACTCATGCAATAAAGCTTAACATTATAAACTAATTACATAAACTACTATTATATTCTTAAATGTATCCAATGCTTGATTTCCCCTTTTTCCAACCTTCAAATTTGGGTAATTGTTATACGGAAATTTGTGGAAGAGGCACTCCTAGCCGCCTGGTAACTCTGTAAATGTATCACCAAAAAATGTAAATTGTATTTTTTAACTCAAGTCATAATAAGTTTAATAGAAAGGCAACCCAGAAATGAAGTTGCGCTCCCTCTTGATTTCGGCGACTCACGTAGAGAGAATTAATGTGTAGTTGCGCTTCGTATTTTTTCAGAAGAATATCGTGCAGAAATAAATGTGTTACGAAAGGTGTAATGCTTAATTGCGGGGGATTATAAAAAATGTATTAATTCGAATACTAGACATGCAACTAGAGCAATCACTGGGTGAAATGATAACTACGTGGAAGGTGTTTGGAACATAGCTCTTCTAATTGTTACTTGGAACAGATTTATATAATACTAGCTGACCCGGCGAACTCTGTTCCGCCTTAACAGCCGGTGTCAAAACCTTCGTTTCGAAAATTTGGTATTTAGCGCTTCTTTGGCGACTCACGTTGCAAGGCCTCAATTGCTTTTTCTCTTGTGGCAATTCTCCATAAACTGAAAATTTACATAGATTTTGATGTCAAAACCTTCGTTTCGAAAATTTGGTATTTAGCTTCTTTGACTTTGCAAGGCCTCAATTGTTTTTCTCTTGTGGCTTCTCCTAAACTGAAAAACAATATGAAAACGGCAGATGAGAGCAGCGAGCTGTAAATTTCGTAATAAAAGACAGCAATTTGAAAAATTCGGTACCATCGGGAATGTCACTGCAGCACCTCTGACCGGGAGGTTCTGGATTCGAGTCCTGACGGCAGCAGGATTTTCGACTCTAGCTTTCCAGCTAGGTCGAATTCAGTCACTGTCTGGAGGACAATTCTAGCGGCCAACTGCTCTGATCGGTAGTTTTCCGTGGTTTCTCCGATCAACACCAGGCGAATGCAGAAGCAATACCCTATCAAACGGACAGCGCGCGATCTGTTCTTCCTATTTCTTGTCCTATTCTCTGCCCTTACACACACAGACACACATGCGCGCGCACACACACACACACACACACACATACACTTACACTAACATGCACTACACTACCACATATTCCGGGAGATCGGTCGGGAGCTTAGAGCTTGTCCTGGCTGGGGCGGTGCCCCGCTGGTTGGGCAGTCCTAGTTAGGGGGAAGCCCCGCTAGCCGGCGGTAGGTCGGCGCCGGATCTCACCATCCAGCGGGGGAAGAACACAGGCATCTCCCGAGGAAAAACACGCACTACACTTACGGGACTAATGGCCTAAGCTGTGGACGCGCCCGGAATTACCAACCAACCAACCATCGGAAATGGAAGTAACGGCGTCGTCCTCAAAGTAAATGTTGCAGCCCTTTGCACCCCGGGCGTTGCTACAGCTGGAGCTCGTCACTTGTTCTTCGGTTTCCCGCAGAAGGGTCAAAGGAAGCGCAGAAGCCCTTTGGGGGCGCAACGCCCTCCCGAGGGCCGCACGCTCCGCTGCTCGCAGATGATAGGAGGCGCGCGGCCGCAAGTGGGCGATTGAGCGATTTCGCGGTTTGGCAATCCTTCGCGCCTGAGAGCAGCGCAAGGTGTGCGGTCCGCACCTCGACCACACCGCCGCCGTTGCCTTCTGCTCCCCACCCCCACCCCCAAACACACAACCACCAGCCCTGATGCTGCCCCCTCGTCGCCCGCGGCGCAACCGACGACGGGCAATATCGCCCGTGCAAGGCTTTCCCGCCGTGGGCCCGGGCCGATCCGCCAGCTGCAGAAGACAAGAGGGGGGGGGGCTGTGCTTCTGCCGCGTTTCAGTGCAGTGAATCACGCGCTCAAGACAACCTTCGTTTTAATGTAAACACAGCTGTTTGAAGGACCTACGTCAAAATCAATGCGCAAATGTTTGGTACAGGTTTAAGGGATGTTTTTTAAAAATCTTCTACAAGTACAAGAGATTTTGTGAGCTGCGTTCGGGTAATTTGTTTTCATCGATAGTTACTTTCGTGTTTATACAAATGTTTCAAATACCTATGCATGTTTAAAATCTTCTCTGAAGCGTTAATACAGTGTTTCTAAGCCGACATTCTGTGATCTGAGTTTATAGAACCTATAAAAACTCAATCTGTGTATCCATCCATTGGTCATGAGTTCGTGACGCGAAAGTAGTGTTTCATTTTTACCTTTTCGTCCCTCTCAAAGAAAGTGCTAGGGTGATGGCGTGCATGAAATTCCTGGATTTACGTGCCTATTGCAGTTCCCTAGAGGGAAGTCATTGAGATTATAACCCACACTCCAACTTTCTTGGAAAAAGTCTATTAATTTGCAACAAGAGAAGAAAAATGTACACGTAAATGAGAATGAGATGATTACACTATGAATAACAATTTGTGAGGAATAACAATTTGCAACAAGAAAAGAAAAATGTACACGTAAATGAGAATGAGATGATTACACTATGAATAACAATTTGTGAGGATACGAGACTCTCAAGTGTTCTAATATTAACCCTGCTCAATAAGACAAAGTTCATTGATGCACAGATACCGAATTGTATTTTATGTAAAAGGGTAAAGTCGATTGTTAATGGATAATAAAGTGACTATATGGTACCGCTTTCTTACTTGCTGGTAATATATTTTTAGACGGTCACTAGTAAAATCGATTATTTTTGTAAATCTTCAATTTTTAATACTAGTAGTAAAAGTGATTCAAAAGAGTTTGAGCAACCAGTGAATGCAACAAAGAAAACAAACTACTCTCGTCTGACCGCATCAGTTACAGCTTATTTTATGGCTACTACTTACTTTAATGTATCATAAAGTTATACACAAACACACACACACTTGAATTAAATTAAAAGTCAGTATGGCTGACTAAACAATTAGTGTTGAACAGAATTGGTGAAAGTGACATTTTATTTTGCGAGCAGGAAATGTAATGCGAAGGCGATTAGACATTAGGAGTTCTGAGGGTGCGTGGAGATAACACACGCCTACATACAAGTCCATACGAAAAAAAAAATAGAGCGTAGAAAGGAAGACAAACATTTGAGCTTAAACTTTGGATTATTTTTCCGTTCATTGACAATGAAATGTAGGCATGTTAATTAGTGAGTATTCACTTGTAATCGGCGTGCTCGTTGGATGCCAAGATGATTAGGTGTTAGCGTTCACTACAGACGGACTGATGTTTTGTCGACAATAGATTTTCCGATATCAAGGATCCACAAAACATGGCTTCTGATTGCACAACATGTAAGAAGAAGTAATTTACTTTATATAGGAAGAAGATGTATCCACTTTTCACGACCATGTCACGCCAATATTTTTTTCTGTTGAACGTTCCGTTTTCCAGGGCACGATTACGATACTTTGTCTTATTACGAAGTAAGGGCGAGAAAGAAAAATCAGTATACTGATGAACAAATGCAAAGAGATGTAGCGTATTCAATTCTATAATTTGCTTTCAATTAATAATTAACAATATTCCTTAAATGAGCATTATTCCGTATTTCACACAGTTTATTTCTGTTGAATGTTACGGAAATTTTGAATGTTTTAAATTGATTAGAAAGAAAACAGGATATTGACAAAATACATTTGATCATACTACTGAACATACATAC